>OU015491.1:98539037-98901537 GCA_907164885.2 Dolomedes plantarius | reverse complement strand
ACGTGCATATGTCTCGTGAAATCCTACATAAGCGTAAGATTCTGGCTGTCTCATCTCAAGTGTTAATCATGGAGGTAGATCTCTCAGAGTTATGGATGGCATCTCACGGATTTCTTCATGCCCTATTGTAACCCTAAAAGGGAGATTAAATGGGAAGGACTATGTCGAAATTTTAGCTCACAAGTCCACACTATGGTGCAAACATTGTTTCTTGCAGGATATGGCTTTCTCAAAGATGATAATCCCCCTATACATACAGCTAAATCTATTAAGTATTGGCTTGAAAAGCATGAAAAAGAAGTCAAATATATTATCTTGCCCTGTACAATCCCCCCGACTATATTTCATCCATCCACTGTGATCTGTATAAGCGGAGCCAGGTATCAATATACACCACATCATTTCCGACCCCACATTGCTATAGGATTTCGAGTCGTCAGGATGCACCCTACCCCTTGTAGAAGTTCTGAAACGTTTAAATGGGACACCCTGTGTATATAATGAACAAATAACAAATATATTATTTGTTCTATACACACCAGCAAACGCTACATTTTGTTCCCCGGTCATTGATATATATTAATAAAAGTTACCATTTTTTTTTTCTCTTTTTGAAAAGAATCAACAGATTAAATTCATACCAGTTGCTTCAAAATTGGAATATTGGTGTCATATTACGAGTGTTGAATGTATATAAAATATTACATGACAAACAATGAAGATGGAAAATGAATACCGAATGCTTAGAAAATTCCTCAGTAACTAAAGTACAAAGATCTATTTTAAATTAACCTCCTTAGAGTTCATAAACAAATATAGTTTGATAACTCATAGCGTTACTTTGCATATAGTCCAATTGTTACGTATTGTGCCTCAAAATTACTGCTGTGATTTCTCTTTGCAATTAAAACCGTTTAATTTTAAGAGTCATGTAGGCTATACTATCATAGAGATCGCCTTTAGAAGTTTTCTTAATACTAAATTTCTGATTATATTTCCTACATAATCTATATATATATAACAGTTCCGAAACTAACTGACTGACTCACTGCCTGACTGACTGACTGACTGACATAGAATGCACATACCAAACCGCTAGACCTAAAGGGCTCAAATTTCGAATGGCGATTCTTCTTATAGTGTGGGGGTGCACTAAGAAAGATTTTTGAAAAATTCCTCTTAGATTTTTTTAAATTAAATTTTTAAGCTGTTTTAGTAACTTTTTATTAAGTTTGCATTTGAAATAATAATTTGAGGATTATAATATTTATATCACGAGAAAGATCATAAAAATTCCTTTAAAATGAAATCTTTTTCGACTCTTTTCCACCATTTTCTGATTTTTGGTGAATTTTTAAAGATTAATTTTTAGAGTTTAATTTATTAAATGCTGATCACGTGATTTATTTTCCTGGTACTTTAAATAAATTTATCGTCACGTGCATAACAAGTAAATAGACTAAAAAAATATTTTTTTTTCTTGCTAATGCGGCAGACGATTGGACATTATCTAAAAAAAATATTAAAATACAATAAAGGATATTATGTTCCTCAAACTGTACTATATTAAGTGTACTATATTCTTTAGTACAGTTAGTATTATTTAGCATGTCCTATTATATTTAATTTGAATATTTTCTTCTACATTATTTTGTCTATAAAAATATCCCTTATGATTTTTTTATAAATATATTTTTTTGTTTTATTTACATCAAATGTATACACTGATCATAGTATTTATTATACATTATATATATTTATAGTTTTTTGGCATTAATTGCATACATTGATCGTTGTATTTAATTTGAATGTACTCCGTAGCGAAGTGCGGGTTTTCAGCTAGTAGTATAATAAAACAATAAGGTAATATTAAACAGCATTACATCTAAACGGAAATATTCTCGCTATTCATTGCGCTAGTTATTTGATGGTCTAACATGATGTAATTTCTCCTTTCATAATTCGCAGTTTATTCGTGGTAAAAGATCCGATTTCGATTTCTGTCCATAATTATATTTATTGCAATATGTGAACTTACGAAATTTTGATTTTTTTCTAGTGATAGTTATTACGATCAACGATGTCAATTCAATTGCATCGTATATCGCATCTCGCTATTGATTACTTTCCAGATGCATAAACTAGCCGTATTTTATTGGTTTGGCATGGGGCAATAATAAATCTGCTGACATGCACACCTGATAGAAATTAAACTTAGTCTTCAAACTTTCATAATTATTCATTATACATGTCAGTATACGATAAAAGAATAAAGTTCAATTTTAAAGTAATATCATTAACACACTGGTCATCAAACATTGCGAATAAAATTTTTATCAACATTATATTATGCCAGCTACTAAGATTTTGCAGAATATGTAATTCTAGAGAAGCTATTAGTAAGCGCCTTGCTTTTTTTTTTCAAGGCGAAACAATATTATGATAATAGCATACCGTTGGACTTTTTGGAGTGCTATATTAGGTCGGCCGCTAATAATTTGAATAATTCCACCGCACACGTAAACAATATGAATGGTCCGGGTTAAAGCCATTGGACGCCCGGGACAGGATGACTGCTGACGTATGTGATGGAACAACCGCACGTGTACTGGCTTACGCATATAAGGTATAGACGGATATGTTCATCGTTTCTAAGACGTCTGGTCTTTTGTACGAGGTCTGAAGCCTGGATATGAAGACTTCTTGTTTAACTCATTTTATTCTGGTATGACTTATCTTTTATCGTTTATTTGCAGGTCTAAAAGTGGTCCCGTGGGGTGGTGCTCATATTTATTTTATAACGTTTTGTATATATTGCTTTTATAAACGGTTATTTTGTAGCACCTACCTACGACCGTCGTGTCATAACAAATTCTTTTAGTTTTTTGTCATTTGATTTAGCTGTATTATTTATAAACGTTTTTCTGAATATGACACCATGGCGAAACCACTTATGTTTGATTATGTTTCTTTGCTTTACCCACGGCTGATGAGCCAAGCAAAGACAGATGATTTTCTTGATATCTTTTTGACTTTTTCAGTCTAATTGCTTGACATTTTGTCTTTTGGGTGTTGATTCACCTATATTCCTAATTTTCTATCTTTGGGTGCTAATGCACCTGTGTTTTTGTTATTTTTGTGTTAGCTGCTAGGCTGCGTCATGCATATGGCTATAGTATTTGCAAACTTTAGATAAATGATGTATTCGTGCTTTGTGGTTAATGGCTGCTTTAGCGCATGGCCACGAATGCTATTTGTTGTTTTTCTTCACGTTGCGTATGTTTATATATATATATATATATATATATATATATATATAAGGGGGGTTTAAAATGTCAAATGTTTTGAATTTATTTAATCGGGAGAATGACGTCAAGAAATTGCTATAAACTATGACTTCCAAGGTGAGAAATATAAAAAAGGAAAAAGGAAAAGTTTAAATAATAATACAGGAAAAAATGAATAAGATTACATAGATCACAGAAAGTCGGAAAAATAACCTCAGAAGGACCATAAATATTTCGATTTGAAAGACAAAAAAAAATCATCCAAATAAAAATATAGGTATCAAAGAGGTTTCGAATCTCATGGAACATAACGACCATAGTTGCTATCCCTTGCCAGGGTGTTGGAACTATGAATAAGAAAATGATAAATCATCTCAAAAACTGAAGTGAAGACGATTCGCATCTAAAAAAATTTAATTACAGACGAAGATCGAAGAAAGAGGAGAAATAGGAAACTTTTTTATCATAAACCTCTTACATATTTTGACGCGAAATTCAGAACCTCACTAGTTTACGCTAAACAATGACGTCATCGATTCTTCATTCAAATAAAAAGCTGTTGTTAATTAAAATGATGAATTGTTAGGTCTACTATTCATAGGTTTTCTTTTAACGGGATGTAATAAATTTTATGTGATGTAATTTATCCTGTTTGCTTATATTCGAAAGTGGCTATAAAATTTTATAGAGGTTATAAAACAGAAAAAAATGTGTATTGAGTGCTTAAACACAAACCACTAAAGACTTGTGAAATGTAATTTTCTCCACTGACATTTCAGCAAACGGACATTAAAAACGAGGTTAATAGAATGATAAAATATCCAAAAAATAAGCGAAACAAGAAAAGAAGTTCAATCAGTGTAGAGCGAAAAATAAAACAATCGTATCGTCGGAAACATCAAAATAAACAGTTAGTCTAGAAATTAAACAAACTCAAAGCAGGATTTACTTTTCTTGCTGTTCTGTATGTTGTTATAGCTGAATTTACAAATTCTTGCTGTTCTGTATGTTGTTATAGCTGAATTTACAAATTCTTTTACAACAGGAATAGATAAATTTTTTCTCTTTTAATCGTTGAAAGTTCCAATTTAGTTTCAGTCTGTATTGTATAAGGAAAAATAAATTTATTTTACGCAGATATTGTAACTATATCAGAATATTTGTATTACATAACTCAGTTTAGGTACCGCCACTCGAAAAATGCAACTATTTATAAACTTCTAATAGCATATTCCCTATATGGGAGTCTTATTAAACTTTTAGACTTTAAGTAATGTTAAACATTGCCATCATGCCATTATAAAGCTCTTTCGAATTTATCATAATTTATGTTAATACATTACAAGCCTACCTTGACATTTCTGTTAAAAGAGAATGACCTAGGCTTTAAAATAGGGAATTATAAAGCTGACATAGTAGACATTGCAATTTTTACGTTATTTATTATGTATTCTATATAAAAAAACTTACATTTATTTTAATTAAAACTTCCATATGAGGAAGATTAATTTCGCTTTCATAACTTGTACTTTAATCAATAATTAAAATGACATGATGTCTTTGTACTATATTCATACTGAAAGGCACAAGCTAAAAATGAAAACAGATACCCACAAAAAAACTAATTAAATCACTACTCCCTGATAAGTATAAAAAGCCGTTGATTTAGAACCGATGAATAAATCATATCCTTTGAGAATGATGTGAAAAAAATATGATGACACAGAGACGGTCTTAGATGGGGGTTTTTTTCTCAAATTTATTAACAGGATTTTTTTTCTTAAATCAGCAGGTTTTTTATATCCTCTGAGATATAGAATCATTTTATTGTAGAATAGAAGAAAATTGTTTTAAAATGTTTATATTCAAGCATCTTATTATTTTGAAAAAACAATAAATGCATTCTAGGACTTACCTTAAACACATGTAATTATCATTACTTTCTATGTTATCATGAAAGCAAAAGCGGTTTGTCATGAGTTGTGTTTATTAAACAGAGTTATTCTGCACAGAATCCCTTACTTGCATTTTAAATCTTTCTCCAAGACTGTATCTAATTTTCGCTTGTTTTAATCTTTAAGTGCATCTTCACGTAACGCCCTGGAACACATTAACCACAAAGTTGGCTGGCTTATTGAATTATACGATACACTATTCAGAAAACCATCTTAAGTTTTAGTTTTGATTAATTAGGAGGGATACATTCCACGTAATATTCCAGCGAGGGGAACGGTAATTTGTTAATTTAGCTCAGTTAATATTGATTAGTTGCTAGAATGTTTGTGGCTGAACACTGCGGAAGTCGTAAAGATGTGTTTCTTCATAGCAAACTTCTGCTGTTGCTTCAAATGTTTAAATTTCTTAAAGCTGAATAGGATGACCGAGTAATTACACATTAAAGTAAACAAATTTGCTTAAGGTTTCAGATTTGTTTGTTTTTGAAATAGCACTCTAGAAATAATTACTGATAATTTGTTATAAGATATTAGATTTAAAAAACTATAATTTTAGAGAATTAAGTGATCAAATTAATAAGAGTTAAAAGAGTTCTCTGTATTGTTGTATAGTCCAAAAATGTTCATCTAAATTATTGTAAAATATAAACTGGAGGTGCACATTGTAGCAGTGAAAGTTTATTATAATATTGGGGTTATTAGAATATTATACTTATTACTACTAATGATATGATTATTATTTTAAATTCATTGCTTAAAGATTGTGGTTAGTACATTGATTGATTGTGATTCCCAAATAATGGAAACAACTCTGGTTTATACTGAAAAATTAATTTATTGATTATTAACACATAAATAATATGCTACAAGTTACTAATTATTTCCTCCGGCATTTACACATTATTCACAACTTCATTCCTACTAAATTAATTCACTACAACACCTATATTTAATTCATTCAATTATCATTACAATCCTTCGTACTTCATCTACACATATTACTCTCAATTTCATTACTACGACACATATATTTAATTCATTCAATTATTCTGACAATCTTTCGTACTTCATCTACACATATTACTCTCCATTTCATTACTACGACACATATATTTAATTCATTCAATTATTCTGACAATCTTTCGCACTGCATCTACACATATTACTCTTAACTTCATTACTACTAAATTAATTCATATATATAAGCATAACATCATATTAAATTGTTTGTACGAATTATCGGTCATCTCCTTAACATCTTATATTCAAACAATATACTCATCGCGCTCTATATTAATTATTATGGCTACACACTGAGAAGCAATGATAGCAATATAAAAAGGAAACGCAAAGTCTGTACCTCTCAAGATGACTGTTGAATCACCATGGGCAGCTGGCACTCGTAATGATGAACTTCGTCGTATTTATCATCGCACGGAACTAGGGCACTTTCTTGTCTGGAAAAAAGGCTCCGTCAGTTATGGAAGACACTCTACACTCATCGTCGGTACTCTAACTCCATCACTCCTTGCAGACCCTCGGAACGGGATACTGGACGCTCGACAACTTGTATCTCCAAACTTCTAACTCGCCCTCCTCATAGGTATATGTGCCTTGACACCACTTCTATATCTAAAAACCTCTGACTAACTCTGACTTCTTAGGTTCTCTGCCTTCACTCTATTTCTCATTTCATATTATTTTCTTATTAATGTTGACTAAGCCTCTTATAATTTCCATTGGTCATATTCTTACCATGGTATCGCCATTCGTCCGTGGCCTCTTCTCAATCCCCTTTTTACCAATGCGCATCGAGGGCGGGATTTATAAAATTCTCCCTCAAATTTAACTTTCCCATGCTTCGGCTTCAAGCAGGTGGCCTGTTTTATAGCCATGAAAAATTTTCTTTTCTTCTATTCGTGCAACTCACTCTCTTCAACTTTCATATTCTATTTCTTGCTACAAACACAATCTCTAAATTTCGTTTCGGTATATTGCTGACTTTCTTCCCTTCTCTTTTATTGCCCGTCATTTGCCATGTTTCTTTCTTGCATTTGGCGATTATTTTACTTTGTCCTGTTCTTTTCAATGCTCCTGCCCCTGGCCGTGACACTACTGTCATGTCCCTATGACACACATCTTTGACTGCATAATACCAGTTTCGTATATAAATGAAAATATTTAACATATATTTTTTTTCTAAAATACTTAAAAATATAAATATATGGTTTATGGTAGCAAATTCTGAGAACTTTATCCAGTAAAAATATGTAACTTTGTAACATTCAAAGGAAATTAAAGATTCAAGGATACCGAAGTTAATTCCAAAACGATTATCTGTAAAGCTCAAGATAATGAACAGTCTCAAACATATATAAACTCTTTATTCACTAATACAAAAACATGAGTTACATTTATAGAATAGAACTTGAAATACACAAGTTCCTGCGGCTTTTTCTAAACTCTGTCTCTACTGCTTAATTACATATTGATAACAATATGTCGTTTATAAGCCACTTAAAAAATGCAGGGTGGCCCAAAAGTCGCCGTTAGTTGCACCAGTGCATGTGGCTGAACACTGCGGAAGTCGTAAACATGTATTGTGTCTTAGCAAACTTCTACTGTTGCTTCAAATGTTTACATTTGTTAAAACCGAATAAGATGAGAACAAAGGATGAGATAAAATGAGAATTTTTTTACAATTTATTTTAAATATTTGGTTACCTATTATTCATCTGTAATCCTTGGAAAATAATTATGGAGAAAGTAAATATAGAGCAAAGAATTTTATATTGAAAATAAACGATCAATTGGGCTAACTCAAAGAGCTGACATTCGTTATTTGTGAGTTAGAAAACCATCATTTAAAAAAGCGATACTCAACTTATTCCAGCGGTTTCAAGAACAGAGGCTGTTAGTTATTTACCTCGTTCTGATAGGCTACACTCAAAGAGGTCTTAGGACAACATTCAGAAGCATTGAAGATGGGCTTTAAACATCATCCCAACGAGGGTCCACGTAACTGGGAATAGCCCAAAGCTCACTTCAGAGGATTCAAAGAATGCTTAATTCATTTTCGTATAAGTTGCAGTAAGTGAAGGAGCTGAAGCCAGCAGATATTTGGAAGGAGAATAATTTCGTGAAACTCAGAATTCAATTGGCCATCCCGCTCCCCGGACATAACGGCTCCAGACTTATACCTGTGGGGATATTTGAAAGACAGAGTATACCGTAACAAACCTCGATCCCTTCAGCAATTAAAGACTAACATCCCTGACGAAATTGAAGAAATAAGCCAACAAATAATGCGACAGGTGATGGAGCACTCCTTAGAAAGAGACCGCTATTGTCAATAACAAAATAGTGGCTATTTGAAGAACGTAATTTGTAAAAGTAGTTGGAAAGGATTTCCATGAAGGGTATTTATTGAGTATGAAAGAATAAATGAATTTTTAATAAATAAAATAATTATTGTATTTTAAGAAGGTTTCGTGACTTTCAAGTTATGAATGTTATTAACATGCATAGTCAATGCCTAGAGTTACAGCACCATGCTCCTTTTACTGGGATTAAAGTCGCAGGGTTCGCATGATTTGAATTTCATCGTAGATATGTCAATGGAGAAAATCTACTTAGAGGAAACTTTTATGGTTGCTAGTGTTCAATAATATTCTAATATCATGGTTTAAAACTTGGGCAATATGACGATAATTGGTTGTCAATATCTATAATTAGTTGTTGATGGAAAAAGTATTTGAAAAACTATCTGGAAATTGGTGATTTAATATTAATGAGTATCATAATCAGTATCGAAATTAAGATGATGGCGCTTAAAAATCAGCAAAAACTAACAAAACAAAATATTTGGAAAAGGAAAGCATTGCTTATAACAAATGAAATCCTCTCACGAATGTTGCGGGAATAAAACAATTGTTCAATGCTTCTAAATTAACGCTTCTTTTGGTCATCCTCCCTGCATTCTTATGTATATGACCTTAACAACCCTACATCAAATTAAGGTTTGTGGGACATTTAGATTTAACTTAAAATGGAATATATAAAAAATAACGGCTATGAGACGCTAGATCAAATATTTTGCTTATAGAAAAATCAAAATTCTCGCAAGTGCTCCATGAGTTATCACAATCGGTTTTGGCACAGCGTCAAATTTATCTGTTTTGAGATGAATTAAACTTCAACAGACCGAATTTCTACGCTGCTTAATATATATATTTTTTAGTAGATTTCAAGGGAGTAGAATGGTGGCATTCTCGTTAAATAAATATTTTTCTGAAGTTTTAATATGGACCGTTAAAGTAACCCACGAAATCCTGTTTTAGGCATTATTAGGTTCTTCCACTGGATGGAGGATTTTAATTTGGGAGTAGAAAAATTAATTGCTAAACAGGGGTATCAGGTGTCTGAGGTATTCTAGATTCTTACTGTGGCTAAATTCCTTTGTCATAATGCATTCGAATCCGCATGAATCTGAACTTGCCTTGGACTTTTATGAAACAAAATGATACTGAGTTTGTGGATGATAACATCAAGTTATTAAGGAGTCTTAAATAGTTACAAGGTTTAAACCTCACTTAGGATGTTAATAACAAGAAACAAGTGCTTCTCTCCAGCTCAAAGACCTTCGATTTTGCTGACCTTCAAACAGGGAGCTAAGGGTATTTCGAGAATGCATGAGTATAATTATTTTAGTTTTTTTATCTATATTATTTTGCTTTAATTTATTCATAACTGTTAGCTGAGCAATAAAAATAAACCAAATTAAATTCATAAATATTATGCAAAAAAACTAGAGCAAGTTATATTAAATTATACTGTTAAGCTTTTACAAGGGTGGTGAATCATTAAAGTTTTTGGTTCCATTGTTTGCATTCGTACTCTCTCAGGAGAATTGTTTCGACTTTAAATTTTAAATTGCATCAGTTTTCATTATTTGTCCTGTATTTTGGGCATTATTTCTTATAAATAATACAGTGAGAGTGATAGGTTATCTGATGTATTTCCTCTGCACATAAATATGATATTACCCTGTACTTTGTTTAGTTCTGAATTTTGATATATCTGGATAGGTAATATATGTCGCCATAAGTAAAGGAATCCAAAATGTAGGGAGATCGCACAAAGCCTTGATCACAGTTAATATAAATACTAAGTTGGTAACATGCTTGAAGAAAAGCATTAGAAATACAATATAATGAATATTTATATCTTAATAAAGTATTAAATGTAGAGTTGTAAAAGTGATAAATCATATTAAAAATTGTGAACATCACAAACGCGTTCTACCGAATTACAAATGTTTCTATGTTATTACGAAAGTAACTTCTACAGAATTCGATGCTTGTTTCTTTTATTAATATAATCTTTTACTGATCAATTATTTTCAAACAAACATAAGAATAAAATGGCATAATCTACGAAAGGTCCAAAACTGAATTGCAAAACCGAACTTAAAATATGGCTTATTCTTAAAAACATGAAATGCTATTTACGTAAAACAGCAAATCACACCAATAACTTGTTGAAAGGCAATATTCTGCGTTTCATTGTATTAGTTATTTGAATAATCTAGACTGAAATTGCTTATCAAAATCGTAGTGAAACTCCCTGTCTATTCATGTTAAAAATGATTGATATAATTTTAAAACTTTAAAAATATTTCTAACTTACTTCTTGCCACTATTCCTACCATCAAATAATAATACTGGATTTTTCCCACTCTGTACAGCTCTTAATCTCTTCATGTCATTATTGAATGATTGTTATTATGCAATCATTATTTGACATTAACAAAATTCATTTTAAATAATAGTGTACAGTAACTGTACTTGATGAGCAACAATAAGGAATACCATATTTACTCTTGTATAGGCCGCGTGCGTGTATAAGCCGCACCTGAATTTTGAGACAACATTTAGAGAATTTTTTTTTCTCCTGAATTTCGTTGTAGACTCAAAGTAGCATCGTTTTGCGATATGTAAGCAATGTCGGACATTCCTTCGAGTTCAATGCTCGCCTAACAATATCAGGTACATCTTTAGCTGATGGCGGTGAAAATACAGAGTAAAAAAGATGATTATATATATATACTAGGACACTTAGAAATTATTTCGCACGAAGACAAACTCTTGAGAACTCAAAAGAGTTTTATTAAATAGTCCTAAGGTATAATATATACAAACAATATTTACAATACATTGAGTTGCCATGGACATGATACGGTGTAATAGGTTGTAAGGTATATTATATATATACTAATGTTTTATGGTAGTAAATAGTTCTAAACATAGGAGTGTTTACTGTATTTAATTTTAAAATTCCGTGTTTAAGTTACATCCCATTTTTACAGACCTATTTTAAGGAATAAAAGTGGGTACTATACACGCGTAAATATGGTATTTTTAAAATCATTAGGTAACATTAGCAACAGAACTGTGGATATGTATAATAAGATAAATGAATAAAAAGTGACCCTTTTAACACATATTTAAACAATCAAAATTTAAGTATCAGAACTCTATTACCTTCAGAATATTAACAAAGAAAGGCTTTAATAATGCAAATCACAGATTTCTAAAATTTCTCGTAAATGAAACATCTCATTTAAGTTGTTGAATTCTAAACTGCATATTATCTACAATTCATTATCATCACATATATCGAATCAACGCTGCATTTGATTTATTAACTAAAAAACCACTAAAACTTTATCTTCGAAGAATAAAATGTATATTTCGATTGGTTGAAAAAAGGATTTACGACATAATAATAATTCAAAATATAAATAACAGATTAATAACACCTCCATTTATTACTAAGGAAAACAAATAAAAATGGAACTATTTACTCATATCGAGCAAGAAAATATTCGGAAATAATATAAAAAATAAAAACAAAAAGATTTAGAATATTCCAAATTCTCAAATGGTGGAAAAATGCTCTTAGAGGATTTATGCGATAGAAGAAAGTAGAATTTATTCTTAGATTTACCAGAAAACAAAGCATTATCGGATCAAAAACAAGCCCTTATAAATTTTAAACAAAAACATATAAAAATTTAAGGGGATGAATTTGGGTATCAGGCGGGTGGTTATAAATTATGTATTTATACTTTTATCTGCATGCAAATGAGTTCACGAATTTATGATAAACACTGTGCGGCTGATTATATTCTCTTTAAAAATGGTTTGTAATAAAAAGAGCATGCAAAATAAATGTCTTTATTTAAATTTGCTTTTGTTAAAATAAACTGTACCAGAAATGAATGCTTAAGGGTTTTATTTTAACGGATTATATTGATAGAGAAAAAAAACCGTGGTTCACTCAAATCAAGTCTTTATTTCTTTAAGTTTTTCTGGAATGTCTATCGTTAATAACATAATTTTACTAATGGTTTCAAGACAGCGTTTATTATCATAATTGAGAAAAACATATTAGCGAAAATTTATAGCTTCCATTTTTTTCAGTTGTTTCTTATAATTTAATTATTATCAGACAAATTTGTTAATTTTAACCATAAAAAATGTTTTTTCCTCCCTGTGTTTTGGGGGTTAACAGTCATAAGTAACTGTTAAATTATGAATAATGCTATGATGGAAAAACATGGTTTATCGGTGCTGGAATACACTTCTTAAAATCCACAGTAAAATAAAGGGATGGCTTTATCCACATTTTATTGTGGACATTAAATTGCGGGTTCCTGTTTACGTTTCCTTCAAGTATGCTATACACAAAGGAAAGAAGTTAAATATAGAATTTCTTAATTTTCATGATTGTTTCGCAGAGTTATTTCATTTGACAATAGTTTGGTAAAATTTTCTCAGAAGATTTTGTAAACTAATGCTATTTACCGCTTAAAAGACAGATATTTAAGGAACTTGCAATTAATAATCTATTAGATTCCGCAATTATATATACAAGAATTTGCTGAATTTTGGTTTTAAGTTCTATAAAAGAAAAATAATAAATACAAGACTAGACACAAATTTCCCTGCTTGGTCATGGGGCCTTTTTTAATATACATAGAATTGAATGGGAGATACGTATGCTGCACTTCCAAAATTGTGGAATTTCTCTAGAAATAGTTGATTCATTGACGACACCAGATTATTTCCTCCGTAAACTTTATTCACTTCAACTTACCCAAATTCCACACGGGTACTAGCTGTGTAATACATACTGGAGCACCAATTTGATTAGCATAACCAAGGCATATAAGCACGCGATATATGTCTATCTTTAATCATTATTCACAAAGATAATGTTCCATGCAATTTTACCATATTAGAAAGTTTTTTTTTTGCACACAGAAATTTAAGGTTGAATTGAAATCGCTTCGTTGTCATTTTCAAACGATAGGTGAAGTACATAAATAAGGTATGAATTTTCATAAGTTAAAACACATTGATGAAAATTCATACCTTTGTTCTAATAAATGTAACTCTAGACTCGGACACTAAATGTGGCATTTTGTATAATTTATGAGCAATGATTTTTCAGTACTAGACAAGTATTTGTCAGGAAACATAATAAAGTGACTTTCTCTCTTAAATCAAAATTTCTTTGCAGCAGAGTAGTTCAAAATTCCATTCCGATAGAGTACAACGAGAAAAAATAGGTCCCATAAAAAGATAAACGGGATACAAGGCACGTTGATGATATCCAGGAATGGCAGCTCCACCTCTATTACAGCAAGAGGAACGGAAACTCTCTGCCATTATTTTTGATTTCAGGGTTAAATGTTGTCTTCGTTTGAGGATATCTTGTACTCCAGTACAAGATACCTGGTTGAATGATGGAGGGACCAGCTGTAATCTATTGCTTCGGGAAGGCTAATTAGACCGGGACCTCCTTCTTAAACCTTTCAGGGGCAACAACCTTTACCGTTTTCTCGGTGCTGATTTTTTTCTCGATTTTTTTAACCTAAAGAATCTTGAAAAAATTTCCAATTAATGGTTGCAAAATGATTTTACTTCTTTAAACTGATAACAGATGGCAATACTAACCATTTTTATGTTAATTTAACTAGAATACATTGAATTCAAGTGAAAAAAAAGAGTAGATTTAGGCGTTTGCACTGTGCAAACAGCGCCAAAGCCGATTCCGAATGGCTACAAACATGCACGTCAACTCACAGATACTGGCATGGAGCCAGAGCTCTACCCAGTCGGCCATCGTCCGGCCGACAAGGTATTCTTATTTTGATTCGAAAGATATTAGAAGATCGAGATAATTAAACATGGAAGAAAGACAAGACATATGATGTTTGGATCTAACATTATGTCAATGAAATTTCATTTTATTAGATATTTACCCGCTGGGAATTTGGGAGCCTAATAATAGAATAATACATATACGCTTCCCAGAAATATGAAATAGTACAACGAATTTCAAATACGAATTTATTTATTACTCTGTCAAACAATTTCGGTTAATGTTTTATACTATATTTATGCATCTTGTTCCATTAATTTGCATTTCAATATAAGTTTTCAAATTTGTAAACATTGCACTTCAGTTCAAGACAATGTGTTCAACAAGTTTTAAATACATTATAGGAGGTTATTTTTGTCTCTTAAATTTCTTATACACTAGCTGTATAGTCTAATCATTATAATAAGAATAACAACCAAATATAATATAACATAAACCATCACAAACAATTTATAACAAAAAATCATCAACGAAAGATTTTTTATGATATATATTTCCCCCGGCTGTTTAAGAAATCTTGTGGGATCATCTCACATCTCATGCATTGTCAAAGTGTATAAAGCTAGGGTTTCGAGATACCCTAGAATTTTCTTTTCTATAAATTTGTTTTCTTTCTGATTTTCTGATAACGAAACATCACTTAATCCCCCTTGAATAATTCTCAGATGGCTTGAAAGTCAAAAAGCCGCGAAATATATACAAAGAAAAGGCACGTGCCAAAGAGTAACATCATAAAGAAACAGAAATCCTACGAGTAAACTGTAATTGCAAAAATTGAAATGAGGTAAGTATAATACAGCACGATAACAACACATGATGGTAACAAAAGAAAAATGAACTCTATTATATTTTTCAATGAAAAAGATTTTTTATATACGATGATTTCTGTTACAGAACAGAATCAAGAATTCTCCATTAAATGCTTGTATTTCACTACTGCATTCAAAATATAGAGGAAATAGAAGTACTTTTTCATAATTTTTTTAGGGGTGTGTACGAAGCTAAGCAAGTCGATTGCTGTGAAGTAATAGATAAAATGGCTTGTCATCCCGTCTCACTATTATGCATCTATCTAAAATGAAGTATTTGAAAAAAAAAACCTATAATCAGTAATCATTTGCACAAAGGGCTTTTTGCATAGAAAGTGACTGTAAAATCATAAGAAATAAAGTACAGTTTAAATATGTTATTCTTTTCGAAATACAATCCCTTAGAAGGTATGCAACGTTTTCATAGTTAAATCTATTTTTCAAAGCATTTGGAGAAGACATTTTGGAGAATCTGTTCCAGTGAACCCTGTACAGCTGAAGTAACGTCAAATTTGTAGGAAACAACCAGCAACTGCGACGAGCGAGATCGGGGATGTTAGGAATTTGTGGTATGGTTTTAATATTGCATTTTATCGGAAACTTCTTAATACAAGCAGCGAATGCAAAATGTATTTCATTTATTAATACTGAAGAACTCACGTCCATTGCTGTATGCAAAATGCCTTTCGCCAGATATTCAGCGTAGAAAACCGATAAAAAGCTGTCTGATAGTGTTTTTGTTAGCCATTCGCAGAGCTGTTTTTTGTGTTTGCATAAAGCGTCCGTTTTTTTGTGATACACGTACCGTTCCAACGCATTTTAGGGTTTTCGCATGCGCTGAACATTTTGCGACGGGAAAAAGTGGGCGTTACTATTTGAACATTTCGAGTTTCTATACCTATAACCATAAACGTGAGCGTCACTGTGTTTCCGTCCTGAGAATCCCGAGCTCATACCTCTGAATAACTATATTGGAAATCTCATCTCGATAGGTTGAACGGAACGGCCGCTAGAGGTCCATATATCGGCAAAGTTTCTTTATGACCACCCGGTATTATCTAGTATATATATAGACAGTTTTGTAACTTACTGGCTGACTGACTGAAAAACTGATTGACTGACATATAACGCACGGACCAAATCGCTGGACTTAAAGGGCTGAAATTTTACATGGCGATACTTCTTATAGTGTATGGGTGCACTAAAAAAGTTTTTTTTTAATACTTAGATTTTTTAAAATTAAATTTATAAGCTGTTTTAGTAATTTTTTTTACGTTTGCATTTAAAATAATAATTTGAGGATTATAAAATTTATATCACGAGAAAGATCATAAAAATTCCTTTAAAATGAAATCTTTTTCGAATTTTTATCTCCATTTTCTGATTTTTGGTGAATATTTAAAGATTAATTTTTAGAATTTAATTTATTAAATGCTGATCGCGTGACTTCTCTTTCTGGTACTTTAAATCAATTTATCGTTACATGCATAACAACGAAATAGACAAAAAATACTTTTTTTTGTTAATGTGGCAGACAATCGGACATTATCCAAAAAAATATTAAAATACAGTAAAAGATATGTTCCTCAAACTGTACTATATTAACGTCACTATATTCTTTAGTGTGTTCTATTAGATTTAATTTGAATATTTTCTTCTACATTATTTTGTCTATAAAAATATCACTTACGATTTTTTATGAATATTATTTTTACATCAATTACATACATTGATCGTTGTATTTATTCTAAATATATTTATTCATTTATTTATTTATTTTGGCATAACGGTTAATTGCATACATTGACCGTTTTACTTAATTTGAATGTACTCCGTAGCGAAGTGCGGGTTTTGAGCTAGTTTACTTCATAAATTAATGTACAATTTCAGTTTTCCTTATCGCATTGTTGCCAACTCGAGAAAAAAGTACTCATATTACAGAAGGACTTTTGTACATTGCGATATTTAACAATAATACTTTATTGAAGTTTTAAAGCCCCTATCATAAATGATAGTTGAATTTTAAGCAAGCCTGAGTTATAGCATATTACTAAAAATACTGAATTTCAGACAAGTGATCATGATATTGTACGTGATATTGTATTAATATTGTACGCTATTTCAATAAATGTATCACGAATTAGCATACATAATTCCTTTATCACCAGTACACAGTCCCAGAATATATTGCAACGTATGCTATTACACGAAATTCTACACCATGCAATGTAATACCTTTTGAGTGCGACACGCCATCAAAGAAATCAAAAGAAATGTCACTGATCTCCAGGAGAGCGGTAATGCTTTAAGAGAAGAGAGGCTCATCTGGAGACGCGACGAAAAGTACAGGGTTAAGCTCGGTCAATCGACAGTAATAAAAAGGGAATCGAGAGAAACTCTTTGCGATAGCGTGTCATTTCTATTACTCTGTTTAGAAAAGAATTTTTGTCGACGCTGTGAGTCCGGAATGGCGTAATTTTTTAAATGTGTTAATCACGTTCAGAGATAAATCCAAACCGGCTTTCCAGTATAAAAATCTTATCTATAAAATAATTAAAATTATTTTATTTTGTTTTATGAAGTGATGTCAAGCATTTTACTCTTTGCTATATGGTGTTTTTTATGTATTCCTATGAAAATAAGCTTTTTGTTTTTCAATCTTATTAAAACGTTTATAGATCGTTTCACATGAATATCTATCTGTCATGAGGAAACAATACTATTTGACACTGACAAAATAACTTCGGTCTTAAAATCATATTATATCCTATTAAACACATCAGTTTAAAATATACTTGTTCAAAAAAACATAATTTTGTTACCATATACTGGAGGGCTCTAGGTAGCCTAGTAGTAGAGCGTCGGCTTTCGGTTCAGAGGGTGCTCGGATAGAATCCCGACAAGCGCCATTTAATATCTCTGTATCTAGGCCGGATATGGGCACGTTAAATCCGTAGACTAGGAAATCCCTGTATGAGGTCAGAGACGGTGGGAAAGGGTATGATCACAACATATGTCCTTCTTGGGTTTATAGGTAAAAATTGAGGTAGAACCTGTCTAAATCGGACTCCGACACTTATGGCACCATTATAAACCGGTGCACCATCCTCCAGGCCAATTATCTTTTTGGACCTGGTGTGGAATACTTCCAACCAGTAGGCATTAGAAACAACACCACCATTTATTGGAAAGTTACTCGCATAGTAGGAATATTTTTCATGCAGGTAATGTTAATTTTGGATTAAAAAATTCAGTGTGTGTACATGTAGATAGATTAAATTTAAAAATAGCCATCAAAACTGAAATAGATAGCACAAGAATATGTTCCTATAGTGTCCCTTACTGATTGGCCTGGAACGACATATATCATGAGGATTAGTTATTAATTTTTTAAGAAGAATTACATGTGTATTGTAAATTTCTAACAAATATGGTTCTGTTGTGATGATAATTAATAGTTTTGGAAATGATTAAAGTTAATATTAATATCGGGTATTCAGATAGTTAAATTAGTAAAGTAAGTAAATTTTAGTAACGATTGTGCTTTGTTTTAATAAACTTATTAAGCCTCTGCTAAATAGGTCTGAGGGTTTAAACTCGTGGTGATCAAATATTAATTGATTTGATTAATGTCATCGCATTTGGAGAAGTGTGCGCAAGTTTCTCTAAATGTTTTGACATTGAGAAGAATTAAGTTTGAAATAGATCATCACGGCTTATACCTTATTGTTAATATTGATAAATTAATAAGCCTTATTTTGAAATAATTGTGAGGTGGCTGTTACGCTGGTATATTGTTTTTTTTATTGTTTTTTTCGGTGGCAGGTATATATTCAACATAGTTAATTATTAATTTTCGATTGTTTTATTTTTGTTTTTTCAATTAATAGTAAATTTTAGTCCGAGTTAGTCCCAGAGTTTAGAAAAAAAAAATAAATCCTGATTTGATGCAAGATCAAAGTTTGAAAATAAAATACTATACTGCCTATCAAATTATAATTCAAGCCCCTGAAATTCTGTTGGTCCGAATTTCACTGTTAAAATCAAGGAGCGAAGACGCACTCATTTTCACCCACGAGTAGCCATACAAAGGGGTGAGAATGTCATTCAATGGAGATTTTTAGACAGAGAGGGGGAGGCCGGCCAAGAGGCTGGGAGCTGCCCCGCAACCCACGATGGAGAGAGATGTCTTGATTTTTTTTGGCGGCCGGCACGCTATAGAAATGGCGCTGGCCTGGGGTGCCCCTCATGATTTTTTAAAATAATAGTTTTTTTTGTGCTGCAGCATTTTAATTGGGTAATATAGTTTTAATTTCCTTTTTTTGGTTTACTGAATTTTTCTATAGTTTTACTTTTGTTTTTCTCATCACTTTTTCATTTAGAAGGTTTTTTTTTTTGATTCGCCAGCCACTTCACTTATTTGCATTGTTTTATTGAAAATTATTTGTATTATGGAGAGTAGAACTCATTTAAACGAAATTGTATTTATTCAATTGAATTTGGTTGTCAGAATAATGTTAAGAAGATCTGGAGTTAATGAGTTTGTTTGTTATAATGTCAGGGAAATTCTTAAATAAATTGTTATGTTAGTTGTAAAGTGGTGTCATGTCGGTCCTTGCCTTTTTAGTAAATTTTCTGATTTTCAGCTTTAGGTTTTATTTTTATTTCAGCAGATATGAAGCTTTTTCTTTTAGGTGAGATAATTTTATTTCTAGGTGTTCTCCAAGATCAGATAGTAAATTTATTAGCGTAACTTTTTCCTTTTCCTTTTGGCTCATTAATCACCACAATGATGCAGACAGTAATGAACCTAGGGTAAATTTTAATTATTATATGTTTATGGGTTATTGCTACACACAACGCAACTTTACCATCTATCTTAAAATGTACTAACCACTAACGGCCAAATGGCAAATATTGTTGTATTTAAATTTAACTGAAGCCCACCTTAATTAGTAAGTTTTATTCCTACCATCAATTAATTAATATAATATATAAAGTTTAAAATAAACCCCTAACACAATCTTTCGTTGCCACAGTTCACTGATTAAATATATTCCTTGACTTCCCCACTGTGTGTTCATAATAAATACTGCTACAGTTTTAATACTTTTCAGAAATGAAATTTTAGAACGTGGATGCTAAAATGTCTGCACTTTACACTTCAACTCCAATTATGGGTAAATTCTGAAAATAGCAATTCACTTTTAAAAGGTTTAGTTCTTCTCTAAATGGATGAAAATTGCTTTTATACTTTTAAGCTAAGTACTATCGTAAAAACATACTTCTCTATCTGTTTTCAATTTGAAATCATGTCGAAATAAGTATTCGATTAACATTCAAAAGTGAATCGTCACATTTCTTATATACAAAATCCCACAAATATCGAATTCAACCATTTATCGCTATTTATATAGTGAGTACTGAACTGCACTTAATACCATTAATTCATTCAGACTTTAACAAAACATTTTATATTCATTTTTAGGTGCTGACTAGTTTTGTTTCATATTCGAGTGATATAGCTTAATATAGACTCCTTTTCATATTTTAATATTGGTTCTGTTATGAAAAAAGGCGAAAAATACTTTAAGTGTCTTTCCACGTACTTTATTTTTTGTTGCAAATGTTATAACATTAAATTATTTTTTCATATTAATTTTAATGTTATTTATGGTGATAAATATCATCGAAGTAATCTAAGCCACTCGTATATACGTTGTCTTATATTCATATTTAATTTAAATCAGTTACTTTCAACTTTGTTTACAAGCGTGTTACTTAAATAGCATGATTAGTTATTACTTAATTATTTTATCATAAAAATACCTTGCCAGTCAAAAGTGACGGCAGCTTACTCACTTTGTATATTTGCATGCACTATTTTGATAAACAGCTCAAGAGCTCAGGGAGCAAAAAATCTTGCAATAACCCTTAGTTACTCGTATGATTAAACAAAACTTCAAGAAATCAGCTTAAAGTTTAGTCCTAAACCTAAGTTTTGTCTTTGCCATTACAGTAGCCGCATATGCAAAGTTTTCATGCGAAAACTGAGTAGTGAAGGTAAAGTAAGAAGGGGGTTTGTACGTCTTGGAGGACGCCTGAAGTTAAAGTATTGCCCTATTTAGTTCACTAGCATTTCATCTATAATGATTAAAATATTACTAAGTCAATACAGATAAGGTGCTATTTTACAAATTTTAAAGATTTTGAAAAGCTGACCTCTGTTTTCAAATACACATTAAATATTTTTAAACGAATATAATAATTAATACTTCGTACAATTTTACAATTTCCTATTGTCAAAATAATGCACTTCAATAAGTGGCGAAAATAGTTCACTTTTAGATGAAAGCTTAAAAAAAGATTGCCAAAACATTTAAAATGCCTTTAACATTACAACGCTGTAACTATTTTTTATATAACACATGTTGTAAATTTCTCGTTAACTCCTCCCAGCTAATGGTTGTAACATTACATTCTCTCAAAAGCAAAGCTTCAACGGAGGAATTCTTAACACGAAAAACTCTAGATTTCGGTAGAAATCTTGTGAGTGGGATTTTTCTTGTTAATTTAGAATTTGTTCTTGTTTACATTTTCCACCGCTTTATAGTTTAACTTGTGGTAAAGAATTAGTACCCAAAAATAACAGTATTTTAACATTAGTTATTAATCAATTTTTTAAAGGGATAGCGAAGTCATCTTCTAGCACCACTTGCACATTATTTATATTTTAATATGAAAATTTTTACACTTAACACAAGAAATTAGAGTTTAGAGTATTCTTGCATCCTAAACCCTGAATAGATTAGAAAATATATGCCATATATATTATGTAAGTGTTTTCTGCAAATTCCCTTCCAGTCAACAACCGATAGCAATAATCCCTAAACCTCTGTAAATATTGCTAGCTTTATAAAACTTATACATTGATATAAGATTAAATATAAATGATAATAGAGTAACTGAAGAATAGCAAAATACAGACTCTTCCCTTTTATAGCTCATGGTGAGTAAATTTATTCCAAGCCATTTTTATACTGCCTCATATCATTGGCGTCAAAGTTTTATATAATGTCGAATTTAATATCACGACCTTAAATTTTAGGAATTACTGATGCAAACTGTCTGAGATATCTGAAGGAGAGGAGATTTGTTTTTCATGAGGACGCTTCAGACAGTTTCAGAAATTTCTTTCGGCAAAAATCTACCAGAAAGAGTAATCATGCTCCATGTTTGGGTAAAATTTATTCCCTCATTATAGAAACGATTAATAATCCATTAAATTTTTTTAGTGGTAATCACTTATCTTTCAGCGAGTGAACCAAAACGCCCATATTGGTTATTTAATTATGAGAGCACTCAAGAGGTGAAACAACTTACTTACTATGAGTAGATAACGCAGGGACAACCATGAGTAGGAACATCCATGCCATCTCCGGGGTTTTATTCTGGGATTATGCGATTAGGGTTTTCCATGTTGCCTAAGTAATATTTGAATAAAATAACTTATTGTTTAATTAATAAATTTTATAATTGACGAATAATCATTATCTTAATTATCTGATATTTATAAATGATTTAGGAATGATTAACAATTTATTATTTTTTTAGTGGCAATCATTTATCTTTCAGAGAGTGATGCAAAACACCCAACTTGGTTATTTAATAATGAGAACAACCAAGAGGTAAAACAAATTACTTACTATGAGTAGATAACACAGGAACAACCATGCCATCTCCAGGGTTTCAACCTGAGATTATTCGATTAGGGTTTGCCATGCTGCCTTAATTATCTATATAGTTAAGTTGCTAAGCTGAGTTCTGGGCAGTCCATGAGAGAAAACTACAACATCAATTTACTTAATTTTGATCTTAAACGAAATATTTCAATCCGTAGATTTGTCAAATTTGGTTTTTGTAACCACAATTTCTATTTATTAGCGATAATTTACAATTAAAAATCGATTTATGCGCATGCTCAGTGGCATGTTTAAATCTGGCTTTAGAAATTCATTGTTTCTGCGCTTGCTCAATGACATCTTTTAATGATAAAAATGTTTATTTTGAGGAGTCTCTCTAGATCTCTCTCTGCCATTTTTATTTTTATGATAATTATGTTCGTGAAATATAACATTAAACCTGATGGAAATTGTTTATTTCACGCTGTTTATTTAGCGATAATTTTACAATTAAAAAATATGCTTTTTGCGCATGCTCAGTGACGTGGCATTTGGTAATGATGTCCTGAGTATAATTTGTGTATTAGAACATTTATCTAGCCGTCATTTTTGGTGGATACATACTAGTAGTATTTAAATAAAATAACTTATTGTTTAATTGATCAATTCTATTAATTGAAAAATAAACATAATCTAAATTATCTGATTTTTCTAAATGATTTATTGAAAAAATATTGATAATGCTAATAAACTTTAATAAGCAGAATTGATTACATTTTCAAGCGATTTATTTCAGATGAAACGGGTAATGGATGGAGCACATTTCAGATGATTTTTAAGAATATTTAGAACAAAATATACAACATTCAGACCAAAATGATACTCTTTATTATGCTGTTCAATTTATAATATTTTCTATCATATTAATTTATAATATTTTCAATCTTATTTCGAGTAGCATAAACTAAATATTTCTCCCACTTCAAACTATTGCACCTTACCCAATACTATAGATCTTAAAAAGAGTCAGATTTTCCCGAAAACGCTTAAAAGTGGAAGAATTTAATCTTAAAAACCCCTTTAATATAACATATCTATTATGATAATTATATAATATTTCCCCAACCAACTTTTAAATATTTCATACCTTTTACATGCTTTATTTAAATCCAATCTTTTGATTCTACCTTTGCGGAATTTAAATGGAACATTCTTAACCAGCACATAATGCTCTTTTATTTCACTTATCATATCAGACTCGATATATATATATATATATATATATATATATATATATATATATATATCTAATATATAAAAATGAATGTTTGTATCTCTGTAATTGTATAGAAATCCACAGTTTAGGAGCAACGATCGTGAAATTTTACATACAGGCGTCTTTAAAAACAGCCGAGGGTCTGAAGAACTTCAAAAATCGAAATTAATTACCGTTGATTTTTAATTAATAAAAAACCAAAAATTTTGAAACTAAATGTAAGATGTTACACTTTGTGGAATCACCCCTCTGAATATGGCGTCCACGTTAGGGTTAGCTGAAGCGAACAGCGAGCGAAAAGATAAAAATAAATAAAATCAAAAAGTTTCAAGTTACATATTAAGCCAGAATAATAAATGAAAATAATAATCTTTCAAGTCAGATTTTATACTCTAAAATAAATCGGATCCAACGGCATATTGACACTATCACACGCGATGGAAAATTCGAATCAACCACGCTAAGTGTCACAAGATCATTTTTAATCGCTACTGCAACCCCCCTCGCTTATGTCTTTATGTCTATTGAAGAGTTAAAGACTAAGCTTCTATCCTGCTAACTTATTTCTAACTTAAAACTCCTCTTACTCCATAAATACATGTATATTCACCAATCCATAGCAACTTTCCAGTAATTTTAGTACAAATATTCTCCTATTTACACAACACTCCAGCATGTTATTGTGGCGCATTCGGTAAGAGCGTTCATTTATTACACTACACGAAGCGGGTTCGAATACGGATAGTACAGATTTTGCTAAACCTGTATTTTCAGCTTTTATTTTATTATTTTTTAAATTATTATTATTATTATTTTTATTTATTATTTTTTAAAATTATTTTTATTTTATTTTATTATTTTTAAAAATTATTATTTTATTTTATTTTATTTTTCATATTATTAATGTGTATAACATTTCGTATACTTTTTTTTCTATGTTATTTATACTGTGTTTATTTTTTTAATGGATTTTGGTAGGTTTATTATAAATTTATGTATTTTATGTTTTACTTTTCAGGAATTTTTGCTCCAATGATAAAGGCTAATTCTTTTCTATGTTATTTATACTGTATTTAGTTTTTAAATTGATTTTGGTTAACAAACATTCGACAATTTGACATTTTTACTTTTCAGCTTTACTTTCCTAAAGACAATTTGACATTTTTCCATTTCAGCTTTTAGTGGTTTATTATAAATGTATATATTTTATGCTTTACTTTTCATGGTTTTTTTGCTCCAATGATGAAACGCTAAATCTAGCTGAATTCTGAAGAAATTATTGTAAATTTATGGTTTTTTATGTTGGGTTTTCTTTTTATTCATGTGTATAACATTTCACATGCTTTTTATTCTATGATATTTATACTGTGTTTAGTTTTTAAATTGATTTTGGTTAACAAACATTCTTAAAATCTTGGGCAACGCCGGATAAATTATCACCTGTGTAGGTTGATAATTTATAAATTTTAAAACTGTTACCACATGTATATTTACAGATCCACAAGAACTTTCCAATATTTTTAATTAATAAATAACCAACAACTCTCGATTCACAAGCGTACAGTAGATGGCGCCACTATTTTAATTTTTTTTGTGTCTATTTCGTTGTTATGTGACGATAAATTTATTTAAAGTACCAGATAAAGAAATCACATGATCAGCGTTTAATAAATTAAATTGTAAAAATTAATCTTTAAAAATTCACCAAAAATTAGAAAATGGAGGTAAAGATGCGAAAAGAATTTCATTTTAAAGGAATTTTTATGATCTTTTTCGTGATATAAATTTTACAACCCTCAAATTATTATTTTAAATGCAAACTTGAAAAAAGTTACAAAAACAGATTAAAAATTTAATTTAAAAAAATCTAAGAAGAATTTTTCAAAAATCTTTCTTAGTGCACCTACACTATTAGAAGAATCGCCATGCAAAATTTCAGCCCTTTAGGTCCAGCGGTTTGGTCTGTGCGTTGTATGTCAGTCAGTCAGTGAATGAATGAATGAATGAATGAGTCAGTTACGGAACTGTTTTATATATATAGATTTTTATTACTATCTCTATATCGTAACGTTAACTTCCTGCGCACACATTATTTTTAACTGGCATTCAATTGGCTGTTAAAACTTTATATTTACATCCTATTTAAAAGAAGTAGGGTGTAAATTGTAGGGTGGAAAGTTGGTAAAATTAAAATTTTGTGCAATGTATTTTAATTTCTCGATTAAAAGTAGTTTTTTTCTAAAAATCAATTTATTTCGCTTGAAAAGCTAAATATTTTATGCACGCGGTTTATATTATTATTACTATCTTTATATCGTAACGTTAACTTCATGCGCGAGCATTATTTTCTTTTTTTATTATTATCATCTTTATAATAGCTTTATTTTCATATGGTTTTAAGCAACTATCGTTTTTATTCATATTATGTTGGTTTTTTATTAATTAAAAATTAAGAGTAATTAATTTCGATTCCGGAAGTTCTTATCTTTATTTTCATATGCTTTTTCATTTACGAATTATTCAAATGTTGGTTAAAAAACTTTTGCGTAATTTATATATTTGTGTGTGTTTAATTATTGAAATTAATAAATTTATATTTCTGGAGAGGATGTTTCAGATTTTAGTGGTACTATGATGAAAGGCTGAATATACCAAAATTCTGAGGAGTTTATTATGGAGAGAAAAGGAATTTAATATGTAGAGGATGTTTATAGGAGTTAAATGTGGAGAGGAGTTGAATGGTTTGCAGCCCTCAATCAAACACTTCATTTTTTTAAGAGGCAACGCTGCAGTCATATCATTGTTCTATTGGAAATTTCTGCTGAACCTGTAATTATATATATATATATACCTGTAATTATATACCTGTAATATATATATATATACCTGTAATTATATATATGTATATATATATATATATATATATATATATATATATATATGTATATATATATATATATATATATACATATATATATATATATATATATATATATATACATATATATATATATATATATATATATACATATATATATATATATATATATATATATATATATATATTCCGTTTCAATATTATGTTTTACTTCATGGTTTAGTTACATTTTGAGGGTCCATTATATTAAGAACCGACAAAAAGGTAAAACGAAAATTCTTTTGCAAAGTTCCCGTAATAATTTATAACCTAAATTTCATATTGTCTTAATACTATTTTTTTTTCATTTATCGTGATATTAAAAGTATTCCCCTTAAAATTGAATAAATCACACATTATAGATAATTTTTCATGTTTTAGTTTCATTACGAAAAAGATATGTCAAAAATCATCCTTAAATAAAATCCATTAATAGAGTATTTAGTAGTTCTTTGTAACTCGCAAAATCGTAAATTGATTTAGATAATTAATTATGTCAAATTAATGCAGCGTTAAGTAACTAATCATCGTAAAGAAATTAATAAGCAAAATGTGCAAGATAAAAAAAAAAGAAAAATCTTGCAAATTTGTCTATATTTATAGGCCCTTTTCATAATATTCATTGACATATAATTCAGCAAATTAGTATCGTACATTGTTTGAAATATTTAATTATGTCCTATAAATACATTGTATCCTTGGGGGAGGCTGTGAAACCTAGAGGGTGCGTCCCCAGGTTGCGGATCGAGGTATACCTCCATTAGAATTTCCATTGGCTGGTAGAAGGGGAAAAAATACCTTCCGCGAACCAACAGGTAAAAGTCCAACATCTTACGAGGCAATGACACCCCTCATCTATGAAGAGTCCATTGTTAGTGATTTTTTTTAATTCCTTCTTATGCATTATTCCTAGACACGACAACAACAAAAAAAATGCGGCTTAATATATATATATATATATATATATATATATATATATATATATATATATACATTCTTGGGCCCGTATTTTTGGGATACATGCTATCCCATCCCGTAAGGAAACGATTAAGAGTATGATAAAAAAAAGGTAGAAAGTGTAAATGGCTAGCCAATTATTTATTATGTTAACGACATCCCATAAGTATGGACGAAGTAAAGGAAACACCACGTCATCGGGATAGATTTTGATTTTGATTTTATTTGATTTTTGGCGTAGGATGTCATCGGGATAGAACCAACTTTAAAGGAACTACACTTTACAGACTATGTAGAAGACTATAAACGAACTTTATTTTACAGTAAGAAAAACACAATCATTTCTCGAAACTTCTAGTTTTATCTACACTCTAAACCGTACTTAAACTTTCTTAGTAAACATCAACGTAATACGGGTTTTGTTATCCCTTTTATCCATTGTCCAATACTCATTTGACTGGGATGGCTCATATTAAAATTGTGTTCTTCTCCTGTGGGCACATGCTGTTTAACTGTGCTCACTGTGCATTTAATTCTCTGAGGTTTCAGATAGCTAAAGAAAGGACAAAATTCCCCTTGCATGCAGTTTATTCAGAACAAGGATCTTACGGGATGATGACGTTGTCGAATATTTGCTAATTCTCACAATCTCTACACCCAAACAGAACCTATGCCACAGTCGATACATGACTTCAGACGAAGTTGTCCAAGCACATCGTTGAGAGAGGTACAGATTGATTTACCTCTGCACAAATGCACCTAAATTAAAGAAAATCCATTGGTAATATAATAGAAATGCATAATACAATTTAAAGCAATGTTATTTCGTATGTGTGTGAATTTGATATAAAAGCCAACCCTGCGATCTCTTGCTGCAGATGTTACGGCTATTCAGGCATTACCAAAAGCACCATTAAATTTATCATATTTATATCCCACAGGAGGAACTAGAATTTCAAAGTAGATAAATCTAGGCATCACAGGGTGCTGCACCTTTCAGTTTCTTACTGACGTCATTTATTATTGAATTTTATATATCTAACTTGGCTGCAATAAAACGCATTCACTTACAACTCCCAAAGCATCTCCAGCTTATCCTATCCTGACAATCTGTAAATAGGCAAACATTTGTATGTATGCATGCAGTGTTGCAGTCAGTTTTGTTCTGTGTACCTATTAAATGTGGAACCGATTTAGAGGAAAAATTTATGGGAAGATAAAACTCGGATTTTATACAAGACAAATGTCTTAAAAACTGATGATGCATTCAGATAAACAATAAATTTCACCAGTAATCATTATGGAAAAACCTTTTCCTTAAAACGGGGTTGTATAATAACAATATATGAATACATGCCAAAATGTAATGTAGGTATGGTATAAAATATCTATCAGTCAGGAATGGTTATGGCAAAGATATTTATTGAAGGATTTTGAAACTTGGTCATAAGAAACTTTAACGGACGTCTAAAAGATCCTAAAATGAAAATTTTAACAGTGCATCTATCATAATCCATTTAAAACCAAAAGTTAAAAAAATTATAAATGATAGGAAGAATTGCATTTTGTTATACAATTAAAATCAATACCTATTTCTAAAATAATTCCTCCTACGTTAAATCTGTACTCTCTCGCGTTCTTACCCGGAATATATATATATATGTCGGACTTGACTTCTACTCCCATAATATTTAATATAAATCCGAACCTCTTTCGTATCTTGATGCAGTCAGTGGTGGTCCGGTGGTGAAGACATCCATTAATTAAATCCATCAAACAGCAAGATGTTAACACAACAGCTATAAAACACTTCCATTGATCTTCCTAAACATCTTTATTAAATTTCTAATTAATTACTCAGCTCCATTAAACTAATTTAAATAACCCCATCCAATTTTAAAACCGCGCACCTACGGCACACGTCTTTTCGTTGCCAAGTTATCCATGACTCTGAAATTAATCCTTTGTTCCCAACCTTTTAACCAACGCTTAGTGACGCTCATTACTTATTCATGTCGTCATAACGTACATGCTTTTTTGCTGACTGATACATTTTCTTAGCGCCAACTCTTCAAGGCTAATCCGTCTACTTAAAATCCTCTCTGTGGTTCTTCGAAAATTGAATCAAGTCGAACCTTAAGCGCTATTTTCACTGCAATACATTGCACCGCTGATTTGAACTCCCAGACTTTAATTGTTAATCCTACTCTTAATAACTAATATCCCGTTTTAAGGTCACGCGATCGCGCCCCCATATTTTAGCCTCACACACACACACATATATTTTATATATATATATATATATATATATATATATATATATATATATATATATATATATATATATATATATATATATATTTATATATATATTTATTTATTTATTTATTTATTTATTTGAATTTCTGCCATCTTCTACATTAGGGTCTATCACCATTCTTTCCACCGTTTGAATGCGGTTATTACGCCTATTAATAGGGCTGGAAATTGAAACCTGGTCTCCAGATGCGTATGGTTCGGGGTTTCAGATTAGATTCTCAGGAGTTGTTTTAAAACACGCGAATAGAATGTGAAAATAATGTAAAAATTCCTCTTTTAACATTTCATGCTGCAAACTCGATCAAATACCGTAACTAAATCTCTTCCAAAAGTAAGTAATATATTCATTATCTGTATTATATATCTGTACTCAGATATCAAAGTGTTATTAGAAACTTTTCTTTAAAATTGAGTTTTTCACATTTCGGATTCTCGTTCGCCGATATTTTCCATTTTCTGTAACTTCTGTAAGTAATAGCCAACTATTTTTTGCAGAATTATTGGTACCACGTCTGCTCATATGAAACAAATTACTGATTTTTCATAACATCTTGAATCTTAGAATTACTGTCACGCGAATTTCTTATAACATATTGCCATCTGAGAAGAGATATATTCTTTGCATTATAGTTACATAGTCAATATATATATTCTTTCAGGCATAATAAATAGAAGTACGTGGCCCGTGTGAAAATTTCTCATGCGAATAAAATACGATATATTTTATAGCGATAACTTTTATAGCCACTGTTTATTTATCATTTCACAATTGTGCGCAAGGTTAATACAAAACACATTGCAAAACACCTTTGTGCACAAAATTGGATGTGAAGCACAAAACAAAACGGAAGCATGAGATATGTGAGCTATGTCAAAGCACCTTTGTAGACAATATTAAAATTAAAGGGCGTCCAAGACACAAAATTGTTCAAATTATCGAAAAAAAATTTATTACATTAAAAATTTCTGTGTACTTTTACACTTAAAATAATGTTTAAATAATGTTTCTATCTTAGTTAGAACAGGACAAATTATTATTTTTTTTTCAACATTCTACTAGTAACCAAACGTTCTTTAAACCTGCAAGTGCGTTTTACGTCATGAAGGGTTTTTCCCCATTGTTATAAGTCAAGAACCGTTTAAGATAAATGGTTGAAACTTGGAACATATCTTTTTCAACTATTTTAATTTTATTTTAATTCACCAAATTTGAAAAAAAAATATTTACTTTTGAAAATATGATTTTTTAAAAATAAGTTACACCATTTTTTTGTAATTTTAAATCTAAATATTTTTAATTTTTTTAAAAATCAATATTTAAAAAAATTCTGAATCAAAATTAAAACTTATATATTTCTGTTTAATTAAATGAAAAAATTTTGAAATTCGACAAATATTTCAAATTATAACGATTTTAAATTACCCCACTTTTTAAAAAAAAATTAAATTTTAAAGTTTTTAAAAAACTTTTTGAGAAGTTTAACTATGCAATTCTTTTTACAAATTATATGGTTAACCATCACAAAAATATTAAAAATTCTAACTCAATAAATAAAAAAAATTTTTAAATGTGTCCCGGACTCCCTTAAGTATCACAGAAACTCGTGAAAAATGGGATATTTGCATTACAAACCCTAATGTGTACACAATATTTGACCGTGTCGTATCGACGCATCAAGTGAAATATATCTAGGGCCAAAAGTCTATTTTTAACTTCGATTTTTAAACAAACAATACAATGTGTAATTCTAAATTAAAAATTCGTCAGAAGCGGAGAATTAAATATTTAAAATGTTACCTTATTTATCATTTTTGATTAAGTATGAAGTGAGAAAAACGAATCGTCTTAAATTCACCTTCTAGAAATAATATATATAGATGATCTAGGGACCACTAAGGATTGCGCATTCCTAACTCATGTACGATTGGAACAAGGATAAAGAGAGAACGATTAAAAAAATGCTAATCCTAGACTATTTGATTAATATTCTCCAGAATGCACAAAATCACTTTAATTTCTTCAGGAAAGTTACAATAAAAACAATTTTGCTCAACATCGCAGTAAATTACTAAAACTTAAAACATTGCTCTAAACAAATTATATCTGTTGTTTACAGCAGTTTTACAGAAAAGATGAATCTTCAGTTACATTGAGCTTCTGATAAGAATAGTCTTGAGAGTTGTCTGGTACATAATTACTTTTAAGAGTGCATGTAATTACAGAAATTGTGGTAATTACCTTATAAAATGCTCGTCAATGCGAACATCTGCTGTTGTAATGGGGAAGTTGGGGAAGTATATTTTAAAATAAAATGATGAATGTTTTTGAATGAAAAATTTATGAGAGGTAATAAATGTTTGGGCTGAATTTTAAGAAGATAATTAATTGAATATTTAATGTTAAAACTTCTCGGCTACATTAGACATAAAATTTTGTACTACACAGTTCAATTATTAAAAAAAAATTAACAATCAGTCTGGAATTATAAACTCTTTAATATATCTTCGGATAGAATCTTATATCCGGGAGTGGTTATATACAACGCAATTATTTGTTAGTAATTTGAAGTTTCTTAACACAAAATGGTTCCCAAAGTATCTGTATATCTTATATATTTGAATATTTTCAAAAATTGGATATACTTTACACAACTCAATATTCTTTAAATTCTCACTTTCATAGGTCCTGTTGGGATGTTCATAAATCGTAACGACAGCAAATTTTCTTCTGTAGTAAATATGTGTTTAGCTCCAGAATGGTCCTTGGAAGGGTCTGATGGAATCCATTTCGTTATTCTAATACATCGTATACATGCTGGAGAGGAATTCATATCCGGAGACATTCACGACCACTTAACTGCATATCTACCTACATTTAACAGAAAATTACTGACCACCTGATATCAATGAGGACATCATGCATGAATATGATCTGTTGTCGACCCATGTCAACTCGTATATTCTAAAGATTAGGTTCAAGTGCATTGAAACATGAGGTCAAGGTGAAATTCAATACTTTTGATGGTGCTGACTTAACTCACACCTCTCTCTCTCTATATATATATATAGATATATATATATATATATATAAGAAATAGATGAAAGAGAATACCAGTATTAGCACTAAAGCTACTTGCAGCCAGGAACTAATAGCATGAAAAGATAAGTATGAAAGAGGTTTTAGACAGCATCTCTTCGTTATCGGTGTCAATACTGTCTAAAAACCAATGGATTGTATATATATATATATACAATCAATGGATATATATATATATATATATATATATATATATATATATATATATATATATATATATATATATATATATATTATATATATATATGTGTGTGTGTGTGTGTATTAAAATACACAATGAAATAAAAATGAAATTAGATGTGTCATGCGTTTCACACTTTAAGTTCTCCCCATTTCGTCCATCGTGTCAAAACTACCCTTCCTTTTATTACAATCTATAATTATTTGGGACTTCTTTTGCATACTGGTGTCCACCTCACAAGTGTTATGCATTGTAGTTAGCAAAGTAACAACTTTTCCTTTTCTAGGACAGTAAGAGATGATGGTTGCTTTTTCTTGAAATCCGAATAAAGTAGAAAATAGAGAACGATTTTTTAAATTTGTGAACAAAGTGGGTAATTCCGGTTTATGTTTTGGAATTGTTCCAATGAAAGTTAAATATTTTGAGGTAAGGTACGTTGCTAATGAATATGACGTAAAAAATTTATCGTATGTGATTGCGACTAGAATTCTCAATTTCCTTTGCAATCTTCTAACGGCATTTTCTCCCCGGTGTGATTCTCTGATATCATTTTTGAGTGTATATACTTCCAATTTCCAAACATATGATGTTACGCTGTGACAAATAAAACAGAATTTTAATCCATACTTTTCAGGTTTAGATGTCATGTATCACCGGAAAGGGCATTTTCCACGAAAAGCAACTAACTGCTCATCGATAGTTATAGACCAATTAGGAATATAAGGGTCTTGTAAATAACTGTCCCACAACTCAAAGCATTCTCTTACTGGCTGTAATTTATCCCTTGATCTCCTTTTGCAATTTATCAATGTCGCCATTATCAATGTCGCGGAAGATTCGTCTTGCACTTTTCATGCTCCAAAGTTCGCACAATGTTTAATTTTTCGATTTATAGACTCCAATATGTAATAAAAGTTGAATTATTTTTTTAGTTCTATATTATTGATAGGTTTCTACAATTTATTTAATCTGATTGCCTTCAGCGTTTGTCTATTTTACTAAAATCTCTGAAATAGTTTTACGAAAATACATAAGGAATGAAGATGCTATAGAATCCACTTCGCTATTTGAAAATCTTGTAGGTCCTGATTTTCACTTAAAATATTGATTTCAGATCGTCTTCATTGTGGTATGGCAACGTCATCATTATACCATATCTGTATATTATTTTTGAAAACAAAAGTACTATGCGAAGTATATGAGGGCGCCACATTACTACTTCACTGTCATTATTATCGGATTCTGAACAGAAATCAGAAACTTCATAACATGTTCTTTTATAATCTACTTCACCTTCATCGGACGACATACGTTGATCATCATCTGATTTTCAATTTAGTTTTTTCAATTTAGTTTTAGAATAACAAATAAATAAGGCAACGTAAAAAGAAAGATTATAAACATTCGTAAAATAGCAAAGCAAGTAAAAACGGCAAGTGTTCCGATATCAAGTATTATTTTTAATTAAAACACAAAATCTTCTGTAGTCCAGCACCATTCACACACTGTGACTTCTAATAAATGACTTGCTGGACAGGACGCAACTCCTTCTATATACATCTTGCATAAGATTATCTAGAACAAACCAGATTATTTTCAAAACTTCACCATAAAGTCGCCAAAATTGGCGACATTAGCAGAAAAATTTATTGCTAAGTTTCAGTCTCAAGTGAGTTTTGTCAAGTTTTATTGTCACCACTTATATTTGTATGGCAATCCTAGAAAAAGTGTCAGTATATTTTGTCTGTATCAATTGCAGGTCCAACTGACCCGCGCGGTAAATAATGAAACAAATTATGAATCAGTGAAAAAATGTTAACAAAATTTTTACCGAAATCGCATATAAATAGACTAGAAACTAGGAAGAAATGTCACGTAATCGCAAAATTTCAGGCCTAATTTTCAAGAGAAATCCTGCCTAAAATATTACTGTCGGGTCCAATGGATCCGTCTGGTACACGGAAGGTTAATATCTATGCATGGTATGAGAAAAACTTTGTATACATTCTTGACCCCCAAGCTTTTATTTTGTAATTATTTATCCACCAGCATTTTCTATCATGTACTAAATATTTTGTCAGCTTTCTGGAAATATCTAAATAAATATTTGATTCCCTGTATAAAATTGCCGTTAGTAGCGATGACTACAGTTTCTTCGTATTCCATTATAGAAACAATTTTATTTCTGAATCTGGGAAAAAACGAAAATCTTTTAAATCATATTTGATGGTCATAAAATATTCAGTTATATAAAGCTTTTAAACACCAATTCAGATATTCTTAGGAGATATTTGCTATGGCGAAGGTGTGAGCACTATTTTCCCAGGAAAAATATTCTTTAAGAGAATATGTCCCTGTACAGGAAATAAAAAAAGTTTTCTTGGGGAATTCCTTCTCTGTTTTTTTGTTTGTTTATAATTTTGTGTAAGATTTTATGTGTAGATTATTATTTTCCAGTCATCTGGATCAAGAATTTCTCTTTATTTGCAGGTATAAATGATTATGAGATTATAGTCGTTTATTGAGATACATCAAATTCAGAACGTAGTTAATAATGAAATACATACATTTTTGTAGGATTTCTTTATACATAAATGTATATATCATTGCTTATATACAGTTATTTTATCTTTGAATGTATAAAAACTCTTCATGATATGTTTATTTGTCTGAATTAGGTTGGTTGAGTTGATTCGATTGATTGAGAGTGCAAATGTCAACTTTTACTCCACAAAGGTTAAACACAGTGTACTACACAAGGGTTTAACAAACAACTTTCTGGCTTCTGTCTGCAATTTAAAGAGCGGCTCCTAAAATTATTCAGAATCTTTACTATGTTCATAACAGGAACTCATGACAATACTAATTGCTTCTAAGAATAAAATTGAAAGTCTATCGTTGTCCCTCTTATGTTATCACCTGATATTACATAAATAAACAGAAATCCTCAACATTTAACTTTGTTTTCATTTTTTTGTTATTTATATACGCTGTCACATCGTGGACATCGATACTCCTCTTATTCGACACAGCCGGTGGAATTGATGAGTTTTCCACATGTGTTGCAGGCACATCAAAAGAAACTCTAATGTGCAAAAGTCGCCAAATAACCTTTCTTTTCTTCTTCCCGCAGTCACCACGTATGTTGCAGATCAGCGGCGGCATCCATTTAGATAACAATGAAGTATGTTCCGGGCCCAAATGGTTTTCAGGTATTCTTGAAAGGGTCGGCACAGGCGGAAGTGACCCCCATCGGCCCCGGAAGTAAAGAAGATTCCAGCAATTTGTGGAGTCTTCTGGATTCTTCTAGAAAATTGGACAAAGTATAAAAGGACTCCCCTTCTTTGTCTGGGGGACTTTTTATCTCATCGACTTGTGAGACCGACAGCGCTGGAGTGCGTCGGGTCTGTGACGGCGGAAAGCCTATTAATCTCTTGAGAGATTGCACGGGTTTGCTCTGAACAGAGACCGTGGATAATGATATTTGGCTTGTGTTAGCCAGGGAAACTTTTGTAATAAATTATTTTTGTAAATATTAAGGTTTAATAAAACCTTTTGTACATATTAAGCAAGTTTCCTTCTCGAATTATTCCGTTTCGTGTTTTGACTTGTTTCACCAAGTTGGTTATTGGTCGCTATGGGCCACGTCTTCATAACGCCATTTACGGGGTACTGATTTTGTATTCATACTAGCTGAATACCCGTTCTTCGCTACGGAGTACATTCAAATTAAATACAACGGTAAATGTGTGCAATTAATGCTAATATATATATGTATAAATATATATATATATATATATATATATATATATATATATATATATATATATCTATATATATATAAATATATATGTATATATATATATATATATATAAATATATATATATATATATAAATATATATATATATATATATATATATATATATATATATATATATATATATATATATATATATATATAAATATATATATATATATATATATATATATATATATATATATATATATATATATATATATATATATATATATAAATATATATTATATATATATATATATATATATATATATATATATATATATATATATAAATATATATATATATATATATATATAAATATATATACATATATAAACATATATATATATATATATATATATATATATATATCTATATATATATATATATATATATATATATATATATATATATATATATATATATATATATATATACTTATAATAAATACAACGGTCAATGTTTGCAATTAATGCCAAAAAAAAAAAATATATATTTATAAAAAAAGCGTATCGGATATTTTTATAGACAAAATAATGTAGGAGAAATACTCAAATTAACCCACTAAAGCCCGAATTATTTCTGTTCGAAATATTTTCATCATTTTCTCAAATTTATGTAATTACGACCCCCTGAGTACAAAAAATCTAAAATTCAATAAATTTGTGATTTAGATTTAAAATTATAGCCCGTCCTCAGTTGAGGACGCTGGGCGTTGCGATGAAAAAAAATCAAGAAATTTAGTGAAGTGAGCAAATTCGAAAACAACAAGTAATAGTATGTAAAAACGGACTAGTTACAGTATTTTATTAAATTTTAAGATAAAATTAATTTAAAACTGTTATTTACTTAACATTTATTTATCATTTATCTCAAACATTACAATTTATCTCAAATCATTACAATTTATCTCAAACAGAGTAATATTTAACGCTATAATGTTTAGTTTTGAATGAAGTATAACAGTTGACAAAAAGTACAATTTTTATTCAGAATGACGTAAAACAAGATGCACATATAAGATACATAAACAAAACGCATACATAAGATACATAAACAAAACGCATATATAAGATACATAAACAAAATACGTAAAAATTTACATAAAATATGAACTTATTCTAGAATTTGGTATGATATTTGGGAAAACAAGGAATGCACAATGTTACATTACACTTTTCACAGAATGTGCGTGGTTTTGACGCACAATTTTTCAGCTGACAACGTCTTTGTTTGTCTAGTTCCAAAATAGTATGTCCTACGAGATCATAGCGAACACTGTCAACATTTACAGCCGAAGAGGATGGTGTTGACATCGGACGACCTCTCGCTGAACGGTTTGTAACTCCTTTTTTCAAGTAAGTTACTGCTATTATTCGTCGAAAATCGTTTATCGATAAATGCTTGTTTTTCACATCTTTATGGACAGATTTTATACAATATATAGGCATTTACAACAGCCATGTCGAACATTCTTGTAAATAAAGACAAATACAATTTTTTCCCAAATGGATATTGAATGTTTTTCTAAATACCAATCATGTTGGTCAACACCACCCATAAATGTGTTGTATAAGTGGATTATGTTTGGCTGTGGAACAGAAAGTCTGTTTGTCTCCCCTTTACACCAACGCAGTGTTTGTCTCACAGGATTAATCTGCTCATAATTTTTTGCCAAAGTAACAGACTTATTGTCGTTCCATTTGAGTATTAAAATTTCATTTTCCTTATCAAATTTATGCTCGTAAAACCCTTTTGGTTCTTTATCTATTTCTTTCCGAGATTTCAGAGGGCATCCTGCCATTCTGCTGTCTCTTATAGTGCCACAAGCACGAAATCCAGATTCTTTCAACATCACTAACAGCTGGTAACTGTTGAAAAACTTATCAAAAAATACTACATGCTTTAATGGATTCTGAGCAATAGATAGCATATCTAATACAACTTGACTTCCCAAAGGGAGAGTTTGCTTAGTCTTTGAACTAGTTTTCCATCCATATACAGAAAAAAATATAACAATATCCATTTTTTTCTTTTTTTCTTTACACTTTTTTTTTCAAGGAGGCGGAACAGCATAATTTTCATCAAAATCACTGTTATCATCTGAATTTGGATCTTCAGAAATTTCGATTTCAGCTGTTCCTGCAATATCACGTACTTCAGCTAAAGCTGTACTTTCATCTTCAAAATCCTCTTCATCAGTTAGTTCATCTACGTCAGGTGGAATTCGATGATGTCAGCTTCAATTTGTTCCGAAAATAAATATTCATCAGCTTCTGCAATCGTTAAGAACCTACGAGCCATTATAATTACTTATTACCCTCCTAAAACAAAACAAAGTATGGCTAATTACCATATAAAAGTTGAACGAATTTTTAATACAATTATTACACGAAAAAATTCCAAAATTGTAATGACTCTTGAAATTTGTATAAAAGTTGGCTGCAACGCCCAGCGTCCTGAATTGAGGACGGCAAAATTAGACGCAATTTTTGAAAACGAAATTTTTTTCAAAACAAATTAATTTTCTATTATACGTTTACATAGTACTCTAATTTGATATACTAGTAAAAATAAAATGTCTTCCTTTACTTTAGCCAATGTAGCTAAACAGAAAGCAAATGAAAGCGTGACACATGAAAAAACATGAAATGGTGATCGATATCATGCAGCTCTAAACAACCCCAGATACAAGGTCGTTTGTGGGATGTTTTGTGGTACTGCCGTCTACCGTGATGTAAAATAAACAATCGTTTCCGAAAAATATATAGATTCTACGCACTCTTTTATACACTGTCCTCAAATGAGGACGCTGGGCGTTAACGGGTTAAATCTCATAAAACATACTAAAGAATATAGTGCAGTTAATAAAGTACAGTTTAAGGAACATTTCTTTTACTGTATTTTAATATATTTTTTTTGGATAATGTCCAATTGTCTGTGCATTACAAAGAAAAAAAATGTTTTTTGTCCATTTATTTCGTTGTTATGCACATGACGCAAAATTAGTTTAAAGTGTCACAAAAAGAAAAGAAACCACGTGATCAGCATTTAATAAATTATATTCTAAAAACTGATCTTTAAAAATTCACCAAAAATGAGAAAATGAAGGTAAAGATTTGAAAAATATTTCATTTTAATGGAACTTTTATGGTCTTTCCCGTGATATAAATTTTATAACCCCCAGATTATTATTTTAAATGCAAAATTAAAAGAAAGTTACAAAAACGGCTTAAAAATTTAGTTTTAAAAAATCTAAGAAGTTTTCAAAAATCTTTCTTAGTGCACTCCTACACTATGAGAAGAATCGCCATGCAAAATTTCAACCCTTTAGGTCCAGCGGTTTGGTTTGTGAGTTATCTGTCAGTCAGTCAGTCAGTTACGGAACTGTTTTATATACATATATAGATTATATTATATATACTTTATGTACACACGGGAGCATTTTAAACTGTATTGATGTTATATTCTGATGCAACCAAATTAATTTTATAAAAAAGATTTTTCTAAAAACTATCAACACTATTTATGACAATAATTTTTACACCCCTTTTGCCCCGGGGAACTCCACAACTTCGTTCTTAATGGTTATTGTGTTCTCTTACATACTAAGTTGCTGATAATTTTATACATATAAATTACAAAATAAAATCATTTTACTCCTGTTTCACCTCCATGAGTTTTCTAATTATTTTCAGTTGCTTAATTAGGACTTTTACAAGTCTGTAATTGCAATTTTTTCATAATGAAATTGTGCTACGAACTGAAAACTATCAAATACAAATCCTAAGTAAAGAACAAAACTATGATTAAAAAAAAACTTAGAAATACTCGATCTGTAGACGACTGGACAGTCGAGGCAATATACTACTTTTATTTTAAATTGTAAGGGGAAAAATCATTTGAAGGGAAGTCCGATAAAATATATTTGTGTATACATTAAAATTATTATCATAAAATATTATTGGATTTATAATGCATCTAAAGGCTAGAAAATATAAAAAGGGTTATTAGGGTATTACTTTCTCATATTTATCTATGATGAGCACAATCCTCTGCAGATATATCTAAAGTTATGTTGTAATTATTTCGTTAATATCCTTGATTTAAAAAAAAAGAAAAATGCATTTTTATTTTACCTTACTGATTCTCATTATACTTCCCAAATACTCTAAAATATGTTTAAAAAATATTCTTAACTTAAATTAAAGAACAAGTATCGGCTATGAATGTAGTTTTCAGACTGACCTATTACTTCTATCTGAATTCGTCGAAAATGAAATTATATATATATATATATATATATATATATATATATATATATATATATATATATATATATATATATATATATATATATATATATATATATATATATATATATATATATATATATATATATATATATATATATATATATATATATATATATATATATATATATATATATATATATATATATATATATATATATATATATATATATATATATATATATATATGATATACAATATGATTGAAGCTGATGCTACTAAAATAATCGTACAAGTTTTAGCATGTTGCTGATATTTTGATTTTTGATTTTTTACAACACAAAGGTATATACAGGCACGGACCTTCCTTGTTCAATGCATTTTTAAACACATAAATTATAAAATAGGAGTATTTTATTCCTGTTTCGCCTGCAGGAGTTTTGAAATTATTTTCAGTAGCTTAGTTTGAGAATTTAAGAAGTCTGTAATTGCAATTTTTCATCATGAAAATGTGTTCTGTACTGAAAAGTATCAAAAAGTAACAAAATACTAGGGTATCAAAAAAATACTAGGTAATAACATAACTATGATTAAAAATAACTTCAATGTTGTCTGTCTTCTGATTAATGGACAGGTGAAACAATATATCTTTTTTATTTGAAATTTAAAAGGAGGAAAACTTTTGAAAGAAACTCCCGGAATATATGCTTTTGTTATAATAAAAATCATAACGACGAATTTTTTCTTATTTTTGACGCACTCAAAGGCTAAAAAATATAAAATGGCCTATTATATTCTCAGATTTGTCTAGAATGAAAAGAATACTCCGAAGAGATGTCAAATGTTATTTTCTAATCTAATGTAATTATATCTTTATTATCCTTCATTCAAAAAAAGAAAAATGCATATTTATATTTTCTTATCAATTCTCATTCTATTTCTCAAATACTCTGAAAATTTTTTTGAAAAAAATATTCTTACCTTAAATGAAAGTTCAGTTAGCGGCGATGAATGCATTTACTAGACCGACTTTATACTTCTACCTGAATTCGTCGAAAATGAAAGTGTTTCAAATCAAATTTGACATTTTTCAAATATTAGGTTATGTCCCATTTTTAAACCTCACTCCGTGTATTTGCTTTAAATTCAGTTTGGTGAAACGGGACAGCTTTATACTGCTAGGAGAAATATTTTTATGAGATGCTGTCATTCTTCAGCCAAAAAAAAAGTAAATTATATTTTCCTTTGATGAATGCACTTCCTTTTTCTCTCACTTATTTTATATATAGTTTTTCCTTAAATTCGTGCTTATATTTCCTTAAGTGGAAGTACGAAATTTCTTATTACTGAAGCAAATAAATCCACTCAGACAGAAGAAAACAAGGTGTGACTTTTTTGTGAATTTCGAAGTCGAGGAACTCGAGCCTTTTAAAATTCGAAATTAAAATTCGAAATGCAATTGAAATTTTGAGAGATCTTGAAATATAATAAGCAAAATATATCAAATGAAAATTTTCTTGCCGTAAAGAAGGATTGTTTGTGTAAAAATAAAGCGCAACTGTTCGCTTTTCCATAGTTTTTAATTAAAAAACACTATGAAATGACGTGGATATGTGCACTTCTGAAATAATAGATTACATTAAGAAAATATAAAAGAAAATACCAACATTTTTTACTTGACACCACATATAACTTTTTGTCCACTACCTAAGTTGCAATAATGAAATGTCAGAGTTACAATACAGTTGAATTGTTAAGATATGAGTGTATATCATAGGGTACTAAATATTACAATAACCTAAGAGAAGATTAAAATATCCTGCTACAAAGGAAAAGAAATACACTTATGGAGAGTAATTTTACCAATCCTCTATTATTAAAACAAATTTGTTTATCATTGTGATTAAACACTGCTTACAAGGTTTAAAACCAGGGAGGAATATGTTTCATACTTCTTGTATCATATTTAAAGATTGCAACGAACATACATATCAAATTTTACTTTTTCTAGCAACTGATTCAATTCACTTAAAGTTAATTACATTGCGATTGCATTACTAAATCAAAATATAACATACTTTTTCCACAAGAAAATATGCAAGAAATATGGTATACAGAGATGTTTCAAAGCATCAGTGTAATTTGTATTAAACATGTCAGTGTTAAACAGATGATATCTATATATTTAAGTTGCTAAGACGACTTTTTGGGCAGTCCGTGAGAGAAAACTGATGCATCAATTTACTCCATTTTGGTCTTAAACGAAATATTGTAATCTGTAGATTTGTCAAATTTGGTTTTTGTAACCGGAATTTCTATTTATTAGCGATAATTTACAATTAAAAATTTATTTCTGCGCATGCCCAGTGGCATGTTTAAATCTGGCTTTATAAACTTTCTGTTTCTGAACATGCTCAGTGACATGTTTTAATGATAAACACGTTTATTCCGAAGAGTCTCTCTAGATCTCTCTATGCCATTTTTATTTTATGATAATTATGTTTGTGTAATATAAGATTAAACTTGATGGAAATTGTTTATTTCGTGCTGTTCAGTTAGCGATAATTTACAATTTAAAAAAATAGGTTTCTACGCATGTCCAAGGAAATTTTTAAATCTGGCTTTAGATGCACACTAAGCACGAGGCCGCTTAAACACGTTAATTTGTTTCTGCGCATTACTATAATTTTCAACATTTGGCAACGATGTGTTGAGTATAATTTGTGTATTAGTACATTTATTTACTATCTAACCGTCATGTCATGTTTTGATGGGTACCAACTACTATTGTTTTAAAAAGAGAAATGTTAGAGAATGGTCACTAGCTTCGTGATATTTATTTGGCATCATAAACAATTGAAGGGAAGTTACTTCCTAGGTTAACAATGCGGGGATATTTGTTAATCTGAGAAAGTACCTTCATACATTTAATCACAAAATTTTAGTCTTCGATATGTCGAGTATATACTAGGTTCGGTTGAAAAAAAACCCTCACATTTGTTTTACTAATGATAAAAAATGTTATTTAAATTTATAATTGAGTACACCTATACCATGCTATACGGCCGCTCTTTATACAGCATTTCGTTATAACGGCTTTTTTTAATTATGACACTTTTTCGATTTACGGCCCACAATGATTCGCTATACGGCCGCAACAACGGGAAGTGATTATGGCAGCATATTATAGTTTAGTGTTTCTTTATGTTAATGGTCGTCAACACATTAAAACAGTTTTAAAACATTTTATTTTATGTTTTTTATTATATGTATACATATGTTCATTTGATTTCTTTTGTTTTTTGTTTATATGTTTATTTTTTGAATTTCAGTCTATTATTACATTGTCTTGTACTTTTATTTTTATGTAAGAATGTTTTAAGAAATAAGAAGAATAAAATGCTTTATGAACTAAAAACTATATTATTTATAAAAAAAATGGAACAGATCGAATTAAATTTGCATCGGTTTGTATCAAAATAATGGATTTGATATACGGCTTTTCGCTTTACGTCCAACTTTTCCGGAACGTATCTAGGCCACAAATTGAGGTATGGGTGTACATGTAATATGGTTTTCCATAACCTTTAGCCAAAAAGACGAAGTTCTGGTAGCCAGAGTGAAATATAATTTGCAGGTTTTATATAAAAACAACTTTCGGTTATTATGTGTTCCTTAACTATTGCGAAATATACAAATGTATGAAACTACAAAAAAAATTGTAATTCTGCAAAATAGAGTTATAAAAAGAAGTTATAAAATAATTCGATAATTAATTTAATTTTTATTTAACAACTAATATGGATAATTTTAATTCAAGTATAAAGAAGAGAACCAATGTGAAGTTGGGGAGATATCTGTATTCCATGCAGTTGCAATCCCTCTCGCAAGTATACTAATGACTTACATTCAAGGATTTTTATCTTTCAAACTGAGGAAGTCCTTAATCTTTTCTTGAGATATAAAAAACTAGTTATTTACAGTTTCTGTATACATGTAAGGTTATCACACTGAACGCTGGATAATAACTTGTTTCTTTTTAAGGGTTCAAATCCTATTCTAACAAGTCCCCAGGTTGAAAGCTATAAGATACAAAAGAATAGAGGAGAAGGTTCTCGAATTGGTTGGTCTGAAAAGTAATAGAAATTTAAAGATAATCTCTCTTTGATGAATAATCAACTTCGGAATGGAAAAAAAGTATAGGTTTAAAATAATACTTATTCTAAGAAGTTGAAATTAATTTTAGGGATTTTTCGCATGCGATGAATATATCGCTAGTTTTACCCTCGTATGCAAACTAGCTGAAAACCCGCACTTCGCTACGCAGTACATTCAAATTAAATACAATGGTCAATGTATGCAATTAATACCATATATATATATATATATATATATATATATATATATATATATATATATATATATATATATTTATAAAAAATCGTAAGGGATATTTTTAAAGACAAAATAATGTAGAAGAAAATATTCAAATAAAATCTAATAGCACATACTAAAGAATATAGGACAGTTAATATAGTACAGTTTGAGGAAAATATCTTTTACTGTATTTTAGCATTTTTTTGGATAATGTCCAATCGTCTGCCGCATTAGAAAGAAAAAAAATACATTTTTTTTGCCTATTTCGTTGCTTTCACGTGACGAAAAATTTATTTAAAGTACCAGAAAAAAAAATCACGTGATCAGCATTTAATAAATTAAATTCTAAAAATTAATCTTCAAAAATTCCCCAACAATCAGAAAATATAGGTAAAGATTCGAAAAAGTTTTCATTTTAAAGGAATTTTTATGATCTTTCTAGTGAAATACATTTTTTAATCCTCAGCTTATTATTTTAAATGAAAACTAAAAAAACTTACTAAAACAGCTTAAAAATTTAATTTAAAAAAATCTAAGAAGAATTTTTCAAAACTTTTTCTTAGTGCACACCTACACTATAAGAAGAATCCCCATGCAAAAAGTTCAGCCCTTTAGGTCCAGCGGTTTGGTTTGTGTGTTGTATGTCAGTCAGTGAGTCAGTCAGTTATGGAACTGTTTTATATATATATAGATAATGAAATTTCGGACAATAGGATATAATTTTTTTTTTCTTGTTAAAAAATGGAATAATACGTACTCGCATGTTAAGATAATTTTGTAAAAATTGGTATTCAATTAAGTGATATAGAGATATATTACCGTTATCTATAACCATTATTTATATAACTTTGATTAAATTTTATTCCACTCCATCACTGGAATATTTTATTTCTGCCATTTTATTATACTACCATACCCAGTACAAGGTAATAAATCTAAACATAGACTTTAAAACAGTGAATTATAACAATGTTAATTTTTAAATATAATATTTAAAAAAATATTACTAACGCAAATGTTAATATATTATGCACATATTGAATCTATCTATCTATAGGTTTTATACTTCCAAGTTTTACCAACGCGCAAAAAGACCTTATATTCATGAATAACTAACTATACAGGGTTTCCCCTTATATCCGTTTCACCCCCTTAACTTCTAAATGGTGACAGCTTAGGCCATTAAATTGGTGTCTAGGTATAGTAAAAAGGCTATGCGCTACTCGATGAGAGAACTTACAACGCCATCTATAGACAAATTTTGGAATTAGCGTTTTGATCTCAAAAACGCTAAGAGATACGGGAAAAAAGTCAGTTACAAAGTTGTTTAGCATCAACGATTTAGTTGATGCTAAACAACTAATTCTGTTTTAAGTATTAGTGTGTGCAAACAACGAAAAGACACCTTGCACACACTAATACTTAAAACAGAATGTAGGAAATGAATATTTGTTTGGTCACGATTTCAAAAATTGTTATCTCATAAAGAGTGGAAGAAAGAAACTGAGACACTTTCCTATCTTCAGGATCAGTTATTTATGTTGCTGAAAATGCTCTCCATTAGCCACTATACACATTTGCACTCTGGACTGGATTCTCTGGTCTTTTCGAGCTTCGCTCGCGTTTCAAGACGCCATAGTGTTGAAAATCACGACCAAACAATTGTTCACTTTTTACATTTTGTTTTGCGTATTAAGGTGACTGCCTACGTTCGGAGCCAATTTTTAAAAAAAATTGTTTTTTTAAGGATTTTTTGGTCTCATATGGTAAAACAGCATTTAAAAATAAAAAATAAAAAAAAATTTCCTGTAAACACCATACTTTTTTATAAATTGGTCAATTTGAAGTAATTTTTAATGAAATTTAGCTAAAATGCTTATCACTTTGAACAAAATTCTAATGCTACCATTTTAATTTCCTTCTCACACATGATACAAATAACAGTTATCTTCAAAATGACCTACAATCTAAGAGAAATTATAAAATGCAAAAATAATACAGACAATTTTATGTTCCAATGTGAAAATTTTCCCCAATTCGTCATTCCTTTCCTTATAAAAACAGCCCCAAACAAAAAACTATTTATTATACATCAATTATTGTACGTCATTTCATTAACAATCGCATCTAAAACATTTCCTGAAAATTTTATCAAATTATATGCATTATTATCTGAAATATCATGATAATGGTAGAGATTTGTGCTAAAAAACATAATTCTGAGAAAAACGCCTTTAAAGTTGTTTGTCACTTCAATTTTGTATTAGACGATATTTTTTAAAATAGCTATAACTCTGCTTCTAATTTATGTAGAATGAAAATCTAAGCGGTTATGAAAAGAGAAAAAATTGAATTACAAGATTCTTGCAAAAAATAAAATTGACCAAAGTGGTCAAAAAATGGACGCATTTAAAGTTGTTTGTCACTTAAATTTTGTATTAGACGATGTTTTTTAAAATAGCTATAACTCTGCTTCTAATTGACGTAGAATGAAAATCAAAACTGTTTTGAAAAGATAAAAGATTGAATTACAAGATTCTTGCAAAAAATTAAATTGATCAAAGTAGTCAAAAAATGGCATTTTCAACGTAGGCAGCCACCTTAATGCGCACATGGTGCCTTTTCTTAATAAGTCGATGATGCTGAACAACTTTGACGTTTTTCCCGTATCTCGTACCGTTTTTGATATAAAAAATCTAATTCCGAAATTTGTGGTATATAGCGTTGTAAGTTGTCTCATCGAGTAGTGCATAGCCTTTTTATTATTCATAGATACCAACGTTATGGCCTAAGCTGTCACCGTTTAGAAGTTAGGGGGGTGTAACGGATAAAGTTGGGACCTTGTATATTTTACAGTAATTTATAATAAACTTGTTTGGTCTTAAAATTTCATTAATTTAATTATTTCGACAAAATTAAATTTTTTTTAGAAATAAATGCTAATATGAACTAATTTACAGTTGTAATAAACAAAATTTACGAAATATCCCTTAAAGGTACTGCGTTTTTTTTTTTTTGGAGGCAAGGGAAATAAACATGATGGAAATAGGCAGTCAAACTAGAGAAAAAAAAAACTACAAGCCGAGCAATAAAGAGAAAAATAAACCACGGAACCACGTAGACTAACCAACAATTACGAGATGATACTAAACACGACAAGACATAATCTCCTTCTAGCCCTTTCTCATGCAAAAAGTTATTAGGGGATCGGATACAGTCTTAATTCAGTACAGTATCGATCTTGACTTTAGCAGAAAAGGTGATTAAATATTTCCCGAGTCTAATGCTACGAACCTTCATAACGCGACAAAAGTTTTAAAATCAGAGTCATAAGTCAGTATCTCCTTTCCGCATGATAATTCTAGCTGTCGGTTAAATGCAAAAAGTTTTATTTATTTACACGCTCACGTGGAATACGCATTGTGCGCAAAACTTCTCTTTCATTCATTTCAAAATTTATTTTTTGGAGATATTTTTTTTGTAATTAACTTCAGTATTCGAAACATCATTTTATACTGGAAAAAAATACACTTCGATTCTAGCAAGACAAAAGAAATTGGTTGAGAGAAGAAGATAAAAAAAAAATTCTAAAATTATGAAATTGTTTAATTTTATCCCGGAACTGCAAATAAAAGTTCCTTCAAACTTTCAAAGAGTTTATCTTTATTTCATATTTATTTTAAAACTCTGGAGATCCCCCTTTGTTGTTTTGAATTGTTAAATAGAATCTAAAAAAAAATTTTGAATATAAATTGGTTCTTACATTCAAAACTGCTACTCCAATTTGATTTTTTGAGAAAAAAAAATGAAATTATGCATAATGCATGAATACATGAATTGTAACTGGTAAAAATGAATGTTTACATGTATCTTCAACACGGCGGTTTATGATGATCTGCCTAGAAATATGGCGCTACCTAAGTAGATTGGATTTCTTTTATTCAAATCATGTTTCTTCTCTTCTCGTGTTTCTTTTTAACTCACTTTTTCCTGGAATAGTTGAATTTGAAATTATTCCAAGATAACAGTAGTTTAAGAATTCATGGTTTATTTGAAGAACGTAACCTAGTACATGTTATAAGATATAAAAACAATTATTGATACCCTCATTGAAGTTTTATTTGAGAAACTATTAAATTTTATATAACATTTTTTGTCACTTGCCAATATAAGAGTGTTTACAAGCTTTACCTTCAACTATTCGCTTGTAATGCCTTGTACTGATAATTTTAATTAATTGAAGGAGTAACTAATTTAATATTTAACAAATAATTTTTCTAGTACATGTTATAAGAAATAAAAACAATTACTGATACCCTCATTGAAGTTTTATTTTAGAAACCATTAAATTTTATACAACATTTTTGTCACCTGCCAATATAAGAGAGTTTGCATCCTTTACCTTCAGCTATTCGCTTGTAATACCTTAATATTACACTTGTACTGAAAATTTAAATTACAATTATTGATACCCTCATTGAAGTTTTATATAAGGAACTATTAAATTTTATACAACATTTTTGTCACCTGCCAATATAAGAGAGTTTACAACCTTTACCTTCAACTATTCGCTTGTAAAACCTTGTACTGAAAATTTAAATTACAATTATTGATATCGTCATTGAAGTTTTATATAAGGAACTATTAAGTTTTATACAACATGTTTTTGTCACTTGACAATTAAGAGAGTTTACAACCTTTACCTTCAACTATTCGCTTCTAATACCTTGTACTCATAATTTAAATTACAGTTATTGATACTCTCATTGAAGTTTTATATCAGAAACTATTAAGTTTTATACAACATTTTTTGTCACTTGCCAATATAAGAGTGTTTACAACCTTAACTTCAACTATTCGCTTGTAATACCTTGTACTGATAATTTAAATTAATTGCAGGAATAACTACTTATAAGAGAGTACGTACATTAATATGTACGTAAGTACCTTCTAAGTGTAATTACCTACAAGCTAATCGACATCGTAAGATGTAAAAAAAAATGCAGCTTATATGCAATTACATGTAAAATTTTTGTAATTTTCCATGAGATTTTTTATAAATGCAGCTATAAATCAACATATAAGATTTAACAAAGAAATTAAATAACAACATCTGCTATTTTAGAATGATCGTTGTACATTCAGGACAAGTTTACAATGTCCAGATCGCTTTCATTGGTGTTTTACATGGAAGAAAATGAAAGTACATCAAACCTTCAGTAACAGTGCCCCCATCGTAATATTTATCCGTTACTTTTGACCGTATTTAACCCCACATAAAATAAAACAATAGACTGTACTTTAGGAATACTTTTTTATTAAATTTAAAACTGCAGAAATAACAATGGAGATTGACACATTCTCACATTCTATCCAACTACGTTCGGAGCCCTATTTTGAAAAACTACTTCAGAAAATTTCTATATTATTTTTCGAAGAAATATAAAACCAAAACTTGAAAATGGGGAAAAAATAGACATTAACTACGGAAATTTTTACAAAATTGAGGAAACTGGGTCAAAATTTAGCAAATTTTTACAAAAACGGCTCTAGCGCTAAAATAAAATATGCATATAAGATTAACTTTTTTTTGTCATATGTACGTAAGTACCTTCTAAGTGTAATGACCTACAAGCTAATCAATATCGTAAGATCTAAAAAAATGCAGCTTATTATATGCAATTACATGTAAAATTTTAGCAATTTTCCATGAGATTTTTTATAAATACAGCTATAAATCAACAAATAACATATCTAGAACCAAATCTGTAGTCCACTACATTCTCAGTTGTATGAGAAACATACGTGAAAAAATTCATAGATTTATCATTGTTAGATTTTGAGTTATCACAAGAGACATGTTTGATGAAAAATAAGTTCTTCAGAAAACACTATTAAAGTTTTCAACTTCTATTGAAATTCATAGTTTCTACTGATCTTTAAATCACTTTCATTTAATTTCTAGCAAATGTATCGAAAAAATAAAACAGATATAGAAACATAAATTTACAATCTTTAAAAAAAAGGAATAAAAACTATTTCGGAATTTTCGCCAAAATCGATGTTTTAAACGTAGTCGGATACCTTAGGCACAAACTGTTGCAGTGGGTCAAAATCTAGGGACTCTCATAAGAGTGGAAGTTGGATGCCTAATTAAATAATTGATTCAATTATTTGTTATTTTTAGCTGACTAATATACAAGAAGAAAACTACGATTTATATATCAGTAATCAAAGAAACAAAGGTAATTTTTTTATTTTTGAAAAATTACACAGTGTTATATTAAGATCAGAATAATTCTATCCTTGGAAAAACACACGTTGTCTCTGCGAAAGAATATTTGAATTTGTCACGAACGTATCAAGAAGACTATTTCCCGCCGTCTCATAACAAAATTGATTAGTGTTATTGATTAATGATGATTGATAAATGTTAAAATATTCCTATTTATTCATTAAAACTTTATTGCCAGATCACCATAAATTTTTTTCCGAATGATAAATAACTAGAAATGGTTACGGCACTGTTTCCTGAAATATTAAAATTTCAATATTCAGGCAATTAAAAGAATGCAGAATATTTAGTTAAAAATGCATAAATTATTCTACAAACTTTTATTTGATTTCGAATTCAATACAACATCCTCTTATAAGATTAGAAAAAGGGAAATCTACGGAATTTACAAGGAATCCATAAAATATTCCCTCATCTATTCACTTTCAAGAGGACATGTTTTTATATTTCTATTCTCTTACAACCCCTTAGGGAACATTCCTTTATGCGACTTCGCCTTTTTTTCTGTGCTTTTAATTTGATTTTTGGTAATGATAGAACATGGATGTAAATGTCCTTTTTTCTCGTTTTTTTTTCTTTCCAGACTATTTAAATTCCTCGAAGACTTTTTTTTTTAAAATTTGACTATTCTTTAAAAAGTACTAGACGATTTTGAAACATTCCTTTGCAAGTTATAATATATTTATAATATATGGAGTATGTCACATTTTTTATATTCCTTTTTTTAAAGTTCGTTACACTTACCGTGTAAAGGGTAGCACTCGTAATTAGTGACGTAGTTCATTCGATTTAACGGAAAAATCCTAAATTCTTCCCATTTTGTTAATCTACCTGAATTGATCAATGTATTGTTAGTTTTTGTTTAACCCAGCCAGTAAGTTATGATTTATGAAAAAAAGTTCTATTAAAATTAATTAAGGCGACTTCATTTGTTAAAGCGGCAGTGAAGTAAATAAATAAGAATCCTCCGCTATGATGGAAAGCCTGGATTACTTTAGAGGAATAAAATTAATTTTTGAAAGACTCCGAGATTGTACGCATTTTTGCAAATAATAATTTATAATGAAGTTATTTAAAACACCATTTTTAGCGGTAAAAAATAACAAATAATGTTATTATAACGATTATAATTAATGTGATATGTCTTTAAACAGTGTATAAAGTTACCTTATTTTTATAATTTTTTTTTTATGAATTGTTGTTGTTTGTAATGACCCAGGCCGGAATGTATTCCAGACTAACTCCATACAGGCCATTGGACTGAGGGGTGTGGCTCTGGTTTTATAATGGCACCACAAGTGTTGGAATCCTTAGCCAAGTGTCACTTCAATTTGGATCGGGCAACCCCAGGGACGACATGTGTAGGAGCCTTACCATTTCCCATCCTCTCTGACCTCGTAGAGGGAATTTCTGGTCTACGGATTTAAGGTTTCCATATCTGGCTTAGACATGGAGGTATTTAATGGTGCTTGTCTGGATTCGATCCGAGCACTCTCAGCACCGAAAGCTGACACGTTGTGAGGAATCTAATTGATTTTTCCCAATGAATAGAACCCTCTCCTAATTTAAAGTTTTCCAGTGAGCTAGCCACGTCCCGAGATTGTACCTCGGCGAGCAACGCTTTGTACTGTCACGGCAGAACAGCAGGCGTGGGAAGCTCCGACGAGACATGCTAGGTGACATTACGAATGAAACGAAAATTCGTCTCGCTCCGCCCCCTTGACTGATGATGCAGACGTAGGAGCCCCTGCAGCTAGGATTTTGGCTGAAAGAATCGGACCAATGGGAGCGGAGGAATATGATGTCACAGATGAAATGAACCAATTAAAGAAATCTTATTTTTGAACGATCGTGGCAACAATTTTAAAGTTGCGCCGCTGAGAAAAAATTAACTCAGTTAGCGATTTGTTCTTGAAGGTGAGACAGCTTATTCTGACAAAAGGATCGTGGATTATTTTTCTGACGCAGAGAAACTGTGCGGTTCAACTTCACTTACCGCACCTAAGGATAGGTCGGTTTATATTGAGATAACCTGATCTCATAGATCCTGGAGTGATCTACATTGACATTCGACACCCTGTCGATAACTTCTATAACGTGAACTCTTAGATCCTGAAGTGATATACCTTGAACATTCGACACCCTGTCGATAACTTCTATAAAGTGATATTTTAGATCCTGGAGCGATCTATCTCGAACATTCGACACCCTGTTGATATACTTCTAGAAGAAGTATTTTCAGCGCAGTCGAGTAGGCTTCGAATAAAATCGAGTGAATCCTGTTTTCGCGGGCTCTTGTTTCGTCTGACTTAGCAGTTTCCTAACCTGTCATTAGAGTAAATTTATTGATTTTTTTCCAAAGTGTTCTCATCTTTATCCAGCTTTATTAAATATATAATTTAAACTATTCTAGACTTTGTCGTAATCTTACTTCTTACGCTACCACGCGACGACACTTTACAACGTTACCACTAGGCTACCTCGAGCCTATTTTTATTAGTGCGAATTCTGACTGATCAAGAAAAAAAATCCTAGCAATCGTTATTCTTCCTTTAGCTTAATTTAAGTCCTCCGCCCCTCCCCGTTAAACCAGCATTACTTTCAATTGCATATTAGTAGGACTGCACAACTCAAAATGTGACGAGGGTCTTATTACTCTATGGAAAGCTGGTGCGGACAGCATGAAAACAGGATTGATAGGAAAACAATTTTAGGAATTAATAGAAAGTACAAAATTTATTTTCTTTATCATAAAATTATATTACTGACAGACATGGCAAAGTTTTACATCAAAAAGTTTGTCGTATTAAGGAGACATTCTTGAAATGGCCGTTCTTAAAATATCTTCGAAATAATCACGTCACTCAAATGCAAGTGTTGTTTGATTTTATTAACGTTTATTTACGAGAATGTCTGTACACATATATACAGGGTTCTAAGTATGTAGAAATTTGTGAGCTGGAAACTTTCCAAAATACAGCGGGCGGGCACTTAACATGACAACCAATGATATCATTAATCGAAAGTCAGGCCGCACCAGTCAACATATTGAAAAGCATCTACAGTATAATACGTTCGCAGTTCTCACAGTATTTACAGTATTTACAGTATTAAAAGTATAGTACTCTTAGAAAATTATTTTATCTAAAAATAAATTGTCCACAGTTCGTGTAGGCTGTTGTGCAGACTTGGTAAATAGAATATATACACTGAAACACAGTATAAACATGAATTTGAATTTAGGGTTTATTCAAAATTTACCTTAACGACGGATAGCCAGAATCTAACCACACTATAAAATCCCAATACATTTCCAGCACTTATACTGCTATAAAAGTCGGGACTCTGTGGTGGTCATAGAAGTGCTAAAGAAAATTCTCAGTTCCCATTTTTACTTAATATTAATAACATGGATCATGGGATTTTCACTTATACTGGTATAAAAGTCGGGACTGGTATAAAAGTACTGGTATAAAAGTAATACTGGTAAAAAAGTCAGTGGCCAGTGAAGTTCTAAAAGGATTCTCTCAGTTCCCATTTTTACTTAATATAAATCCCATGGATCATGACCCTTCATTTACTGTAAAAATAAGATGTTGCTGCAGGTCAAGAAAGCTACACTTTTCAGGGTGTAATGTTTCTGGGTAGCGTATTTACCTGTTTGGGGTATCCCACTTTTGTGCTTTAAACATGCTTTCGTACTCTTCTAGTTATACTTCCATTTTTGTGGTATACCTAAAAGAACATTTCGTTTTTACAGTGGACCTTTCGTACAGGAATAAACCCATCCCACCAGTGGTAGGATGGGTTTATTCTCCAAGGTTTATATGGATATAATCCATACATAATTGAAGTACAATTTCCATTCTTCCAATTTTTATGCTCTCTGGCAATTTTAAACCATTTTCTCAAGGAGTATCTCAAAAACGTTATTTCCTTCTGCTAAGAAACTCTTTTTCCCAGTTATCTAAGGTATTATTTATCATATTCACTAAACATTTCTCTCCATTTTTTCATATTATTTCTCATATCATTCCCGTATTAAAATTCATCCTGAAGTGTTAAGCAAGTACATGAATAAACGCGTGTCAGGATAATACACTCATGGACAAAAAAATTAGCGCACTAAGGAGTCGTCAAAATGAAACGAAATTTTACATACGTAATGACTACTTTGATATAAGTAAATGATAAGAAAATCAAAGAAAAAGGATAATTTATTTCAAAGAAAAAAGGCAAAAGAACGGAGGAGTTAATACTCCATTGGACCCCCTCTAGCGCGAATGCACGATGCGATACGATCGGGCATTGAGTCATACAAGTTCTGTATGATGTCTTGAGACATTTCGTTCCATATTTGCTGTAACCTTGCTTCTAGTTCGTTCAAACTCGTGGGATGCCCAACTCGTCGTCCCAAATGATCCCAGATATGCTCGATTGGAGACAAATCTGGGGATCGGGCAGGCCAAGGAAAGGTAGTAACAGTGCGGAGACGGTCTTGTGACACTCTTGCCGTATGAGGCCGAGCATTGTCTTGTTGAAAAATGGCTCCTGGGAGCCGTTGCATGAGTGGCAACACATGTGGTTGCAGGATTTCATGAACATACCGCTGGGCTGTCATGGTGCCACGGAACAATACTAGGGGTGACCGTGTATTGTAGGCAATGGCACCCCATACCATCACCCCAGCTGTGTGAGCGATGCGTCTCTGTACAGCAAAGGCAGGATTGAATCGTTCACCACACGAACACGATTCACCACACGAACACGGCTCTCCACACACGAACACGATTGTCATCACTGCCGAGATTGAATCTGGATTCGTCGCTAAAGACGACCTGGTTCCATTCCGCTGCAGTCCAGTTTCCTCGGCAAAACTCCAAACGGAGGCGTCTATGGGTGGGCGTCAAGGGCAGCACACGTAATGGGCGCCGTGATACCAACTGTCCTTCAGCCAGGCGCCTTCGTATGGTTCGAGAAGACACAGAGGCCCCTAGTGAAGGTGCTACCTGTGCCTGGATGGCGGTCGATGAAGAAGTTGGCTGTACGCGTGCATTTCTTCGATGTGGCGGTCTTCTCGACGACTGGTCTGTCGAGGGAGTCCTGAGCCTGGTCTTCGTGTACATGACATCTCTCGGGTCCACTGGTCCCAACACCTTCTCACAACACAATCAGAGCAGCCTAATTGACGAGCTACTCGCCTAGCTGACCACCCAGCTTCCATCATCCCGACGATTCTCCCCCTCTCAAACTGCGACAACTGCTAATATTGTCTTCGAACACGGCGTAATGGCATGTCTATCTCAGCTCTTCCTTTGTAAATGAATCAGCACACTCAAACAAGCTTTGGTTACCTGTTTTATACTCCACAGAGTACGATGTTCAACGCTCTCTACCGGCTATACGTAATGCGCAATCACGCTGCATTTCTAATCATTTGCATATCTCCCCGACATGTACCTTCATTGCAAGTTTCGTTACGATCCAGCAATTATTTCTTGGTTCGCTAATTTTTTTGTCCATGAGTGTACATAGATTTTGATCGCATTTATTTTGCGTGCTGGATTCTAATAATTTCTGCTAATTCCTTATTTTTTTTCTTCACTTCTTTATTTTTTCCCTTTACACGAGTAGATAAATGATGGTAGTAGCCGTGTATGTGTATGTTTATGAGTTAAGAATCCTTGAATAATTAAATGATGATAGTGAGTAGTTAAATGAGGATATTATAAGAGTAAATAACGGATTAATATGATATAGGAGTAGGGGTAATATGAATTGTGTATGCATTGTGTTAATATAATATAGGAGTCGGAATTCAGTAATGAGTAGTATTAATTGTATATGTATTGTGAAGGTTTAATAAATTGATTTGTATGGATATATATGAGTAATCACTATCTGTTATTCTATAAACTTCCCACTATAACTTACGGTGACATACTCAAAGCCCACTTAAATGGATTTAATTTTAATCGCTGTAAACCTGATCGGCGTGATCCGAGAAAATGTCTCGTAGAGTTATTCATAAATGGAGAAATGGCTCTTATTTACATCTTGTTTAATATGCACTATTTACATAGATCAATATATACATTCGTTTCGTTCCGTAGAACCATCATACATAGACTAAGGGCCTCGGAGTTGATAAATCAGTTCAATAGAGACCCTGTCTCTCTATTCTGCGCCTCTCGCTCGCGTCGTTTATGACATAGTCCATGTTCAGTCTGAAAATAAGCCATGTCTAATAGTCTTTCCTTTTATTATACCTTTTTTCCTCGTTAAGTTCTCTGGAGCATTCTCATTCTTTCCACCTCTTGAATTACTCTTCAAGTTTTTTCTTGCACGTGGACCACCCACTGTGGTTCCCTCCTCTGTCAGCTCTCGCTTTGTTGAATACCGCTTCTTTCTGCACTAAAGGTCCTTCGCTAATTATTCCAAATGATGTGCCCACTTCACTTAGTATTGGTCATTTTCTAAGGTGCATTCAACTATGCCACCTGTTTGTGCTCTTTTGAGCTTATTGATGATCCTGTCGCTCAAATTTAATTAAGTCCCAATTAAGAATGTCAGACGCGAGTCTGACAATCCCATTAGAATGAAAAGAATGATGTAAGAGTTAAAAAAAATGCAAAAAAATCACTATTTATCATTTTATTATTTTGTCATATTTAAAAAAATTTGGGATAATTTTATAATTATAGAAACATAATTATTCTTTTCCCATAATCGTAATGGAAATTTAAATATTTTTCCCTTCATGAATAATGCATATTTATAAGCATGAAATAACACAAAATCTATTTTAAAAAAATAAAAAGCTTAAATACTGTAAGTACTAAATTCTTTAAAAGATTATTAGTGAGTTATTTCGAAAAGTCTGGTGTAGTTCAATTAAACTGCTTGATGATACAAAAATTAAACTATTTTTCCATTAAGAAGAGAGAGAAAAGACCAAAACAGAATTATATTCGATTAAAATCTTTATCTGAACATTAGTAGATTGCTATTTGAACATACGTTTGCGCTCTATTGTCCGCTAAAAAGAGATTAACAGAAATGTTCTGTAAAAGCACTTCGGATGGTATTGCTTTATAATTATTAACTTAGTTGGAAATTAAGACAATTTTACATTTCCACACAATTTTCTTGAATAAACGTTTTCCTTTTTGACAGTAATAATAGGAATTATTATTTTTTTATTTTATGGATTTATGTTAACACATCTTGTGTTAACTTAACCCATCCCCTGTGTTAACTGTTAACTAACTTAATACGATGTATTAGCTATTCTCACACCCTGTGGAATTTATACAAATTATTCAATTTGATAAGCAGTATTTTTTCATAATCTAAGTAATGTATTAATGACTAAGAAAGCATATATTCATTATAGTATTTTAATTGATAAATCAATATTTCGCAGTGGTACTCAAATACTTGTGCCGAATGCATAAGTTCATTAAAATAAATTTTTTTAAGAAAAATAATTTTATCTGTAACAATTTTTAAAGACAACGTGTGTGTATACTTGCTTCATAATGACGCTTTGAAAACGGTAATCTCACGGACATTAACATTTTTGCCGTGAGCATTACCATAGCATTAAGATTTTTGTTATACGAAATACAGCGTATTCTCGATACTCAATATAATGCATTCATATAAAATACGAATCAGTGTGCATTCTAAATTCAGTTGATAGATAAACAACTTTAATTTTCTTTACTCGGAGCACTGATTAAAATGTTCTCAATATCACTAATGCAGCCAATAGAGCTGAAATTATCCCTATGATAATTAATTTCATATGAATCCCAGAACAACCGTAATCATACCCTAAAAGTGTTAAATATACTTAATATTTCGTGACCATTTAATGATCTTGTTACGTTGTTTGATATACAGGATATACATCATTCAATGCCCACATATAATGTTATTAGTGTGAAGCATATTTTTATATATTTCGCTTGAAATGATAACTTCAGATAAATTTAACTATTTAATTTAATACACAATGTACCAAATAAAAAATAATTGATGCTCTGATTTAATTTAAATTCATTATGGTAATTAACCTAAAGAAATTAAAATTTTTATTCTGTATTATTTTACCAAAATTTGAATGGGAAAGTTTAAATATACCTAATAATAATATATATACTTAATACTTTAACTGGGATATAGTGTGAAATTTAAATTCGACTCGTAAGATGAAACATACAATTATTCTGGATAATGTGCCTTTTATTTCTAAAATGGATCTTTAGATCTTCTATGTCCTCTTGAATTGTTAACAAATGCAGAAATTAATGACAATGACAATATGTCTATGCTACCATATTTATTTCAATTTTTACAAACACATTTTCAACATCTACTATCAACACGATTACATTACTGACTGGTCTAGTTAAAGCCAGCATAGTTTATAAAACATCAAATAATTCAATCAGCTTTTTATTAAAAATCGTTGACATTCTGCAAGCAAACAGGAATAAAAATTGATGCGCGTTATATTAAATAAAGTTATTTAACACAAATATAAATAAAAAAGAACAGTTATTTAGTGTGCTACCTGCCAAGCCAGTACAGGTCCACCTACTGGCGTCATCTTTTCCTGAAACTAAATTATTTAACAGAAGTAGCATAAACAATAACTCGTCTTCTCTACACTTCGCATTTTTTGACGGGCCACGCCAGTTTAACAATTCCGAAATAATTAGCAGCATGTGTTTCATATTTTGCTCCTAGAGAATAAATTAAAAGCAATGTAACCAGCGAATATTGCATGTATAATATTCCGAAGTTGTAACAATGTAGAATTTGTAAATCATAACCAATATTTTCTTTTTGCACAGCAATATTTTCTGCAGAGAGTAAATAGAAGTCTTTCCTCCAGCTTATCCTTGCTTAGACGATGACAAAGATAGGTTGAAAATGAGTGAGAATAATTTATATATTCTTTCAAAAATTAATTAGAGGCATCTTGTTAGTTCTGACTTATTTCCGGTGGATACAAGTTTGTAGATAAAACTTCTAACTCAAAGAAATGTGTGTGTAGTAATTCTACTAGTCGTCTGGAAAATCTCTTTCAATTAAACGGCAACAATACAGTGTATGCAAATATATATATATATATATATATATATATATATATATATATATATATATATATATATATATATATATATATATATATATATAAATATATATATGTATATATATATATGTATATATATATATATGTATATATATATATATATATATATGTATATATATATATATATATATATATATATATATATATATATATATATATGTAATGATAATAACAATAATAACGGTTGTAGCCGGGCACATAACTTGACCGTTGAAATCATCAGTTTTCCCCGTCCCGGCCAGCGTCGCGGAAGGTGTTCGAGTAAATCTAATTGATGTTCTACGAGACAATGTCCTGAATAAAGACTTTGTATGAACCAGCTGCCTTTTTCCTGATGTGTTCCGAAGTGTTTATTGCCTCTCCATCTACGTCGCCACTCGCTACTTTGCACGTTATGGATACAAAATGTTTGAAGCTCCCGGCCATTGCTTCGCCCCGCCACAGTTTCCATTTGCCTTAGCTACGACTACAAAACTGATGATTTCAACGGTCAAGTTATGTGCCCGGCTACAACCGTTATTATTGTTATTATCATTACATATATATATATATATATATATATATATATATATATATATATATACATATATATATATATATATATATATATATACATATATATATATATATATATATATATATATATATATATATATATATATATATATATATATATATATACAGGGTGTCTCAGTTAAACGTTTCAGAACTTCTACGAGGGGTAGGGTGTAACCTGACGAATCGAAATCATATAGCAATGTGGGGTTTGAAATGCTTTTCTGGCGCGGCAGATGGCGTTGCAAGAAAGTTTCGAGCGTTTGTGCAGGGAATCGTCATTTCGCACAAGGACTCCGAGTTAGTAGAATGGCTAATTATACGAACGCAGAGTTAGCCTATATGCATTTGGTGTACGGGGCTGCAGATTGTAGTGGGCCAGCCGCCGTAACTACCTAGACGTCAGATTTGGGCAACAGTGGAGCGGACGTGGTGGTTTCGTGCGGTGACCTGCTCGGTCACCATACCCATTATGACTGGATTTTTATTTATGGGGGCATGTGAAAACATGGATTTATTACACCCCTGTTGGCAATGCTGAGGAGCTGGTTGCAATAACCGCAGTAGCTGCCGGAGAAATTCGAGATGAGCCTGGATTATTCCAGAATGTTCGGAATTTCCATGCGCCGGAGATGCGAGGTCTGCATTGTAGTCGGTGGAAAAAACTTCGAACACTTACTTTGACCCATTTACATTTCTTTTTTGTACATTTATTATTAAAACGATTCTTTACTTACGGTTTGTTTCATTGTGGTGTTTCTGTGTACATCACCGCTTCAGGAAAGAATTTCCGACCCCAGATTGCTAGATGATTTCGAGTCCTCAGGATGCACCCTACCCCTCGTAGAAGTTCTGATACGTTTAACTGAGACATCATGTATATATATATATATATATATATATATATATATATATATATATATATATATAAGTATGAATGTTTGTCTGGTTATGATTGTAGAGAAATCCACAGTTTAGAAGAAACGATAGTGAAATTTTACATTCAGGTGTAGTTAAACACATTTTTACCACTATGAACTTACGGAATCGAAATTACTGTTAATTTTTAATTAGTAAAAAACCAACAATTTTGAAGGGTGACAACAGTAAATGGAAGCTGTTACATTTCCGGGAATCTATACCCCTATGTATCTCGCTAAGTTGCGATTGTTTACTTTCTAAAATTTGGTAATTTGGTGTGTTACATATTGTGTTTGTACTTCATAATGCTTAGTATACTATAATTTATATTGTTCTTAATGTTATAATTCATGATGTACTTTAAAACGCATAAAAATTGGTATATCTTAACTAAAAAGGATCAGTATAAACTTTAAGCACAGTTTTATAATTTGTAATTCACTCACAAAAATTAGTTCCAACTGATAAAAGAGGTTCAAAAATTTAAAAGAAACTAAAATGAAATTCGTATTTCTCCTTACTCACACTCAGGTGGTCATAAAAAGCCTAAAATAATTAAATGCGGTCAATAATTAGTAAAGTTATAAATCATAACAAAACTCAAATTCACGAATGTAAACAAACATTGTTTGTTACCATTTTCATATTAGAAGTTCATTTGTTTAGTAAATGCTTTTTTTTTTTCAAAAGTGAAATGTATCTTTATCAAAATATATTTATTGATCTTTATTATAAAAAATGAGAAAATCAAATTAATTTTAAATTTATGAGAAAACTTTGCATTTCGTTTTTTATGATTTCAATTTTCATAAATATTTCACATTTTATTTTTGAAATTTTTTAGACTCTAAAGAATAGCATAGAGAGCAACAACGGTTAAAACTGTCAAATATTTTTTTTGCTTTTCCTGAAAGTTACCTGACTTAAGTATCGTTTGAAGTATCGTTTGAAATATTTATATTAGTAACAAATTCATATAATATTCATATTATATTTATGATACATATCTTTATATTGTTTAATTTACTTATTTATTTATATATTATTAATTTATTTATTTATAAATTATTACTATCTTTATATCGTAACGTTAACTTCATGGGCGAGCGTTATTTGCATACACTTTTTTTTCATTTGCGCATTTACGTAAAGTGAGAATTATAATTATTATTATTATTATCTTTTTAATATAGTCTGGATTCACCTACAAAAATTGTTGATTTTTTATTAATCAAAAATTAACGGTAATTAATTTCAATTCCGGAAGTTCTTATTATCTTTTTTATTATTTGCTTATTTTATTCTTTTCTCTCTTTTTTTTGCCTTTAAAGAGTAGCAACGCAAAATTGAAAGAAACAAAATGTCACCAATAAAAAAGGGCTAGATTTGGTGGAAATAAAAGCAATTCCAAAAGAAATAAAATAAGATGGGCCAATCAACAAGCTTCTCTGAATGTGGAACCTGAAGGAACACATATTTCGAAGGCTGGAAGCTAATCGCATAGCTCAAGCTGTTGCAAGAACTGAAGGATCCCAGGAAGAGAGAATTGCAAGGCTGGAAGCTGAGAATGCAAGGCTTGAAGCTGGAAGAACAGGACTAGTTTCTGTGAGATCTACCAGTTTAGATTTACAAGGAGCAGCTTTTGTTTACAATCCTGTAAGTGCAGAGGCTATTTCAAAATGGTTTGTCATTAGAAGGATTGAGCATGCCTGCCCTTATTTTAGTGCTCTGAAGTGGAGTGGCGAAACTAAAGGCATGTGCTGCTGCAATGGAAAATTAAGTCTGCCGGTACTTCAAACACCTCCAGAACCACTCAAGTCACTTATGGGCAATGAAACTAATGCGTCTAAAAATTTTCTTCAGAAAATTAGACTGTACAATTCTGCTTTACAAATGACTTCATTTGGGTCATGGAGCATTGTTGCTGAACGTGGAATTATGCCGACATTCATAGTTCAAGGGCAGGTTTATCATAGAATTCGAACCATGTTACCCCTAGGAAACGAGGAGCATCAGTTCCTTCTAATATATTTTGTGGAAGATGAACGGAAACAGGCAGAGTATCGTTGCACCACCATTCTGGGAAACGTGAGAGTTTTAATGTATGCATTTTTTGTATAAATTTAAAAGAGAGTGTGTAATTTTTTAGAGATAACCTGTGTTTAGTTTTTAAATTGATTTTGGTTAACACACATTCGACAAATTCAGATTTTTACTTTTCAGCTTTTATTGGTACAATGATTAAAGGCTGAATCTACCAAATTTTTTAGATGTGTATAACATTTCCCATGCTTTCTTTTCTAATGTTATTTATACTGTGCTAAATTTTTAAATTGATTTTGTTTAACAAACTGTGCAAATTTGACATTTTTCCTTTTCAGCTTTTAGTGATTTATTATAAATGTATAGACTTTATGTTTTAATTTTCAGGTTTTTTTGCTCCAATGATGAATGTCTAAATCTAGCAGAATTCTAAGGAGTTTATTATAAATTTATATATTTTTATATCGGATTTTAATTTTAATCATGTGTATAACATTTTACATGTTTTTTATGTTATTTATACTGTGTTTAGTTTTAAAACTGAAACACAAAAATTTTGGTTAACAAGCATTCCACAGTTTAACATTTCTACTTTAAAGCTTTTAGTGGTACAATGATGAAAGGCTGCATCTACCTAAATTCTGATATGTGTATAACATTTCAGATGCTATTTTCTACTATGTAATTTATACTGTGTATATTTTTTAAATTGATTTTGGTTAACACAAAAATTCTTAAAATCTCGGGCAACGCCGGGTACTTCAGCTAGTATGTATATATATATATATATATATATATATATATATATATATATATATATATATATATATATATATATATATATATATATCAAATTTTGGGGAATACGTTTTAGAGATCCATAAAAGGAAATAAATGCGTTCTCCAGCTAAAGAAAAAGGACAACTTCACAGTACAATTTCTTTCGTATGAGAATTACGTATGTGAATATTTAACCAAATGGGTGTCTTTTATTTAAGTAGTAAGAAAAGGGTATTTTAAGTATGGAACTTCTTTCCTGAATGTAAGAACAAAATGAGAGCGTGTGATCTTAGGCATCACATAAAAGAAAGTAAAATAGTGATCTCCCTGAAACTCAATTGACTAATAGGTGGGGTATATATATATATATATATATATATATATATATATATATATATATATATATATATATATATATATATATATATATATATATATATATATATATATCTGTTAGTGAAAGTCTTTAAAATGTCAGCATGATTTTATTCATAAATTTCTGTGCATATATACATTACGATATGATTTATTTCATATTTATACAAAATGTTTTTTAATGGAAAAACTCTTTATTAAATAAATTCCGAATTTCTTTCCCAGAGAAATATGATTTATATTTAGAGTCACAAATGAATTATTTCATTTTTATCTTTCTCTTTGTCATGAAGGAATTGAGAGAGAAATATGGGAAAACGAAAAAAAACTGCCTTACTGGTATACGAAAATCGGGTTACAGAGTAAAATCTGTGTCTACGAAAAGAGACTTACGGGGGGAAAAATCCCAGATTCTATATTGATGAAAAGAATTAATTTAAACGCCAACATCCCTAAGGGGGAGTATCCGACGATACATTAATTTACCCCATGAGAGCAATCTGTTATTAGTTGTTACGCCTGAACTATTTTACCCAATTCTTCAGAATGGAATTTTCTTTATTTAACTTCATTCCTAACAAGGGCGAACTGATGCGTGTTCATTATGTGCAGGAAAGGAAAGTATTATATGTTTAGATATAATTTTCTGACACTTAAGCCTTAATGCTTAGTGCAGTTTTGGATGAATTTTCTAATCAATTTATGCATAAAGTGAAGCAAATTTAGTTTACTTCACTAACTGTTTACTTCAGTTCATTTTGATATAAAGCCCTTATAGTAACAACTGATGTGATAGAATTCTCAGTTTAAATAAATGTATGTTCATGCTCAGAAAACCGAATGTAGAACATCCAGATATGGCCCATATACCTTAATAAACGAAATGTTCAGATTTTGTATATTTACTGCCTATGTAAGTTTAACATGAGGGCAAATAAATTAATAATTTTTTTAATGTATCTGAGAAACATGTACTTTACAGTGTGCACATAAATGAATACCCAACTTCGCAGGGCTATTGAAAGAAAACTAACAAAGTACATAACTTGTTGTTCAACGTAAATCAGAAATAACAGTTAAATGTTCATGAAGATTGAGTTTTTAAATGACAAATTGCCACACCGGTGGATTGGTTTGCCGAGCACCCCACGACCTTGGTCTTCATCAATGGCCTCCTCGAGGACCTGAAATCACTCCGTGCGATTTTTTTTTCTGGGGCGACATCAAACATCAGGTGTTTGTCCAACCGCTACCAAATGATGTTGTCGAGCTTCACAAGCAGTGGACTGTATAAATAATAGTAAAATGCCGTAAGGCTGTATAAATTGCTTAATTAAGAAAGAGAAGAGTGCAGGGCACTCTTCGTTTTCAGGAACGAAAATGGACACACTGTGTTAACAGTTTTATAATAGATCAGTAAATACATCATAAAATCTCTGTATATATAGAACGACAACTATAATGTCATTTCTAGGTATATTAAAAGTTACGCTCTAGAACAGCACGTAGTGGTTGACAAGGCAACCAACCAAGGAGGAAATAGCTCCTGGGAGCGCACAGATGTTGACGAACTTAAGACACGCATATCCGACACACAACGAAGAAAATATAACCGACACACAACGAATGACACGAACGATATGAGACATACAACGAATGGCAGTCTTACGAACTCGTTGCATATTTTCAGGTGTTCTGCTGTTCAGTAGCCGACCACTTAGTTTCCTTGGTAATGCCGACCTACTTGCTCTCATGTTTGAAACGCATCGCAGGATTTTTTTTTCGATCAGGAATGGCATCATTCTCTTAGACCCCGAGGCGTGTCTAAAATTTCCTCTGTGTTCCTTTTACAGAATCGTTAATATTAAAGAACGCCTCTAAAACGAAACCGCGATGTTCATCTGATCTCCTTATGGTGTCTGCTGACAACTAGAAAATCCGTCTGAACTGTTGCCACCTCCCGCGCCACCCTTTCCCCCTCATTCCCTTGCCACTGACTTTAGAAATGTGGGAGTCCGTTCTGCCGCACCCTGATGAAACCATTTCGTTCTTACTTCCCTTCGGAACAAAAATGAAATATGGTTTTCTTAATGATTGACAGAGTTGCTGCAGGTTTTACTGGATTCTAATAAAAACTAAACTCATGGCCTAACAAAATGACTTTAGTCAATCTCTGAGTTCTCTGGCAAAAAGATTGAACTGTAAATCAGATAGCAAGCAGTATGTATGTTCTTCACTTCAGCGTAAAACTGGAAGGCTTGAAGAACTGAGTATCAATGAACCTCAAAATACGAAGTCATCTAAATTATACGACCCTTTCAGCAGCAAATCACATTCTAGCATAACATAATTATCTTTGAACTGAGTAATCTTTAACCCTAACTACCTTCCAACAGCTACTTTTATTTACTGAGCCGTCAAACTAAATCTTGTTTCTAATCTGACATGACTCTTTTGAACACCTCCATTGAGTCAAATATCTCATTTGAAAGGTGAGATAGGCACTGTAAGCACTGCTTTAACTCCTAGTAAATTCTTCGGTCATTTGCCTGCTAAGAAATCCTATTTAGCATCCATGATCCCTCTTATCATTTTTCTTCTCGCGTTCTTAGATCAGATCCAAAAATATGTTGGTTCTAGTAAAATAACATTTGAAAAGACATCTCTAGAAATCTGATTATCGAAATGAAAAGTGTAGCTCCTTAAACGTTTACTAAAGTAATAAGAACTTAAGCAGAAATTTGTTAAAAACACCTCAATAAGTAATTATGCAAAAAACTCAGTATTTGGGTAGTGAGTTACTTTTCGTTGCGACCATCTCTCTCCTGTTTCCTTATCAGTACTTCAACTATTTCTTACATTAGGAATACACAGAGTGTACCGTTTGCATTTCTGTTTTTTCATGTCTGTTCTTTTAGGATTGTATGTTTACTTGCATTTATGGTGCGTTGAGCCCTAAGTGCAGGATTTCTGTTTATTTTCATTTGATTTGACTACCTCTTTCAATGGAGATCTCGGGGCCTTGGGATGTATTTTGGTTAGACATGCATCCTATTCAGAAAGTCCCCCCTTGAGGTAACTGATTTTGTTAGGCCTCCTGGTGAAGAAACGTGTCAGTTGCCTTGTTATATGGTTTAGTTCTTTTACTGCTACAAAATCTTGCATTTATGGTGCGTTGTTCCCTTAGAGCGGGATTTCGGTTTATTTTGTCCGCATCCTCCCTGATAGTACACTGCTGGCCACCCAAATTGCAACACCAAGAAAGACAAGAGATATCACAACAAAATTTATTTTGTAGATAACATGTTGACCGAGTATCAAATGATTAAATTTATAGACTTCTGGGAAGTGTGGTTCCTGCCAAAATCAGTAGCCAGAGTAGCCGCCATTGTTGGATATCACCGCTGCCACACGCCTCGGCATTGATTCAAAGAGACTTTGGATGAGTTCTTGGGGTACGGCAGACCAAGCAGCTTCCACACGTTGCCAAAGTTGATCTGCTGTGGCAGCTGGGGATGGAATCTGGGTCAATCGTAGAGCAACCATGGACCACATGTTTTCTATCGGTGAAAGATCCGGAGAGCGAGGCGGCCAGGGAAGCAATTCAATCTGGCGATTGACGAAGAACCGTTGGACAATGCGTGCCACGTGTGGTCGCGCATTATCCTGTTGAATTATGGTTGTGGGCAAGCCCTGAAGGTAAGGAAGGACAACTGGCTCCAACACCTCGGAGATGTAGCGCTGGCTGTTTAAAGTACCAGCAATGCGTACTAGAGGTGTGCGAGAGTGATATCCAATACCGCCCCATACCATAATACCCGGTGCAGGACCAGTGTGGCGGTGCATAACGCAGCTGTTCAGCATCCTCTCTTCACGGTGTCTCCAGACTCGAATGCGACCATCGTGGTGTTGCAGACAGAAGCGTGAATCGTCAGTAAAGACAATTTCATTCCATTCTGCCGTCCACATCCTTCTGTCATCGCACCATTGGCGGCGGAGACGTCTGTGGTTCTGCGTCAAGGGTAGACAAAGCAATGGACGTCTTGCGGACAGACCACTCTGCTGTAAACGGCGTCGAATGGTACGCGCAGACACTGGATGATTCGTTACAGACTGCATGTGCTGTGCTATGGTTCGTGATGTGACTGAGCGATCCGTCACTGCCCTGGGCACAATTTGCCTGTCATCACGTGAAGTGGTGCGTTGAGGTGGATGCGATCGAACACGCCGGTCCGTCGTACCCTCCTGCATCCAACGATCACATATCCGCATTACAGTTGTTTGGTTTCGTCCAACACGACTACCGATTTCCCTGAAAGATAATCCACAATCTCGGTAGGCCACTATCCTTCCTCTGTCGAACTCGGATACTTGATCAAAAGATGATCGCTGTTTTCGACGAGGCATAATTGATCGTTTTTTTTTGAAAAAACCACAAGAAAAACACAATTGCCGAACTTGAAATCGTCGAAATCTCCAAGCCATAAATAGTGCTTTGAAGTGGCGCCACAGGCTCGCGTGATGTGCGTCTGCGCTGAAATTCTAATCATTTGCATATCTCACCTCCGCTAATGCATCTTGTAAATTTCATGTTATTTGCATGTTTCCTTCAGGGTGCAACACAGGGTGCATTTACAGTGGCCAGCAGTGTAATTATCTTACTCCGTTGAATTATTTACCTTTTAGCTATATTTGTCTGTTTTCAGTATGAGGATTTGTAGCAACTGCGCAATATTTTATTGAAATGTTAAAATTTTGCAACGCTACGGTAGGTTTTCTGTTAATTTGTTCGGTTGTTTATGCCTTCTTTATATGTATTATTTCGCGTTGAATACTTTACATTACTTGCATTATGAGGAAGACATACCTTCAGATCTACACAATAAATAATTATAAACAAACTATAATGTGGAATTAGAAAACTCATTCGGACTTCCTTCTCATGTATTGAGCAGGAGGATGCCTACTCTACAAGTAATGGAAGTTAAAATTACTTGTAGACTAGGTGAGTAGGGAAAATGGCCTGCAGTGGGAATTTCTATTACATTCAGGATAACTGTGAAAGAATTGAATTTGTCAGCAATGTGATAGAGAAACGAGTAAAAAAAATGGAGTGATGAATAAACCGGAAGCACAGGAGTAACAGGAAAATGTCCAAAAACGGAGCGTGGATATTTGACAGCACTGCTAAATCACAAACTAAATCTTTAATAAAAAAATATAGTTTTTATAATTTTGATTATTTCATTTAATTCATTATCGGATTACGTATAACCGGAGCATTAGAAATGACTATGAATATCATTACAGAATAAATTAAATTACTATTTGTTACCACAAAATTGCTTTAGACAATACTTTAGAAATTACCGTAAATAATGTACATATATACAGCACGCACGTTTAGTTTCTCCAATACCCTTGTGCTTTCTTCCCAAACTAAATTTTTCCCTATCATACTTTTCCTCTTTTGAAAGCTTGCCAACCAGATTCGATGTCAAGCTTTAAAGGCTGTTTAAATCCTGTTTCGCCACACTCAAAATATATGAATCGTGGAACAGATAAAGGAAACGCTGAAGAATCTGTTCACCCATTTTCAGAGAGAATGGCGTCTAGTTTCGGATCAAACATTTCTACTTTAAAAAAAATCGGTAAATCTTTGAACCCAGATAAAGAAGACTGTTTCTGAAGAATATTTGCCTTTTAACATTTTCATGTCTTTCCTTTTTGCGAATTTCTTAGAAAAATTGCCATACGCAGGAAAAGAATGTACCTCTAAATTTTAACAAATTCTAAAAGTTGTTACTTAGATTCCGTTTTACTGTTTTTTTTTTTTAGTTATGCATCAGTAGTTTTTCTATTTATTTAAAATCTTTGAATGTATCAATATTTAACAAGCTGTATATTTGTTTCCGAATAGGCTATGCAAGCTGTGTAATGTTTATTTACGTTGTTAATCTATTCTTATCGTTCATCCACTTCTTCATCAATTTCTTTTTAATTCCTATTTTATATTGTTCATTTATTTAATCCTATTTATTTAAGAACTTACTTTATAATTATAATTTCAAATTTTTAATTTTTTTAAAATTAACTTTAGGCACACTTTGATTTTCCACCACAGTGCAACAAGCTGTTATTGAATGAAAACAGATATTACAAAAATTGTACAACAAACTAAAAAAAATGTTTATTTTGAGATTTAAAATACACAAGAAGGGTGTTACTTGCTGAATTCATTATCTCTTTACCTTGCTAAACTTCACGAAAGCATTGCTTTGTTTTACCGGAAATTTTCACGAGCTTGAAAAGGTCAAAAGCGCAAGTTTATTAGAGTAATAACGACACCTTAAAGCTAATGACTACCAAAAAGGATAAATCAAATCATATATTGGCAGAAATATATATACAACATTTTTTATAGCTTAAAGGATAATTTTTCAAGAATATACATTAAAAATACAGTCGAACCTCCATATATCGAAGTAGCAAAATGCCGGAAAAAAATTCGATATATAGAAATTTCGATATATAGAATTGATCTTAGTTTAGAATTGATCATAATTCTCCTAAAAGATTAAAATTAAAGCTAATTTTCGTATACGAAACTCCATTTGCAATTTATATACAAATTACATTAAATGAAAGTTAATAACTAAAAAATTAATTAATGTGAAAGATTTATTGAGTACTATATACCTTAAAAAATAACTATAATCCAGACAGTGGTTACAGTGATCACAGTTACATTCTTTAAAAAAAAAACTACAAATATCTTTCTGAACAGCCAGTTTTTGCGGAAAGTTCATCAAAGAAATTCTCGCATTTATTCAGTCCATAAAAACTTCATGAGGGGTCCACGAAGTATTGTTTCAAACGCCAAAAATTGGGAGATTTTATTCTACAGTGGAATAAAATCTCCCAATATGTCGTGAAAAAAATTTCGATATATAGAGATTTTTTCGATATATAGAAACAGTTTTTATATGTAATGAACATGGAGATTTGCTAAGAGTTCGATATATAGAAAATTTCGATATAGGGAAGTTCGATATATGGAGGTTCGACTGTATTTTCTTTTCTTTTCTCTTTCCACTACACGATTAAAGTTTTTGAAGCAACCATTTCACTAGAGGCTGTAAAAGAATAAAATAAGAAAATATAACATGTACACGCACATTTCCCAAGTACTGTTTCAGTTAAAACCCCTTTACTTTTAAACTTTTGACTTTAAAAAAGAAATACATTGGATGAAATAAATAAATATGTCTAATAATCGTGATTATTTTTAGACATATCTGGGAATAATTATAACCGTAGGTAGATATTTAAGTCTGTAATATTTTTTGAAGATGCTTTTGGTATGCTTCAAAAATCTCTCTTTTTAATCCCATAGAAAGAAGAAAAATTTTTCATATTCCATTCATACCGCATAAAGCATTGTACTTCCCTTTTTGATTGGTAAAAAAAAATTAATGTAATAAACAATTTCACTCTAAATGAAAAGTTTAAGAACCCCAGACCTTAACTGATCGAAATTCTCATACTATGTCTTTTGTTTAAAAAATATATGATACGATTAAGCCGGATAAACATATTCCATACAGATTTTATTTCATTAAATCAACACCCAATTCAATCTAACTATTTAACTTACTATTGCATTTTGAACTGATTAACTCAATAAAACATAAAACAGAGCATACGCTTCGGATTTCATTCATGATATTGTTTTTCCCTCCTGTCTGGCAAAGTGAAAATTAAATATCTGTTATTTATTGTCTCAAATTGTTGTCAGCATTGTTGGCGAAACGTTCGAAGTATCTTTATCCCTAAACACGACCCATCGATCGTCTCCAGTTTTCTATTGTTTTCTAATTTTTTGCTTCACTTGGCTAGATCCAATTGAGCCTAACGTCTCCAATTGGCTGTCAGGATGAAAGAAGGTCCACTGTGGGATTATTTGTTTCGCGGTACCTAATTGAATTCCTGAGGAATGAAATGCACTTTTAGTTTCCAATGAATAAACACACAAAAAATGCACAAAATGGCTATAAAAGCAACGGAAATCATAGGTAGTATTGCGAAATGGAGGAGATTTTTTTTTCTAAATTTTTCTGTTAAATACGTGATGCGAATATAAAAGCTACGAAATCAAAGAATACATAACTTGCCTGCGACATTATTAAATTTATTCTGCAATAATGAAAAGAGTAAAACTTTATTTCAAAGGAGACTGTTGCTCTTTTAAAGAAAATAAAAACGCAACCTGAATGGTAAAAAGGAAAAATACAGAAATTTTCATTTTTAGAGACAAAGAGCTTTTTTTATTGTTGTTGAGCAAATTGAAAAGAAGTAATTTGATTGAAGTAGAAAAATATTCTTTACATATTTATATACAGCAGACATTGCTATTTCAAGTAAACTTCAGCAAATACTATTAGATATTTGCATAAAATGTCAACTAAATTTTCTATGTAAATACAATCTTAGGTTTCATTTGCTTAAATATGTTAATATCTTCTGCGTCATTAATCTTTAAATATTATATATCTATTTTATCATATAGTTCTATAACAATTAAATATTCTTCCCACCCTTAGTATTAATGTATTTCTATGATCTAATGTATTTAGGTTTCAAACGATAATTTGTTTTTTGGTACTTTTTTTTCTTTTAATCTTTTGAAATCGATTTATAAACGCTTGATGTATGATTCAACGGGATTGGAAATTATCCTATGCATCGAGGTCACATTTGAATGTTAATAATAGGGCTATTACAGGAAACTCAATATACTAATGTTTATTCGGATTCAGATTCGGTCCAAAGCAGTGAATAACAATTATTGTCGGCCTAAATAAATTCCAGAGAGTTTAGCAAACTGCCATTCTCTCCTAAATTCACTTTGCAGTTTCAGCCACAAGCTTAATATATCAGTTGAACATCAGTTTGCAATGGTTCTCGAATTCCGTGATTGAAAGTTGAGTGGACGAAGAGAAATTAATGGTGAAAGAATGAGGCTGAAAGTCAAAAAGTGCTCATCTTTTAGTCAGCCAGTCTTAATAGTCCCCAAAAGAAAACAATTTTGTTTGATTGTAAGGATAATAACTCATAATAGGTAAAAGTGAAAGCATGGGCGTATTTTTGATACTTGCGTGAACATTTCAAACTTCTTCAATGTTCGACCAGTTCACTTCAACTTCAACTTCACTGGGGAATTTAGCTTTCTTCTGATATTTAAGAGTGACACAAATTAAATGAGACATTTGTATTAGCGGTAGTGGTAAAATACTGGGAGCTTTACAATTGCGCAGGTAGATGACGTTGCAATGTCACGAAACAAAGTATCATGGTAAGAACAAAGTGTCATCGTAAGAAACTGTCAATGTCCTGTTTGCACATGATTAAGCACGGTGACTACGTAGGTAGTTACATGGATTCGTCGAAACAGGTCCAATGAGTAGTTACTAAATTTTTGGTGCCAGAAAATTATTCTTAAGAAGAAATTTATGAAGCTATGTGTATGGACATGAGTATGTGAAGGTGTACAGTGTTCAGATGATTTAGTAAATTTCGTAAATGACGTATCAGCAAGGGACGTACCAATACCTGCTCAATCACACTTAACCATCACCACAGAACAGATTGCTGACGTGGACAAGGTTTGTTGCGTCGCTTCCTCCAGGATATCCTCGATCAGCCTCCCTACAGACCAGACCTGTCGCCCTGCGTCTACTACATGTTCGTTCCACCGAAAAAATCTCCCCAGGGCCGCTGATTCACTAACGAAACAGACGTTTGGGACGCCGTTCAAAACTGGTTCCGCAGACAACCGCGGATGTCCATCGTTCAGAGTATCCAAAATCTAGTGAAGCGCTGGGGAGTTACTTCAATCTATAAGAAAACTATATGTGACACCTATGTAGCCCATGTATCGCCGTTACATTCTCTTTGTGTTCACATATTCTACCAATAAGCCATTACAGGAAAAAAAAACACAAAATTCTCACTTCCATTTGGGCCACGCTTATACCTTCTTCCATTAGCAGTACTAAATCGATAATGCTGGAAATGTTGGTCTCCTTCTTCCTTAAATTAAATCACATGTCTAATGTGTGTATTTTTTTATCTGTTTAAAAATGTATGGATCCTTCGATAAGAAAACACATTGTTTAACTTTAATTTGCGTCCAATCATTTCAGGTCTATCCACCGACTTTCTGGTGAAATACCATCTTCTCCCCCCCCTTAAGGTAAAATCCTAAGCCTACTTTTTTCTGGGCATTTTCCTGACTTTCCTCAGCTTAATTTTGAATCATCTATATTATATGCTTTGTTGGACATAGTTATTTGCTTGTTGTTTAGTATGAATAAAAGTTTCATGGGGTGACTTGATTCTTTCCCTTGAATAACTCTGCCAATATCGCAATCTTAGAACTACAACTTCGAAAAGTATATCGGATCTTGTGAACATATAAGGGCACCCAAATGAAATTTAGACATTTGCGTTTAAATACTCAGTATTTAAATATACAGAGCATTGCGTTTGCGTCGGTAGATGATGCTATATTTTCACAAATCGAAGCTGCTATCATCAGAAAGTGTCAGTGGGCTGTTTGCAGCTGTTTAAACAAGATGACTACGTAGGTTGTAACACGATTTCTTTCAAACTGGGCCAGCTAGCAGTTATTAAATTTTTGACGACTGAATGTATTAAAGGAAACAATTTATTGTCTCATGAAGGGTGATTATAGTCATGAGTGTCTGCCACGATGTACTGTGTTCAGAAGTTTTAGTGAATTCTGAAGGACATGTGAGCTCAGGATATGTGGAGACCTGCTCAAGTACGCTTGTCCTTCACTATGGAATAGACTGCTGCCGTGGACAAAATTTGCTGCTGCACTTTCGCTGACAGACCCTCAACCATCTACCAATGTAGCCTCGACCTGTCGCCCTGAGACAACCGCATCTTCCGAACGAAAAAGCCTCTCAAGGGCTGTCCATTGTCTAATGACGTAGAGGTTCGGGCCGCCATTGAAGACTAATTCCGCAGACAACCACGGGCGTCCTTTGCTCAGGGTACATAAAATCTAACGCGTCGGCACTTGCTTGAATCGACAAGGCAATTATATGCAGTGGATATGTAGCTAATGTATCACTACTACTGCTTGTATGTTCACCTATTCTAACAAAGAAATTATTACAGAAAAAAACCCGAAGTCTAATTTTCATTCGGGCCATTCTTATACTAGTCCCAAAACGTAGAAGGTGGCGGGAATTCAAATTAGACGAGAATATCTGAACAATACAGTCAGTCTAGAAATGTTGTGGGATGTGTAAAACTTAAAATATTGAAAGAAATGCAATACAGGAAGGATTCCAATAGTATATTTGAGAATAACTCAAAGGACTTACGTTGCAGAATGTGTCCTATTTATGCGCAGTTATTCGAGATATATAATGCAACCGGGAGTTTCGTCTGTCAGTATCATCATTTTCATAAGCGTTGAAAAATCCACAGGAATATAAGTAATACTAGAGATCATGTTATCTTTAACACTTACAAAAAACTATCTTTCACGAGGACTGGAAATATCAGATCAGAAAATATCCGTGGTTGCACCTCTGGTTTCTGTAAGATATAAAGTGCGTTCAATGAAAACTCAGAGTAGGTTTTCTCTAATTGGCAACAATGCGAAAATAACAAATGAATTTGCGGGCGACATTCTGAATTAAAGAAAAAATATGCTACAAAAGTTTTTAAAACTGAGTAAACTATTCTGTTTTCTTTAGAGAGGAGTGAATCACAGTTACGAAATGAAAATTGTTGTGATACAAAATGTATATTGCTGCTTGTGTTTAATAAGTTTTTTTTACGAAATGCACAACCGCCTTACAATCCTGACCTCACTCCATGTGATTTCCGGTTGTTTCCAATGTTGTAGCAAAATCTCCTTTGTAAACAATTCTATATTGACTCATTTTATTTCATGTGTACAGGGTTCACTGAAGTAGCCTCCAAAGAATGCCATCGGTACATGCTTTGAAAAATGAACCAAACGGGGGGACCGTTGCATATCATCTGTGAGAAGATGTTTTAAAAGATATCATATTTTTGGGTGTACCTGTATTTATTTATTTTTTTGTGAATTTACTCTCAATTTTTAATAGAACAACTTTTGTAAATAAACAAAACAACAAGAACAACATAACAAATTTACTTTTATTTACTATATTAAGGTATCTACGTACGTTGAAATGACATTTACAGTGGATCCCTTCCCATGTAGATCTTGCCGGTAACGAGATTGCTGATACCCTAGCAAAAAATGGTGCTGACGAGTCTATGGATATGCCGGCACTTCTAACATATACTGAACTGTATCCTAAACATAACTGTCTTGTACGGTTTGAATTCGCCCTCGCCCCCCCCCGTGCACCATTGGTACCGGGGTAATCGTCCCGGTGGTTGTCTGTCCCTCCGGTGCAGCAGACTGGAGCAAACTACAATAACCCGCTTTCGTAGCGGCCACCTCAGAACATTAACTTATACCGACAAAGAAAAAGTGTTTCCGACTTATACCAAATGTTTTAAAGGCCAAGCCACACCGGATCATATACTTGTGAGCTTGGGACTTGAAAAGGAAGATGTTCAGGAGCGGCCATTGTTGGTCATTGACTTCTTGAGAGTGTGCGGTATCATGGACCTAATCTAGCTCTGCTAGATGGCAGGGATCAGCAACAACAACAACACAACAAATAAACAAAATAAACGTATCGTCAGGAAAACAGTTAGTGACAAGTTAGTTGAATCCACACAAATAAACTTAAAAAGTCCCAAGAAATGACCGCTAGCTGCGTCGAAAAACTTAAAACATAAATTAAATTTATGTGTGTCGTTTCACGTTTAGTTACACAAATGGCATTTTGAAATACAATCATAATATTACGGGCCACTGTGTCTTTATCTATTTCGATTTTTTTCTTTTAGCTTGGTTTGCTCTCCATTATAAAGAAGTATGGGTAGTTGTATGGTTTCAAAAACGTTATATTTTTCTATGTGATGGCTAAATAGACAGGAATATATGGTTTCGAGCAAAATGTAATGGTAAAAACAGCCAAACAGCCACAGGACTCGAACCGACTTACTCTGAATCCGAAAGCCGGAGGTTGATCCATTCGGCCATCCTATTTTAAAGAGGTATGACGAGTTTTTAAAGCAATTTATTTCTTGCATGTCACATATCTCTGAAAAGATATGATTTCGGCAAAAAATATTGGGCATTATAGTTTCTTCTATAATGTCCAATACTATAATGGTATTACCATTTATCAATATAAAGTTAGTGGCGACCTAGGCGATAGTATTTGTTATAAACATTATAACAAATACTATCGCCTAGGTGACAGCTGCCTTGAACTGGAAAATTTCTGCCCATTTTGAAAAAAAAAATTGTGTTTACATACATTTATTAAATGTTGATTTTTGTTTTTCGCAACTTAAGAGTAAAAACAGAACACATCAATTGTTTTTTACCTCTAATAAACGTAATATCAAATAATTTGTGTTTTATGGTGTTTTTCTGCCAAAATGACGCATAACCGGAACAAAATATTAAAGCTAAATTAGACATTTATATTTTTAAAATATTAAAAAGTTAAATCTACAAGGAAGTGTCGATATATTTTTACTTTGATTTATATTTATTACAGAAATTGGAATTTTTTAATAGAAAGAAGCAAACAAAATTTTTTGTTTTAAATTACACTTTTTAATTTGAATTAAAAGCAGCATTACGTGACAAAGGATTGCGGTCTTATAGAGTGCTCTATGAAATAAATAAAATGCTTGCATTTTTTGTTTAGCTTTCATATTTCCATAAGTTATGTGTTATACATTGGCAATATATACCGAATGAATACAAAATTAAATTTATAGGATAAATATTATATTAAATTATGTTAGACGTAATGCTTAAAATTCAAGAGAGTGCGTTAAAAGTATTTCATGAGTCAAGAGATTAGAACTTCTCTCATCATTTAAATAGAAATAATTTCCAGTAGAGGACAAAATAAACTAACTGGTTAAGAGTTTTCATTAATAATTAAAATGTCATAAAATTTTATTTTGCCTTCCAGTAATAGACGTTAAACGTTAAAATAAAGATATGGAATGCCAATGTAATCTCAACTAAACAGTTCAAAATATTGTTTTGAAGCCAAAAGAAATTTGCCTTCAAATGATTATATATATTTTTTAAAGGGATAAGCAAGGCGTTAAACCTATGTTAAGTTATATGATAAGCTAAGCAAACGACCATTTGTTTTTATGTCATATCATATAATTAATGCAAATAAATATCCTTTTTCAAAAAAGGACCAAAAAAGCCGTATTTCATGTACTAAAAGATAAATTATATTCCTTAAATCTTCTCTAAAGTGCCGCCAAGTGTAATGACCCATAGTTGACAAAGTGTGCACTGAGCTTCCGTTACGGAACACGAAATTGAGCGTTACGAAAAAGGTAAACATTTATTTTAGGTGATGTATTCAGTTTTAACATGTTTATATTTATGTACTTATGGACTAAAAACTCTTAACGTTTATGGAAATCGAATAAATATAAGCTCTGACATTTATTCCTTTTTAGCAACAAAACCTAAGGTAACATATATAAACCCTGAATAAGAAATAAAAACTAATATTTATCATAGACGTACTTTTTAAATCATTAAAACTTTAGATATTATTCTCCATAAAATGATCCAGGATAACCGCATGGACCACGTTTTTGTCCACGGCTAGACTGGATACATTATGACTAAAACATCAATTCTTCGAATTTACTTTGCTTTAAAATGTAGATTCTGGTTTTCTTAGGTCTAATGTTGTAAGACATAGTCGGAATACTGCAGAATCAACCGACATAATTTGATTTTAGTGAGATTACACATTTTAGATTGGTTTTGGATCACGTAACCTTGATAAACTTACTTTAGCTGAAAATTAAAGGCATGGTCTAAGAAGAAAGTAAACTAAATTTAGATGTCCTCATATGTCTTGCTAAAGGTAACTTAACAACTTCTAACTGATACGCAGTTCTGATTCTTCTTCGTGGTGATTCGTGTTTCGCAGAAAGGTTTCGTCAGAAAGACATTATAAGACACATCATGTCCATTGGAAGTTAAACTTGGATGACGTTAAGGACGTAAGCAAGAGCTTGAGATGTATGTGGTGAAAACTTGATAATCGTCATTGTTAAACTAACTGAAAATAAAAATGTATATCCCTTTATATCTCAACACCTCTGATTTGAAAAAAAAATACTCATACATTAGAATACATCATTCTAAGTATGTAAAAATAATTAAAAAAATTTACAACATAAAATTAAGAATTTATTGAAAAAAAATTGATTGTTGCATTTCTGCAACATTATGCAAAACGTCAAAAAATTAATTGTTGCATTTCTGCAACAATGTGAAGAATGACACTAAGATTCAAATATTCAAAAATTTTAATTTATGTGGAAATTTTTAAAACAGTTGTTATTTTTGTTGTAGCAAATTCCTACATCACATTTCTCACAAATAGTTTGTCTGAATGTTTTGAATGTTAGGTATTTACATCGGATTCTTTTGTCAGCCCAATTAGGCCAGTGCTCAAATTCATCTTGGCGCACTGGTTTTGGTGGCTTGTGCCGAGTAGACCCTTTATGTTTTTGTCTTCTATTCCTTCCTCAACTTCGCTCTTTCTGTTTCTATTTCCCTTGGAGTTCCTTTTGCAAAGGGTTTCTGCAATTTCAAAGCGGAAATTTGCAGAATTTAACAAATTTTCAGTTTTTTTTGCCTCTACATGCACACCTTTGCATAATAGTCAAGCATTCGACATTATTAAATATAAGAAATGAAAAAACATACGAATTAGCCATATTTTGCTTTTTAGTAATATTTTTTGTCTTCCCATTATGCTGTTTATCAAATCGACTCCACCCATATGTTTGTTGTATTCACTTACGACAAAGAGTCGGTCAATTTCAATGTGCATTTTGGTAGATTTATCATACCTGTGGACCGTTGACCTAGGTTGTTCACCAGCAAATAATGATGCTAAATGAACAATCTAATTGTCTTTTCATGATGTTGTTGAAACATCCCATCAACTGTTGCACAATATTCAACAGATGATCCACGTTCTTTTTTTCTTCATTTCTTTTCCATCAGGTAATTTGCAGTTAGGTATACGATTTTTCTAAACTGTTCCTTGACTAAGAATACCTTCATTCGCAAATACTCAATCAAAGGAATTGACGTGAAATAATTGTCAAAGTATAATCGGTAATTCTTAAGTCGGGGAATAATTCTTGCTAAACATATTAGATTATTGGATGCTGCTCCAAGATCTGGCTCTCTCGAGTTAATAACATTTTCTTTGGCTGAAACTGGTTCGATTTTGTAAGAAAATCCTGATGCACCACTAAAATCTTTAATTTTACACCCCCATTTATGTGGTTTGTTCGGATTGTATCGCTTCATAAAATTACATGACTTTGTTGAACAAATTTGTTCATCTACACATAAGGACTCTTCAAGAGGAACTTTTAAATTTTCATTTATTTTCTCTAGAAGTGGTCTTATTTTGAAAAGTCTATCACGGTCAGTGTTAGATACAGGAAGATTTTGAGTGTTATCGTTGAAGTGGAGGAATTCCTGTAATTTTTCAAATTTATTCAAAGGTATAATTTCTTGAATAATTGGCAGACCAATAAAATTAGACCAATAGTTTTTAACTCTTGTGAGATGAATTATAGACAAAGTAAATAATATCAACAAATACGCTGAAAATCTAAGGTAGTTATAGTAAATGTTAAGTTTGGATTTTCTTTAGTGGTATACAAATTTGTTTCCTTTTTGATCATTTCAAATATTTCTGCAGGAAAGAGGAATGAAAAAAACGAAATGGTGTATCTAATTCTAAAATATCCGGTGGTAATTTAGAGTCACCTAAGAATTAAATCTGATGCTGATAGAAAATTAAATTTCTTTTTTCTCCATATTTTTTTCTTTTTTTCCCATTTTTTTAAAAATACGAACAGATAGACTGGAATCACCTGGAACACTAAAAGAGGGCCCAGGAACATTTACTAATGTGCTAGGATCACTGACCAAAGTACTAGGAACACTGACCGAAGTAATATTCCGACCGAAGTAAACTTCAGAACAGGGAAATAAATTACCAATTGTTACATAAATGCAACAAACATAAAATTACATATTTTATATAGATATTATAAATTTTTTACAACAAAAGTATTTTGACATAAAGAATTTGATCTTATCTTTGCGAAATAACTATTTCCGGATGTCTCCAATCTTTAAAACTTTACTAAATTTGAATAATATTTCTGCAATAAACACGTGCAACTATGTAAGTAATAAATTGAACTTTAGTTCTAAAAATCACCTGAGTATCACCATCTAGTAGAGAAAAGTTAAACAATATGTGTTAACTGCAATGTTGCAGGATTGCAATCATCGCCGAAATCGTCTTTCAAAACTCGCTGGGGAAAAGACATAGATTTTTTGTGTTTGTTGCAGATATGCAACACGGAGACATAAAGGGATATGCAACCAACTTTCTGTTTACCTGACCTAAAAATGAAAAAGGTAATAATTGGAGACCTGATCCAAATTTAGATATCCCGATACTCTTTTGACTGCTTAGTTGGGTCAGTCCGCACCGTATTCAAATCCTGGTACAGCCATTAAAATGTTATGAGCCATTAAAATGTTATGAAGTAACTACCACTGCATAAAGGGAAATCACAAATAGAGAAATTTTCCAGTAAATACTGAGATAAATTCTTAATTTGGGGAATTTTAAATTGTTATGGGAATAAAGAGACAATTTTTCGATTTCCATGGAGAGGTATATCAACGCTGATAGGGAAAAGAACATTCAGAATAAAAAAAATGTTAAACCAGAGTTCAATTGGTATATTTTGATGTTTACATGAGTTACACTTCCATGCGGGCTGCTTTAATCATTTTCTGATTTTATTTTGAGAAAGTTATAAAATACTAAAATTGTAAAATAACAAATGCGAATAGCGTCAAGTATATCCTATTAATAACCTTTTCGTTTACTTTATATATTTTTAATTCCCTGTGCTTTTATTTCCGGAATTGTAAGAGTCATTAAAAATCGCTTAATTCCGAATATTTAATTATTTCTTAAAAAAATTCTCCGTCGGAAGAAATTTTTGCAGCACTTTGCTATGGATCAGACATTTATATTAATCACAAATATTTACTAAGTTTTAACTTGATGTTTAACAACAATGTGCATCATTGTTCTATCCATTCCCGCCCACATGTTATAGTGGTTTGCGTCGCGAGCTTCCACGCAGTGGGCTTGGTTTCGAAACCCGAGTGATGCTTTGCTGTTTCCGTGTTTTCCCCTCATAGGGAGTAATATTGGCTCGCCTAAATACTGCTCCCATAACAAAGTAGCCAAGATTTCACTGTGTTGATTGCGAGAATACCTTCAAAACTCAAGTGCCTGCCAAATAGAAAAAAAAAATTGTTACATCCATTTATTTCCAAGTGAAATGCATTTATTGAATTAGGAAAAAACTTTAATGTTTAAGACAGTGAGAAGACCAATTTATAGAGAAGCAGTAGCTCTTAATTTGCATGAATTCTAAAATTTACGAGTATATTTTACATTCTATTTAGGTAATTAATCAGTTATCACCTATCCTAAAAAAGAAGTCTTTTACCAGTTGGTCCCTACATATTTCCTGTAAGTAGTTCATGCGTTTAAACCTCAGCTAAATATTACGTTTTTCAAATTGGAATAAAGAATGTGTGTGAGATACATATCAGAATTCTGTTACAATTTCGAAATGCTAAAAGTTTATTCTTACCAGTGTTGATTAAGTAACCCAAAGAGAAAGACTGGCGGTACCGATTAAAAAACCATAACTCTGCAGTGTACAGGTAACTTTGGACGTAGGTTTTGCCTCTGCTGGTGGCTATTCAGCAAGGTTTAACTGATGAGAAAGCTTAAAATAAAGTTTAAAATAAAATACAAATAGAATCTTTTTATAAAAAATAATATAAAAGAACTTCTAATAATTTTATGAATTTCAACATTTTTTTAAAGTTTTATAAACTTATGGTGATAATTATAACTCTTTATATACAGTAAATCTATATATAAAGTACGATTCATGAGGAGGAAAATATGACATTTTTCAAACAATGCATGTAGGTAAAAAGATAGTGACATTCATTTATTATTTTAACTGGAATATATTTGATATTACTCTGTGAAAATAATTCATTCCATTTTTTAAATATATGATTTCATATTTTTATTAAACATCATTTTTTACCAAGTATCTATTTTAAAATCAAAAACAAAAAAAATAGTGGGAAATCAGAATTAACTAACAAGCAATTTCAATGTCACCATTTTATATCGAGTGCAGTATCTTTTGTACCAGTTTCCATAAAACGAAGTAGAGCCTTTGTGTTCAAAAATTACATTAGTTTTTATTTTGAAAAAAAATTCTATCACAAAATGTGAACCTTCATAGCATTTTCCAAGATAAAACTATTTCAATAAATGTAATCACGAAAGTGGCCTTTTGGTATTAAATGCAAATTCTATATATGTTTTCTTGAAAAGGAATGTTTTTCATTGTTAAAAAGATAATTTAAAGCGAGATTTGTAAGGAAGGGTCTTTTCAACCACGCTAGATCAAAATAAATAGCATAATATAATTATTTAGAAAACCATGTTACATCAAACTCAGGTGAATAAATCCAATTAAAAACGAAATCAGGTGTATCAATCTTACATGGAAGAACCACACTCAAGAATACAGAGCAACGTATCTTTTGTTTTTATTCCAAGAAAGAAAGAAAAAATCGTACACTTACGGAAAACCAAATCTCTAAATTTTTTGTTTGGGAATGTCAAATTTAAAGTATTTTGTCGTTTAAATGTAAAGCAGATACAGTTTTAAAATATTTCAGGTCTACCTGAAGGTGGTGCCACCTGAGGCGTGAACCCAGTTTCTTCATGTTATATTTATAACTTGCATAGGGCAATTCAGGCCATTGCTATGATTTTATCTTCCTTTACTTAATTTTGCATAACATCCGGAATCGAATTTATGCCAGTTTTTAAGTCAGGAATGTTAAGAACATCTAATCCGATCGTAAGACGCATTTACTGAAACATTCTTTTATACGACATTTTAAAAATCTTAATAATTATAAATAATAAACCATAATAAACCATAATAATTATTTTGTTAATCCTATTCGTTTAATGAAATGACCCATTTTAAGTCAGAAAGTGGTATTTTTTTTTGTTACATAAAAATAAATTATTCATGAGAGCAAAGTTGCCAAATGTGAAAAATATTTCCAAAAATAAGATTCGAAATCTTTGCACTATGATTTCGCAATTTAGTGAAGGACTGTAAAACACTGAAAGCTAAAAATAAATTAATCACACCATAAGACAAATCAAGAATTTTTCTATAATTTGAATACATCAATTATTTTTTTTGTAAATATTCAAGTGTTATCAAAAAGCAACAGGAAAATTTGAAAAATAATTTTTTTTTCAAATTTTTGGGTCATCGACGTAAGCCGGAGTAATATGCTTTTCATTATTTACAAAGATTTCCGAATCGAATTTAAATTCTGTAGTTTACTAATAACTGTTTGTCAAAAGACTTTACAAGCAGCAGACAACCATTATTTATATCTTAAGGGGTCATACGACTGTTGAAAGTTGAAAAAGTATAAAAATTGTGTCACATTCGACATTCTATATCTTGAAAAGTATAATATTTAAAATCATAATTTTTTTTTGTGTTAATAGAACAAAGTTTTATTTATTAATATATACCTGTTTCTTTTTTGATAGTTAAAAATAATTTTTGTTAGATACTCATAAATAATAAGCAGTTTGTTTTGGACAAAATCGATATCAAAGCTAACGCACATAAATACTCCAAAAAAATCGAGTTTAAGACAAAATTTCTGCTTTTAATAAATACTGCAGAAACTAAAGTTTAATTTGAACCTAAATTTGTATATATTTAAGGTATATTTCTAATTTTACTATGAAACTGAAAAAAGTGCATTTTTTTCTTAATAAATTAAATTTTATCTATGCATGAAAAATGCATTCTCTCGAGCTCTGTAAACTAATTTAAGTTCGGTTTCATGAAAATGATAATATGTACTATCTGTGAAAATTTCATGCAAATATACGAAATAGTTCTAGCGATAACAAGTGCGTTATGTGAAAAAAAACACATTTTGAGATAAATCCCTTTGAAGTATTACCCTTTACATCTGCTTACATTAAACATCTGACACATTTTTATACATAACTTCCGTAATTATGGGGAATTTTTTCAAGCGGATTGTCTTAAAATACTCAGAAAAATTTAATCTTTCATATATATTTTTTTCAAAGAGTTGATTTTTTGACGGTTTAACAGTCGTATGACAATATTTATTCACACCTAACAATATTTGTACATGATAAATATTTTGACAGCTCATATACTGCATCAAAGTCATTTAATTTCTTCAAGATATACATTTTTATAACATTAATATTTCTAAGAATCACGAAAGTGTTAAAATTTCCCAACCTTTTACGGCGAATTTCTTCGGCTATTTCAGGACCACTTAAGTATATAATTGCATATTAGTTTCATGTTAAGTGAATAAGTCTTTAATGACTTTATATATTAAAGAAAGTATGTTTGTTGAATCTCTCAAGCGCGTGTATCTGCTTGATTAATTTATCTATTTACCGAGCTACATTTTTCCGATGTGTTCATGAATACTTAAGAATATGTCTCTAAAACTTGGAGTAAACTTCAAAGACATGTTTGTTTTTTTAGTGAAGTTTTCCTTACAAGAATCCATATTAATAAAGCATGTCTTCATAGGACACATTTATTATTTCTTTTCGTATTAAAGAGTGATACAGTAAAAAAATACATGGGTGGAGAAGAATCGGCTGATAGAGAATATTCTAGAAATATGTTTGAAAGTTATTTTATTTTGTTTTAATACGTATGAAAATACTGCTATGTGATTACTTTCTGTTAAATGTGTAGTTAGTTTGTTGGCATAAACTAGAAATTGTAAAGTCTACCCTTAGATGTAACGACATATTATTTAACTAAATTGATAACATTACCAAAACTTAGCGTCCATTCTCCAATATGGAATAAATATAACAAAATATGCTTAAAAACGTTCTAAAAACCAGAGTCCATTAAGGGTAATAGTTTATTTTGAGGACTTACAGATTACTGTCTCTATCAGTATATTATTTAAATTTGAATTGTCTTAGATACATGCAATGAAAAGAAAAGGTACACCCTTTTCGAATGTAATATTTGAGAGTAACTTTTTAAATAAAATACATATTATTATATTTTTCTTACTTTTGTCCATTTTAAGAAAATACACTATTTTAGTAAACCTTGTGAAAAAATGTTGTTGTTGTTGCTTATGCCACTTGACCAACAGCAACATCAGATCAAGTCCCGAGGGCTATGGGTGATGAAGGGGCGGCTCTTGTTTGATTGGCACCACAAAGGTCGAAGTCCGACTTGGCCAAAAGATCAGTCCCGTAATTTTGAACCGAGTTCAGACCACTTGACCCCCGAACTTCCAGAGGTAATTTTGAGAACTTCAAGGACATTGCAGCCACGACATATTTTACGTACACCAGCCGCCATTCGTGTACACGGCGGTGGATTTTCCAGCGACAAGCATCGAACCAGTGACTTTCAGATCACTAGCCTGCCGCCCTTGCCAACTGGGTCACTGCGCCCACAGAAACTTATGGCTATAAAAATGCCTTTTTCATGGGCAATATCTGAAAGGGACGCTTTTTCATTCATGATAGTTCTAAAAAAACTGTAAAAATATTTGCAAGTAGCAAGAGATTAACAATTAATCTCCATTAATCTCCTCACACATTAGTAGAAGTATTTTGTAAACGAAGTACCCATTTAATGTGTCCAGAGCATACAGAAAACATTGAAATAATTAAAATTAAATTCTTAATAGACCAAAATGAAAAAAAGAGACAAAAATAAACATTGAAGTTAATTTTTATAAAATAATAGTTTTAGGTGTTAAAAATTTTAAAGAGAAGTTTCATTTTAGAGATTTCGATTTTTTTTAATATTCCGTAACAAGTAAAACGTATCTTAAATCCCTTAGTTTACAATAGGCGAGGAAAAAAATTTTAGTATGTCAAAAACTTTTCTTTAAAGAACAATATTTACTAAATTTCCAAGTAGGTCATTCTTTAAAAGAAGCTTAAGGTATTGAAAATTTTCATTTAAGGAGGTGAAAATTAAATACTGCAAATGGTCTCCTTATGAGAAGTAATGTTTCTGTCCATTTTTAAAACGAAAAGAGAAAATTTCCTTTTACACTCTACGAATTCAAATTATCGTACATGAATTATCAGTATTAAAACATTACATGGAGAACTGAGAGATTTTATAGAGAAAAAAAATTTAATTTTCATTTACGAAAAAATTTGTTTATTTATTTTTTCTTAAGAAAAACCTGAATTGCTAAATTTCTCAACAAAATACCAAAAGAAAATATATTTGGCTTTCAAAAAGGTCTCATTTCATGTGAAAAAAAAACTTAAACTAACGTTATTTTTAACATATTCAAATTCAACTTATGGAAGAATTTTACAAAGAGAAATTTTTAACGGCACTTTTTCATGGACATCTGTATCAGCATAATTTATTGCGTGTAAAAATCTCACAAACCTCTGCAGCTTTGAATAACATGATCCTTAATTTCCAAAAACTTAAAGTACCATTATCGAAATTTGCTGAAAGAAACTCGATGAAAAATTTAGAAGATGAGCGTGTATAATGTCTTCTGTGTGATAAATTAGATGCTGAATTAGGGGAAAAGTTAATCGCTTCGTTGTAAGAAAAAAATCTCTGAATATATATTTTCTTAATTAGCTCTTAAGCCTCAATGTGGTGAAAAGAGTTCCATGAGATAACAAAGTGAATAAATTAGAAGTAATCAGTCGATCAGATTAGACAAATATTTCTTAAATTCAAAGCTTATAAATAACAATTTATTCGATTTAAGAAAAGACAAAGGAAAATAATTGGCGATTTATAGAGTATTTAAAAGTATTATGTTGGAGTTTTTAAACAGTCATTCTTAATTTAACAACAATGAAATTCGTATTTTTATATTTATATAAAGCAATAGAGAATAATGTAGTCAGTAACAACGTAAAACTCATTTTATTTTACGGTTCCTCTACCTTCATTTTTCAATATCGTCCTACCATACTTGATATTAAGACTTTCAGAAACAGTTTACGACGCATGAATGACATTAGTTTCCTGTATGCAATTTCAGTATATAGGAAATTACTCTCATTCCTCCAATAGTCATTCTTAATTTAACAACAATGAAGTTCATGTTTTTATATAAGAATTATTTTATGAATATGTTTAAATTTATAAAGTAATATAGAATAATGTAGTCAGTAACAGCGTATAAATCACTTTATTTTACGATTCCTCTACCTTCATTTTTTAATATTGTCCTACCATACTTGATATTAAGACTTTCAGAAACAGTTTACGACGCATGAATGACATTAGTTTCCTATATGCAGTTTAAGTATATAGGAAATTACTCTCATTCCTTCAACAGTCATTCTTAATTTAACAACAATGAAGTTTATGTTTTTATATAAGAATTATTTTATGAATATGTTAAAATTTATAAAGTAATAGAGAATAATGTAGTCAGTAACAGCGTATAAATCACTTTATTTTAGGATTCCTCTACCTTCATTTTTCAATATTGTCCTACCATACTTGATATTAAGACTTTCAGAAACAGTTTAAGACGCAAGAATGACATTAGTTTCCTATATACAGTTTAAGTACAGATGGAGTACAAAATAATACGAACACCTGTGAAAAAGTATGACGAATTTCACACCTGCAGTACAGCCACGCCACCTGCAACAGAAGTCTGCCACCTAGTGAGCGTGAAAAGGAAGGTATCAATCTCTCAACAGCAGTCAGCTACGTTGCATGCTTCTATCGAACTGTCTGTGATAAGTTGAAATGTCAGACCTTTCAGAGTTCCAAAGAGGAATGATAATTGGAGCGCGTTTAAGTGGAGCATCAGTTACGGAAACAGCAAACCTTTTGGGGTTTGCAAGGAGTACGGTATCGGCCGTTATGACAGCGTACACGAAAGAGGGTAAGACGACGTCTTCAAAGCACAACACTGGCCGAAAGTCCAAGCTTGCTGATAGGGATAGACGGGTCTTGAAGCGCATAGTAGCCCGAAAGCACAAGCAATCGTTATCCGAGATAACATCCGAAATGAACAGTCATCTCCAGGACCCCGTTTCAACAAAAACTGTCAAAAGGGAACTTCATGCTGCGAACATTTATGGCAGAGTGGCAATTCGTAAATCCTTGGTTACAGCAACTAATGCTTTCAAGCGACGCCAATGGTGCAGAGATCACAAAGGCTGGACCCCACAGCAGTGGCAACAGGTAATATGGTCAGATGAATCGTCATTCACCCTATTTCAGACGACCGGACGCGTTTATGTCTGGAGAACGCCCAAAGAAGCGTTTCATCCTGAATGTCTCTTACCGACTGTGAAGCATGGCGGTGGCTCCATTATGGTATGGGGTGCGATATCTTGGCGCGGGCTTGGGCCACTTGTTATTCCGCATGGGAGGATCAAATCCAATCATTATCTAAGCGTTCTAGGGGATCATGTCCATCCTTTTGTCCAGACTGTATTCCCTGGAGAGCGACCGCTTTTTCAAGACGACAACGCCCCTATCCACACTGCTAGGTGTGTTCAAGAATGGTTCGAAAAGCATGACGATGCAGTTGAACATCTCGCCTGGCCCCCCTCAGTCTCCGGACTTGTATATTATTGAACATTTATGGCAATATTTGGAGTCCAAACTTCGTTCCCGATTTCCACCTCCCTCCGGATTTTCGGAAATAGAGACCGCTCTGTAGGAGGAATGGTTTAATATTCCTTTAAATATTGTCCATGACCTTTATGCATCTATCCCAAGTCGCAATTAAATTTGTACTTCAGTCAAAGGTTGGTACAACCCCCTATTAATAAAGATTTTCCATTATTTCACAGGTGTTCGTATTATTTTGTCCACCATCTGTATATAGGAAATTACTCTCATTCCTATCTACTGAAACTGTATTTAAGCATATAGGAATGAATGACTATGTACTTAAAGACAATCGTTCCTATATACTTAAAATATAGTCCAAGTATATAGATGTGACTTTTTCTTGGTAATTGATTCCTGTGCATTTTTGTGCAAAAAACCTGGTTAAATTATTCAAAATCCTTTTTTTTTATAAATGCTCTTTATCAAAGCAGCCCTACTCACGACAACAAGATTGCTTTCTGATACATTCCAGATCGAAAATGTGTTACATAAATATATTTAATTATTTTCATTTATAAAAAAATAAAATGAATTTTAAAAGGGAAATTAAAAATACAATGAAGTAAATTAAAAAAGAACAAAAAATTGCAAGAATATAAATTTGAATGTATCATCTTATGAGATAAATCAGCATTCATCCCAATTAATAATAATCTTGAAAATAAAGTTATTAAAAAATAGAAAATATACATGAACAGATCCTTTGCCAAACTGTTATGATTAAGAGATGTAAAGTTCATATATAAAATAATGCAAATAATTTTGTATCTGTGTTGAATTCATTTTTTAAAATACTTATTAGTAATAGATAGCGAAAAATAATATAACGCCATGTTCAGAAGTTATTTTCGACAAGAGGATAAATAGAATGAAAGACTAACGCTTGTCAGCCAGAATCTGTAATCAAACATGTCCTAGGCTCGAGACCGGTATTTTATCATAATTTCTAAACTGGGGGTCTCTGGCAGTATTATGTATAGCGGTTTTCTTTACATATTTTCCTCCTCTCTTTAATTCCAATGTCACGGGTATTTTTCCTGAATATATATTAGTTTTCACAGTTCTTTATTTCCAACAATACCGGATTTTTCAGCCATGAAAATTTATCGAATGTCTGCCGGACGATATACCATTGTTTTTTTCCAGCTATCGTGCATAACTCAGTTATGGGTCTGCCGAAACATGTATTTAAAAACGGATCTTTATGTTGATTCCAGTAATGTTTCGTCTAAACGATTCCTTTCAATGTGAGGAAGTGTTCATCATTTTTACTTATTTTCTTCTGAATTTCATAATTTTTCTGAAATACATATATTATACATATGGCGTAAAAACGGCATTTTTAATTCAATTACTTTCATGATCATAGAATAACTTACCCGCTTTATCATTGCTGTGTCAAATCTAACATTTTATTGGAAATTTCCTACCTATTTACACTTGGTTTAACGTTAATATAAACTGTAACCGTCGTTTCTTCGCGCTTATGATTTGGCGGGAACGAGCTTGTAAAGCGCAGTTGAATTTCGTTTCTCGTTCTGGTAGGAAGCGTCATTCAGAAGCATGCCTAAACAAAATCGATGGCTGATAATAATAAATTTTTATTAATTTAAATTTGTAAAATTAATTGGACTTTCGTCACACAGTCCATCAAGAACACTATCTACTCGAGTTTTTTTTTCATATCTTATATTTACTTGAGAGTAATTTGTTCATTAATGAAATTCTCATTTCAGTATCTAGCGAGATGTTGTCTGTAAGTTTAGAGACCCGCTCCTAGAAGACAATTGTTTTAGTGAAGCCCTACCATTAGAAACAATGACAATTGATATGTTAGAAAACAAATAGAAAAAATCTCTGGTTGACAAAAATCTATATCGTAGAAAACTTCAATCAATAAATTAATAAGAAAAAAAACTATATGCTAATATTCGGTGCTCTTAGTCCCCAGTGTGTATAAAAGAGAAATAAAAAGAAGTATGTAAGAAAGAGTATCCAAAAAACGAGAGAACACTGTATCTCCCTACTAGTTCAGTAAGTAGAATACTGGCCTCGATATCTACAGATTCCGATTTCGATTCTCCTCCAATATCAGAAGCAAACATTATAATCATTTTATACATTCCCTTTTCAACTTTCTTCTAACTCTTACATAGAAACTCTCCTCAAACAATCAAGGCATTTATTAAATCACTTTTGATAAGCTTTACCTGCTAAAGCTTACACGATCATCTTTCAAACAAAAATCCGTTTCCTAATTCCTTGCGTTTGAAAAAAGTTAATCGCTAGTCCAAATTAGTGTTTATATCTTAAATGACCATAATACTTTTTTCCTATAAATGCCAGGGTAAATTATACCCTATGAACTACATTCAAGCCATGTCACAAGAATTTTCACCTTAAGGTTGTTGGGTTGTAACCCTATTGGATTGGCTCACCTTAATGTTAACCTATGGAGAAAAATTGCATACTATTTGCAGTTACGTAAATGTTGATAATCTCATAAAAAATGAATTTTGAGATAGTTTTAACTTTTCTGCACCTTGCAACAGGATTCATTTCATAAATTTCGTCCAGAAAAGGAATTTATATCCCTTTAAAACACACTATTCATTTTTCCCCCGAATAATTTAAATTTTAAAATATTATTTGCATTATTTCTAAAAACACGAAAAATGTCCCAAGGTGTAAAATTTCTTTCTCTATTAGGGAGTACACATTTTTAAAAAATCTTTAAATCCAAGTAGGCAATCCTTGGACAAATTTTTTCCAAAGGTTAACATTGAGGTGAACGAATAAAATAGGGTTAGTACACAGCAGTCTTAATTCTATATTAGAGAAAAAAAATTCAAGGGCATAATATAAAACATGCACTTTTTGCTCCATATGTGTCTTCAAGGATTTCACAATTATTACATTCATACAAGGCTTGGGAGTTCAGTTCCATTGAAACATAAATTTGCAGTATATTAGACCATAAATAACACGACAGAAAGAGAGTCGGTAAATTTCAGAGATACTGCACATTTAAAAATTTTAATACGCAATTTTAGCGTTCAGCTAGCACACAAAAAAGGGTGTTTTCATGATATTTATATGAAAGGGAATTTATTTCACTTAGTTCAACCAGTGTGTCATATGTTTTAATCACAAAAACAGTGCAAGGAGCATTAAAAATTCTTGTGACCATAATATTTCTAACATCATGTAAGTTATATATATATATATATATATATATATATATATATATATATATATATATATACCTAGTACTAATAATAATAAGAAAATTATAAGTTTCTTAAATGCTGATTTAGATAAATTTATATACAAAATAGCTATTAATTATTCTATACCTACAGAAGCCTTCAACCAATGGAAAATAAATTTACTTACGCTAGTACATTCTAAACTACCCAATTATAGTAATTTCTTTAATTCCTATAAACACTTGAAAGATTCTATAATAAAATTACAAGAATACTTTATAATCACTTATGTAGATAAAGCAGTCAACAACTATACAATTATTTGAAAAAAATATTTTGCCATAAGTTTAAAAAAACAGCTAGAAAATAGTGATCTTTTTAAGCCTTTAAAAGAATCTACTAGTAATATTATTAAGAAAATTATAACAAAATATAAACTAGTAGGTATATCATAAAACAACTATCTCTTTCCATATATTACTTTAGTTCCTAAATTTCATAAAACACCTATTGATTTTAGAGCAGTAACCTGTGTTCAGAACACTTATGCTACTAAAGCAAGTGTAATATTATTAAATTACCTTAAATTAATTTATAAAAATATAACATCTGGTGTTTGTTGTATAATTGATAATAGCTTTAGTCTATTTAGAAAACTACAAACATTAGATAACTGTAAAACAGTCATAACTTATGATTTTAAAGATCTATTTAAAAATATCAATATAATTGATTTAAATAGAATAATCATAATGTTAGTACAAAATAATATTCAATACTTAGGCAACGAAATTAAACTAACTTGTTTCAATAGGCTCCTACATTTTGTAACTAAACATAATTACATAGTTCATAACAATAGTATATACTTACAGACCAAAGGAGCACCACAAGGTGGAAATGCTTCAAATATGCTAGCTAATTTATACTTACATTATTTTGAAATTAATAATATAGATAATTGCAATTACAATATATTTAGGTATATAGATGATATAATAGTAATTAATAAAAGTAATAACCATATAGACTTAAATTTTTACCCTCCTAATCTGGAACTAATTAAAAGTAGCCAAGATAACATTAATGTAAACTTTTTAGATATTAACATTAAAATAAATTCTCATAGTAAATTTACTTTTGGCTTATACGACAAAAGATCTGACTACGATTTCAATATTGTTAAATTTCAAAATTACCTAACCTTTTTACATAAATCTTTTTTAATAACACTATTGTAAATCAGTTAGTTCGTATAAAAAGGCTATGTTCTAAAGACAATACGAATAAGCATATTTTAGACTTGATAGCTGTGCTAACACGTAATTATTACCCCGAAAGTCTATCCAAACACATAATTGGTTGCTTTAGTTTTAATGATTAGTTTGTTCGGATGGAATAAATATGTAAATCATAATAAGAAAAAATAGAAAAAATAACTACTAAAAATAAAAAATTAAAAAATTAAATTAAATTAACTACTAAAAATAAAAAATTAAATTAAATCTTAAGTAAAAATAAAAATAAGGTAAAAAATAACTCTTAGTAATAATAATAAAAAACTAAATTAATAAAGGTTTAATAGTCCTAAAACACAGTATCCATAGTAGGTCAGTTTCTGTGTTTCCATAATCTCCATGGTTGCAAGTTTTGTGACGTCAGTCATCTTGTGGTTAGTTATTCTTAACTTCCACTCTGTCTAGCGCCAGGCTTGGTGTTCTATGGTTAAGTAACTCTTTATTCAATTCTACAGTTTTTCGTGGAATGTACGGTGTCTGAGTATGTTTATTGTATAGATCATACTTATATGAAACAATCCATTGGTTTTTAGACAGTATTGACACCGCTCATGATTATATATATATATATATATATATATATATATATATATATATATATATGGATGTATTTGCAAAAAGAAATAATTTTAGTGTACTTTTCAACTACTAATTAATTTTTCAGGGCGCATTAAAATATATGACATTAATCTGATTACTATAATTATTAATATTATTATTTCTTCAGTGACTGCATAGAGCTGTTTTTATATAATTTCGCAATGTAATTTTTTTTTCATCCAGTCAGACACTGTCTGCACACAATAATTTTTTTATATATTCCTTATTTTAACTGTATATTATACTTTTTCTTTGGGGATAATAACGCCTTTTGTCTCATGTTCTATTTTAGTTTGGGCAATAAATTTTATTACCTCGGTAATAAATCTTTTTTTTGTGGGTTGAAAACTTTCATTAGTGTGAAAAATTTCAATAGCACAAAATAAATTTTACAGTTCGTAAGCCCTCTAACACCAAAGACGTAAAAACAATTAAAACCATAAAATTGTATATAAACGGATTAAACAATAAAAAAAATTAAATCTTTCTGGGAATAATTTCACCTCTTGTGCTTGGTTATATACGGGGCTTTTTTATATTCCGATTGGATCCTAAATATGAATAAATCCTTTTCACTCAATTTCAGTGTCTCTAAGAGCTGATTTGTTATTCTCTTGTTTATTTTCTCCTTAGGAATAAAGTTTCAAAAAGACGTTTCAGGAGATAATCCTGATTGTTTTTTAATGACCGAACATTTGCCTCTATATTTTTATTCCTCAGAAAGGGATGAAGATGAAGGCATAAAAAGTTTATTTCTCACACAAAAATGTGTAGCTAAAACGTTTTGTCTTATGAAAAAATGTCTCTAACATCCGAAATCCTAATTTATATTTTATGAAGAAAAATAAATATTTCCATTTTTTTTCGCTTTTTTTAGATAATACATCACCGTCTCAAGAACGAATTTTTTTATTTTAAAATTTTTGGGGATTCAAAAGTCTTTTTTTTCATAAATTCTTGGGAAATTAAACTATGTTTTTTTTCTCTTTTCGTGAAATGTATGCATCTTTATTTTTTTTTTGAGAGTATGACAGATAAAAAAAATTAGAAATGATTTAGGAAGATTTATTTCTTGATTTAAATTCTCTTTTGAAACAAAAAAAATAATTCTGAATTTAATGTAGACATAACCAAATATTTACCCTATAACAACAGTATGAAATAAAATCGAATATGGAACATTTTCAGTTAAGACGTTTAACACTTCATTGAAATTTATAATTAGATAACTTTTTGCCAGAATTATAAATATTTAACCTTTACGACACATCGGTCTTAGGTCAGTTAATTCGCGATGTGTCCGTCAATCAATGGCCGATTCACAAACAGTCCGAGAAAAAGTGGCTAAATGTACAAATTTTGCAGAGCTGGATCATGCAGTTATGGGAGTTGATCATACCAGTTCTAACTCACATTATTACCACTGTTAAAATCCCTTTAATTTTGTCAAAGTTGAAAAAAATGACATTAAAATCAAATCAGAAACTAATTCTTGGGTAACTTATAAATGGCTATTGATTCTCAGGAGCATTGCGAATAGGCAGTCCAAAGCCCAAAATAGTCCTAAATTCTTCTATTCTAATATTTCGGTCTTTGGCCAAGTGGCTCGGCCAAAGAAGATGGCCAACCATTTCAAGAATTGGCCAGACTTTGGACTTTGGTCGTAACACTAACTAGCACACACACACACACACACACACACACACACACACACACACGCACGCGCACACACACACACACACACACACACACACACACACACACACACACACACACACACACACACGCACACACACATATATATATATATATATATATATATGTATAACATGCAACACCAAAAACCTTCTCCAAATTCAAAATTCGTTTTAATTCCCTTTAAAATTACTTGGGCGTAAGCAAGCTATTTTCTTTTTAAGAACAAAGGAATTGAGAGTATCTTAAATACAAAAGTAGGCAATTAATATATCATCCCCTAACCCCCAGTATAGTAGGTGCCAAAGCTTATGTAACAAGCCACGGGTCTCCGAGCCCAGAAAACTGGCCTAGGGTCCTATGGCCAATGGGATCAGGTTTTTTTTTGTACAAGTGTCGTTTAAGATCCTTCAATGTTTGTGGAGGTGTCGCATACACCTACTGCTTCAGGTATACCCACAGGAAAATGTCCTGTGGAGTCAGATCAGGTGAACGTGGAGGCCACTCTTCGAAACCGCCATACCAAATTTTTTCGTCCCGAACTCCTTGACGAGATACTGCTTCACTGGAGATGTCTTAAGTGCAGGCGCACCGTCATGTTGAAACCATACATTACTAAGATTAAACAACGGCAAGTTCTCCACAAAATAGGGCATTTCGGTCTGTAGCAATTGTAAATAACGTACCATTGAAAAATATTGGGCCGATCAGCTTGTTATTGTAAATTTCACACCAATCGCTAATAGCACACATCATTTGATGTCGAACTTCGGTAAAACATCTAGGATATTCCAGCGTCCATTGCCTATTGTACATGCTCTTCCGTAAAAAGCATGCCTAATCCGTCCACACTATATCTGCCAAGAACGTTGGCTGGACCTGTATCTGATTCATGACGAAGTTGCACCTTGCATAGCGTCGCTCTACATCCCCGTCCACTAAAACCTTCTAAGGCGAGGGTCTGTATGGATGAGCACCTAATTCGATTAGGATTTCCCAAACCTGACTTTTAGAGAGGCCAGAGGCCAGAGAGTTGACTGATCTCTCTTGTGTGGCATTTCGAATATGCGAGGGCGTATGCTATTACCTCATCTGATTGAACTTCCCGTGTTACCCTAGCTGGTCTGCCAGATGGAGGTCGACTAGTAACGCAACCTGTCTCCCTTAAACGTTTTACAAAAGTTAGGATGGTTTTATGAGAAGGATGCGGGCATGCAGGGAAACGTTTCTAGAACACCCTTGCTGCTGATCGTGTCTTACGTCCAAATTCACCGTACTGTAAAACCGTCTCACAATAGTCAGCTTTGGAATACTCAGCCATGACCATGAGCATCAACATACTACAACCCCAAGAAGATGTCTCTTTTATAGCTGTCAGGGGAACAGGCGTAAGGTTTCTTACGTATTTGCATACTGCAAAAATTTCGAACACCAAGCGCAAGTTGCGTTGAGTTGATGCGACACTATTTTACACGATCTACGTATTGTCTACTCTGTTTATAAAAACAATTAGTACAAGGATGCAACCATTGGGGTTTGAACCGCGGTCCTTTTGATTGGGGATCACAAGCGATGTATCACTGCGCACATTGCAGTGTCGTGTTTCGCCTGAAAGATAGTCATATCTCCTTCCGTTCAAGTTTCGTGACTTCACAGTGTAGGAAACCACGAAAAAACAAATACGGGTTTTAGCAGCTCTATTCTTCGGATAAATGTCAACAAGGTGTCTTTTCTTACTAAATCGACGATGCTCTACAACTTTATATATCACTTTTTTCCCTATCTCGTCCCGTTTTCGAGATAGGAATGCTAACTCCGTAGTTTTCCTCCAGGTGGTGAGGTAGGCGGTTTCATTTAGTATACCTAGGCACCACTTTTATGAATATAGTAGCAGGCGTCCAAATTTAAGAGGGTGGCAAGGGACTTTAGTGGGCATACTCTCTCTCTCTCTCTCTCTATATATATATATATATATATATATATATATATATATATATATATATATATATATATATATATATATATATATATATAATTCAGACGTGGTTCCCTAATCCGTAAGCGTCGCTCTAACTCGTCCCACAAATAATCTATGGCGTTTAGATCGGGAATCTGAGCAGGCCAGGGAAGATGTTTTACACCCATATCTTGATACCACTGCTTGGCACAAGCTGCAACATGTCATGGAGCGTTGTCGTCCTAAGAGTAACATTCGTCCATTCCATAAAATTGCCAGAGCGTAAGAAGAACCTGATTGTCGAAAATGTTTATGTAGGCGTCGGTGTTCAATTTACCAGGAACAATATGCAAAGGTCCCAAGCCATACCACGAAAAGCACCCCCAAATAAGTACACCACCACCATTGAACTTGAGAGTTGCAACGATGCACACGGGTAACAGACATTCGCCTGGCATTGGCCAAACCCAAGACCGCCCATCCAACTCGAAGAACGCGTAGCGTGACTCGTCGCTCCGCAAAATAGTTTTCCAGTGTTCCAAAGTCCAGTCGCGACGTTGCAAACACCAAGCGTGTCTGTCGGCTTTGTTGGGTGGGGTGATGTTTGGTTTGTGCAAGGCAACACATCTGTGGATACTAAGGGATTGCAGTTCTTTCCGAAAAATACTGGGGTACACTGTAATCCCTGATGCCTGTTTAAACTCACTATTGATGACTTGGAGTGGTTTCTTGCGGTTCTTACAAACCTCACGCTTCAGGACACTCCGATCCCATTCGGTCAGTTTACGGGGACGACCAACGTGTGCAGTCGTGTCCCAACTCCCGTGGTCTTACACTTCTTCACGACATCATCAACACTTGACCGTGGCTGTGATAATTCTACCACAATTACTCGAATAGACACTAAGGTGACAACGCACTATAAGACCTCTTTCAAAGTCACTAAGTTGATTTCCATTCGACATATTGTCACAATTTCGCACAGAACTAACAACGTTGCCACTTCGAGTATCATATTTAACTTTAAAAGACAACGTGCGAGCACTGGATTTGCCTAAAATCCGACGTGCATTCGGATTTTATGCAAATCCCCTGGTGTCTGGTCCATTGTTGTAGGGTAGTATACATATATATATATATATATATATATATATATAGGGGTATATATATATATATATACCCCTATATATAGGGTATATATAGGGTATATAGGGTAGTATATATATATATATATATATATATATATATATATATATATATATATATATATATATATTATTATATTTATTTCGAAATTAAAACCCGTTTTTATCCCTACAAGGTTTGGTTGGGAGATGATCCCCGACGTTTTTTTCTTGTGTTCCCTGATCAACAAAGATTGAGAACCTCTTACATAAATGGGTTTACATAAATTATCTGTAAAATACTAAGAAAGCTCAATTAATAACATTAAATTACCTGTTCACTCTGAAATTCATTACCTGTTCACTCTGAAATAAACTCTTATAGCGCAGATATCATTTGCATAGGTTTCCAAATATATATTGGTAGATAGTGCGTGTGTATATATATATATATATATATATATATATATATATATATATATATATATATATATATATATATATATATATATATATATATATAAAGCGAATTTCTCAAAAATTGTCAATATTTATTTGCCATGAAACTGCACAGTGGTGCTTTTTAAATATAAAAAGTCTCATTCAACGTTCAGACCTGGTTCATTAGAATCCTACCGCCTGTATTTGGTTTTAAATGAAAAGTGCGAATATATATATATATATATATATATATATATATATACATATAGTGGCGGGATTCAGTCGGTTCGCACCGGTTCTGCCGCATTTGAAATAAATCTCATTTGAAGAGTTATAATGTGTTCTCTTACCTTTGAAGTAAATAAAATGTTACCTTTATCAAGTGAAAATAATTTATGAATCGAGACTTTATGACATTTGAAATGTAAAACGAAGATGGAACTCAGGGATTGTATTTAAAATGATAACTTAAAAAACCCTATATTCGGATAAAGTATTTATCTCGAGAAGATTTCATGATGAAAGGTTGACTTAAAGCCATCTCAAAGACACTCATCATACAGGATTCTGGATATAACTCAATTTAAATTTTTTAAAATTTGTTTATGCTTCTCAGAACATAATTTGAGTTTACCTGATTCTGTTGAAAAAGCAGAAACACATTAGAAAGCCCTGAAGGAAATAAAAAAATTCAGTCACTCTGAAATGAGATTTAAAAGACTAACTAGATTATAAACTTCATAGGTGGTAAACTTTTCAAAAATTATAAAACTATTTACAAAATAAAAGCCGTATAGAATTTTTAAGTGCATAAAGATATTTGTGTAACTTTTAATACATTCTAATAAACGGGAACACATTTCTTTGCATTTGAAGTATCTAATATTTTTTATGTATAAAAAAATAATGTCAGTTTTCAACACTTTTTTTCAAATGCTTTGGTAGATATTAGAAAACAATTTTTTTGTCTGTCTACACTGAAAATTACAAATTTTCTTTGAATTATCCTCTGATGTATCAATTGCTTAGACTCCATTTCTACTCTCTCTCTTTAATATATATATATATATATATATATATATATATATATATATATATATATATATATATATATATATATATATATATATATATATATATATATATATATATGCGTGTGTGTGTGTGTTGTATGTTTGTGTGTGTAATTATAATACCCCACTATTATTAATTGTCCTTTTATCCTCTCAGTCAAGTACAGCACATGTTCCAAATTGTGACCTAGGTATAAACGAATTGACTAAGTTGTTTGTCCCTTAAAACACGCGCGAACATAAGGATTACTCTTTAAACGCTAACTCAGAACCAGGCGCTTTTACATCGTATGTTCTGAATCACGGGAGTATTCGTCATCTATGAGTTATGGATCACATGCTCAGTCAGATGTTTGGTCCTAAACAACAATTAAAAGAATTCTAGGCCTAGCGACAAAATCAGTTAACACCTAGTATAAAAACGTTGAGCAGCCATTTCCTTGCCCCTCCTCTGTTTCCTCTCGGCCTTAATAGCTGTCCTGTTTCTTCTGTCTTCGCTCTAATGTCCGCGTTCTGCTTCCAACCGCTCAACAATGTAAAGTCTGTACTCACTATTCGCAGTCTGTAAGCTCTTATTTGAGTATTTAATGCATGAGTTATTAAACTACATATTGGTATATCTTGTGGTATACTTAAAATGGTCATTAGGACACAGAACTTGTTGTTAATATATTTGAATCCCACCAATATTAATATATATATATATATATATATATATATATATATATATATATATATATATATATATATATATATATATGTATATATATATATATATATATATATATATATATGTGTGTGTGTGTGTGTGTGTGTGCGTGTGTGTGGATGGTTTAGATAGAAGTGGAAAAGTTAATGCACACAAATTTTTCGGATTAAGAGATAATTTTTATGCTATTGCAAAGAAAACTAATAAATGACTTTTAATTTTTCCTTTGGAGAGAACTCTGGTCACATTTCTGGTGTCAGGTGTCATTAAATTTAGCCTAATATTTTATTACACCTTACGGCTTATTATCAGTTCAATATAACGTTCGTGTTATCAACTTACTTAGAATTTCAAAATAAGATCACTCCTACAGATAGATTGAGCAAACAGGTTACTTCTATTGAATATTTTTTCCCTTTAATAAGGAAAACAGCTATCTTATGAGTTGTTCTGAGTTGTTGCTATTTTGTAAGTTGCTGATAGTTCAGATCTTTTTGCATATCTGTTTCTTTTTCATACTTTGATTTATTAATTAACGTTTTGCTTTTAGTTATCCTGTTTTCAGCATATTTATGGTGTAAAGGTGGTAAGTCGGATTTTTTTTTTCAGCGGAGGCACTTGTCGTAAAATATTCGCCTATACTATGCCGCAGTTTACTGTCCATTTTATTATGGGGGCACCATTCAGGTGGACAGCATTACCCCCTATGAAGGGACGACACAAAGGGAAGCATTTTTAGTCTCGCGACGCCGGGATTCGATCCGAGCACCCTCAGCACCGAAAACTAGCGCGCTGAACCACGGGGACGCCACAAGCCCTCAGTCGGAAATTGTCGTAGTCATATACTTAATAAAATGTAAAATATAATCACTGAAACATATCAGCGGTAATTTGCCGCTTTTTCAGCTATACAATGATTACAGTATAATCATTGAGATCTAGAAAAAGGGTATTTTGCCTATGCTATCTGTATGCGGGGTACCTGTAAATGAAGACATTTGCAATTTAACCACGAGATTAATTGGTTGCATTCAACGGAGGAACCGTGGAGGTGAACCAGTACCACCTAATGGTGCAACCTCAATTTTAGCAGAACATCCTCAGAGGTGACATCTGGGGAGGGGGTCTCGTACCTTATACTACCCTCTTTGTCTTCATAGAAGTACTTTCCAGTCTAGAGATCTAACGTGCCCACACCCGGCCTAGACATGAAGGTATTTAATAACTTTCGTCGGAATTAGAACTGAGTACCCTCACTCCCTAGCACACCGTGACCACGGGCCTTATCTGGTCAACATTTTAATGTAATAACGTGCGTTTTAAAGCACATAACATTAATATGTCATAATAAAAAAATTTGTTTCCGTAATCTTATGTCCCAAATATTTATTTACAATTTTACCATCCACACCTAATGAACAATAAAATCAACAGAAACTTTATGTAATCAAATATTTTTCTATTTGTATGTCTGTTGTACTAACAAATGCCTTTTTATACAACGTGTTCCAAGTATGAAGTCAACGTATAGCTTGGATTTAGTATTGATTCATTACATTAATACAATTTTCCATTCCTTTATTTCGGATAACTACATGCAAGCACATGTATTTTACCTCAATGATAAATTAAATATATTTTAAATATGTGTTTGTCAAGAAAACTTCAAGGAAGCAAATGAGTGGGTGGAATAAAATAAAATCTAAGATACTGTAACATTCTATTAGCTGCACATTTCAAAATTGTCAAACAAATTACCAATGCGTTTAGGCAGGGTTTAAAGGTATAACTCTAATAAATTAGACGTTATATATTTTAAATTAAATTATAATTGTTGAATTAAATTATAATTTATTCATACCTTTTGAAGGGAAAATTTAAATACATACTGAAATAACGAAATAAAATATTGTCGCTCTCTTCATGTTTCACCAATACATATTCAACAAAAATTTGCGACTTGAATAAATATCATGGATCCAAATTTTTGAACTGTGATAAATGACATATATAGTTCCTGTTATATTAAACAACCAGAAAAAAATTAAAGTTTATGCAGTCAGGGATAATACTATGTAAGTCCTTTGACTGAACTTTTTAGAATCCCCAGAGCCTACTTTCATTTGAACCATACGTATTTATTAAACAGAAATGTATAATACTAAGCCTTTTAAGTGAGCTTTAGAATCATACATGAACATACTATAAGGAAATATGTACATACAATTCTCCTGACAAAGAGAAAAAAAATATTGTGTCCAAAGGCGAATGAATTCTTTGGCATTTACTCTCTCACTCTTGAAATGTATTCCGTTTTCATATCCTTTACACCAGAAAATTGTGCCGAAATGTAAAGTTTAATGCAACGGGGATTTTTTTCACGAAGATCGAACTGTTAGTACATTTAGCATATTAGCGTTTACTTTTCCCATTGCAAATATTTACGTAAATTGAAATTCTCTACACTTCAATTTTATTTTTCTTTAATACAATATTTTTATACTGTTAGATTTAAATCTTATTTAAGTGAAATTTAAACTTTTGTGCCAATATGTTAATGTTTAAATAGGAATAACTCTGTAGTATATTATGATGTTTTTTCTTCGTATAATATTTGTAATTAAACTATTAATTAATTTAGACCATAAAAGAAGTAATTTCTACATTATAGAGATATTTTTGCATTCTATAATTAAAATTCTCCCTAAGAATCCTATGCGAAATTCTAATTCAGCTATGTTGAATGTGGTGCACAATTAGCATAAGAAATATAAAAAAATATTAGTTGAAACTTTCATTCAGTGAAATAGGAGGCAATGAAATAGGAGGTTAAGACAGAAATGGGTTAAAATGAGGTTGTTTAGAAAATTGATAAATTAAAAATATATATGCATTATAGTATTTGCAAACAGGCATAATAATAATATTACTTCCATAACATAGTTTAGTCATTTTAGACATTCAAAAAATATAACTATTTCTTAAACTTATTAAGTTGATAACTAGATCTAATTATATGAAAGTAGGACGTTCCAAAATACGTAAAAACCCGCAAGATTTTTGATGTTACCTATGCCCCTGGAGAGTAGTAACGATTCCTCCATTACGGTGTCCATGAGAAGTTAATATGGTACAAAGAAAACAAACGCACACAAACAAGCAGAGAGAGAGATATAGAAGAAGAAGCATTTTTAAAAGATGAGTCTCACGGCTGGAAACAGCAGGATATACACAGCTTCCGAGACTTAGCAGAAGACTAACTTTTACCCGAACAATGCATCCATGCCTTAAGCGACAATCGAGCCCACGCCTCCGGCGTGGCAGGATTAATCAATTTGCCACTGGGCTTCAACCCGCATTAAATTGCTACTTAATGTCAGATTATTACGGAGTATGCAAAATCAAAATATCTATTGTTTCCAAAATACGACAACATAGAGCAGACACCACTAAACACCCTAGAGTTAGATTAAATATTTCACGCACATCCCATTTTGACTTCCAGTAACTAATTCCTTGCACTGAGCCTTCCATTTAAATTTTGCTTTAACTCCAATCGCTGTCTTTCTTGGTTAATAGCAGTAGCGTCGAATTCACGACAGTCAACATTGTAAAAGCAGTGTGTTTTGGTAAATGAAAGGAAATCTCATTCTCTTTCGATCCCCTATTTAACTCATTCTATGCCTGGCTCATTTTTAACTAATTCTGTGCTTATTTTAAACTGCGTGATGTTGCTTTTCCTTCTAAAGTAGTGCATAAGTTATATATCTATGTTTGTTGTACAAAGGGTATGAAGTTCAAATTGCGCTAAAATGAGCTATCAAATCAGGTATGTTGGAAAAATCAAGGGCTACTACAGGGTACAAAAAGCTGTCCAATTCCACTCCTAAATATTTTTATTGATCAGGGAAAATTTGGGATATGTGAAACAAAGAACAAACATGTTAGTGTTAAAAGGGTTATGTCCAAATCAAGGATTTAACACTCTTTACTCAACAAAAATAAAATTAGAAAAATTTACTTTAAAAAAAATTAAACTTAAAAAAACTAACTTTACAAAAGCCGTTTTTTTCAATCTCGTTTTTCTCAAAACTACGATTTTGGACTTGGCACTCTACACTGGAAACACAGATATTAAGCTAGGGTACGGGATCCATTTTCTATTTTGCTCCTTAATATTTTTTTAATAATAAAAGAGAGAACAAGCTCATAGTATTTAAATATCTCATTTCCCCTGTAGCAAACGAAATCAAAAGATATATTTTTTTTCTAATCTGTGATTATAAAAATAGAAGCAGAAAAACTTCCTGTAAGTTAACATCGGGATTGAGCCTCTGGGAAGTCAACCTTCCCATATGAGCAGACATAAAAGTACCATCCGTTAATGAAAGATAGGTAAGGTTTTACGGAAGAATTAATATAGGAAGCATTAACAATAGGAAAAGTGAATTTTATGGATCAGAAACAGAAATTAATTATGTATTACCTTATAATGGATTTTGAAAGCACTTATCAATTTCATACCAAAAACTTTAAATATCAATTTATTATTTTTAATTGAGTTTGATAACTGTATTAATAATTTTGAATGCTAACTAATTTAGAAATCCCCAGTTTGTTGTTTTTTAAACTTTCTATTAGTAAGTTATACTCTCACAAATCACCATTAAAATACTGAATAACTGTTGCAAAAATAATTAATGTACGTGGCGCATCGGCAAAGTAGGAACCGATTTTCATAGATCATACGCAGATCACGTCATTGTAACGACGACGCCGTCATTTGGTTCCTGAACGACCTTTGCTTTATTTGGTGTAAATTATAATGTTCTATAAAGTTGAATCGCTTTATTGTGTTAGTTTAAAGTGGACATTAAAATAAAAATCCCGGCCGCTTTAAAGTGCGGTCAATGATAACATTTTTCAGCACAAAAAAATGTTCGTGCAGTATGGCCATTAATGGTGAGGTACGAACAGTAAGTTACGATTGTAAATACTGAATACTACTGTGAATCTCTTAAAAACCTTTCAGATTCGCTGTTTGTAGAGTTCGAGCGCCTAAATCTAGTCTTCTTTTCACTTGCATTTAATGTATTCTAGTCAAATGAGCAGAAAAATGGCTAGTGCTGCCATCTGATATCAGTTTAAAGAAGTAAAAACATTTTGTAACATTTAATTGGAAAATTTTTCAAGATTTTTTAGGTTAAAAATATCGGGGAAAAATCTGAATCGTGCAAGGTTGTTGCCCCTAGGTAGTTGCCCGTAAAGGGTTAAGAGGCTGCTCCGAGCAATTCAGATTCAACGGCGTGGGTTACTGTCTGTAGAAGTTTGTCTTTTGCAAGATAACGCGCTGCCGCTTATAGCCGACCATACACGTACATTGCTTGAATAATTTGAAGCATGGCTTCAGACTTTAGCCCCAACCTAGCTCCTATAAATTACCATTGTTTATCGGCCAGAACAGGTTTTTTTCCAGTCAGAGTCTATTGAAGCGTCAAGAAACAACAGTCGTTGTGAAGAATTGGCTGAATAGGTTGGCAGTGAGTTTCCTCGACGAAGGAATATACATGTGCATTGCTTGAATTGTTTGAAGCATGGCTTCAAACTATAGTCTCGACCTCGCACCTATAAATTACTATTGCTTATACACCTGAATAGATTTCTGATCAATCAGAGTCTACTGAGGGGTCAAGAAACAAAAGTCTTTGCAAAGGATTGGCTGTGTAGTTGGCAGAGAGTTTCTTCGACAAAGGAATATAAAAGCTAGTCTCACAATACGACAAATGCCTCAATAAGTATGGTGGCTGCGTAGAAAAGTAGTGTAATGCACATTTTAACACTTGGCAGTAAGAATCTGTCAGAAAAATCTTCATAAATTATTTTACACCCAAACAGTTCTTAATTTGTGGAAACACGTCGCAGTTTCCATTACAAATATTTAAGTGAGAAAAGTTTAATAAAAATTTCTATTAAAATGAAAATTATATTTCATCACATGGAGAGTAAAACTATAAAGTATATTTTTAAAGTTTTCTATTCCTACGTATAGATGTAGTCCTATGAAGCAATGATTTTTTTTATTCCTGTATTTTATAATATATACCTTAGCACTTGTACTATATTTTACATATTACGTTACAAATTTTAGCAAGATAATATAACGGTTTTATGGCAGTACTTAAAACAGTAATAATTGAATTATATAAGCGGCAAAAGAATTTGCATTCATTAAAAAAAAACTTCAGATTAATTAAAATGTTAAAAAATTAATTTCTTTCAGGAATTTTCAATTAAACTCATAACGTAATTCACAATTTATAAAAGCAAGTATAAACTCACTGGAAAAATTTATATAAGATTAAATAATTATTAAAAAAATCTGATAATTATTTTACTATATTTTCTTTCTATAATTTTATTTGATGTGTCTACTATTTTGAGACATTTATGTAAAAAATAAGATATTTCTGAAATTTAATGAACAATTAAATGATTGTGAAATGTTCTTTACAAAGGGAATTTAAAATTTTATTATCGTCTGAATTTTAAAGTAAAAATACCATATTCTGGTTTTTCAAAATTAATGTATTTGCATATTTTTTCTGAGTAGCCAGTCTATTTCAGAAATCTTAATTTTACATATTTTTATTTGTATAGCACATATATTAAGTTCATTTATTCTTTCTTGGTAAAGTATATGCATACATGATTACAATAAAACTGTATTTTTACTCAATTTAAGGAAAACATCCTCGACCACATTTCAAAGTGACGCCAACGTACGGTTTCAAACCTTTACAGTTGTGTGTCTTAAATATCTGTTATTACTTCTTTGATGAAGAGAAAAATTTATGAGGCGTTAGGACCGCCTTCTGCTCTTTTTTATACTATCCCGGGAAAATTACTCCCAAAGAAGAGTATCTCGTGATTTAAAGTACAACTCCCTTTTCGTTTTAATCTAAGAAATCCTCAATGGTACTGAGCTCAGGAAAGAGAGTTTGTGTGGTACGCTTTGGTTGAGGACGCTAAGGTCATTTTTTGCAACGTTAGGGAAAGTTAGAGCGGGATCTACTGTTTAAAGTCGATTCAAAACTGCTACAAACACCCATGCCAATAGAGGGACTTGGACCCAGAGGCTCTGGTACTGAATGCCAGCATCCTAGTCATTGAGTCTGGTTTGCGGAAAGAGAGTAGAATAACTTTAGGAATCTGGAGAGACTTCGTAGGTACAAAACCATTCCGTATGTATCATTACTCATCTATCTTTTTTATCTCTTTCTCTGTATATATATGTAATATATCCATTACATCTCGTTCTTAAAATGCAACCTGAAAAGTAAAACTATCTCAATTTTACATGGCTGGCGCTAGACTCAGCCTGAAAGAAATTAAAAATTTGAAGCAGTCGGGTCGAATCGTTTTATTTAAGCGTCAGAAAAATACGTCCATTCATTTCAGATGCTCGGAGCGAAGTGAAATATCACCTTTCAACCTTACGCGCTAGAAGCGAGGTACATGTGCCTGTTAATTTGAAGTATCAGCGGAATTTGGGGATGGCGATGCGAACCCACGCCTTTCTCGAGACGTATACACGTGTAGAAATGCAACGTTTGCTGTTTTATGGGAAGTTCTGTTGCTATGGGTTTTTAAAGCGCTAAAGTAATTTTACTGGGGATTGGATTTAGGAAAGGGAATTTAAATGATAGAATGGAGGGACTAATATTTAATTTATTACACACACACACACATATATATATATATATATATATATGTGTGTGTGTGTGTGTGTGTGTGTGTGTGTGTGTGTGTGTGTGTATAGAAGGTTTTAAAGGTTTGGATACTTAAGGGAACTAAAAAGGGCGGGGGATTTCCATAGAGAATCTTATTAAAACGTTAAACGTCGGAATTATTCACATTTAATATGACAGCGCGGGAATGAGAACGAAGAATAGCGGAGGGAATGACGTAGAGACTATTAATAGAACAGAGTAATTTTGGGGATTTCGCTGGAAGGACTACGTCAGAAAGTGCTAGGTCAGCTTAGAGAATTCTCGAACAATCTTATGTAACGGGTAGCGCATTATTCGAGGTAGCGGGAAAATAATTTTGGCAGACCTGGAAACGAAATCGATTATGGTGGATGCGTAGCGAAGTGCTCCTTAGTTTTGAGATGACCTGAGGCCATGTTCCAATATTAACTTGGAGAAGAGGTTTATCGTGATAGATGACATAATAAATAGTTAAATCGATAATAGTGTGATTATTTAAGTGTGCAAATTGCCATACCATGACGCTGCAAATTATATTCAAGATCATGAGAGGGACTGCAATCTCATCATTAATAGGGAACGTGATGTGACGCATGTCATATACAGAAATGTCGTTCGCACTTTATGGACACGATTTTGTTATTTTTTTTTGGCGTTTGCATTTTGAGATAAAATTTGGCAACTTCAGAATAATCGTCTGCTAATGTTTTGCTTTGTTTGGAATGTAAAATAAAAGATTTACTTTGAAAATGACTCCTAAAATTGATAGATGGCTCGAAGGTTACGTAACTGCACTTTCCGGGGAGAAATATTCGTATCAACAATTCATAAAGCGGTGTAAAAATTGAGGTTATGGCATTTTAAAAATAGGTATTTATTATATATTAAATTTGAAAGGGAAATAACGTCTAACTGAAAATAAAAATGATAACATGACCACTAAACCTCATCCTAAGACTGTTCGAAAGCAGGTAAATATCAAGAAAGGGAATTCTCTGATCCTAAAAGAAAATACGCCGACTCAAAGATCCATTGCATCGAAACTAGGAATGTCTTCTCGTACTGAAAGTAAAATCATTCATAAAGATTTGAAGTTAAAAAAGATGTTTAAACCTAAAGTTCATCTGCTTTTGCCAAAGCATATCGCTGAAAGTAAAACAAATTGGACATAATTATCTGAAAAACACCTAGCTGCTGAAAAATGAAAGTTTGGGGAAACACTCGATGGGGCAAGGTTGTATTTAAGTGACTGTGATAAAAAAAAGATCAATTTTCTATTGCTCAGCCGACGAGAACGACCGCACAAAATGGCTACGTCAGTGTACAGAAAAATTCTCAAAGGAGTTCAGGATGGTTGCAGAATTTTGTTACAACGGCAAATTAAAAATAAAAAAAGTCTCAAGTAAAGCCAAAATTAATTCACTCTACTATCAGCAGAATATTTTAGAACCCATTTTTGAAGAAAAATTTCCAGCCTTATATGGAAAGGATCTTGATAAAGTTGAGCTTCATAGACGAAGCCTATAGTCACACGTCTAAATCAACTGCCGCTTATTTAGCAAAGAAAGAATCAGAAACAGGAATAAAATGTATCCCATTTAATGAAGTACCTGTAAAATTATCTGACTCTTCTCAAAAGGACTTTTGCAATTTCTGTTTTTTAATACGGGGCCTTAGGAAAACGGCATCCAAGAACACTGAACGGACTTTGAAAAACGGTACAAGAGGAATGAGGTAAAACTAATATGACAGTACTAAGCAAAAATTTACTTTAATGGAAAATTCGAGCTAGAGGTATTGTCAAGAACTGTGGCTATCAGATAGAAGGAAATCACCGCATAAAAAAGGCATTTATACATAAAACGTATCTATCAAAATCGTTTCCATAAAGTGCGAACGACCTTCTGTATATATAATTTCAATGCCAGCACCTTCCACATTATTCGGAAGACAGGTGAACGTTATTCGGCTTGTGATGCTGCTTGGGCTTAAAATATTGTATTTCAATCAAACAATCCATCTGGTGACAGCAATACTTTTATTTCTTTTCCACATTATGATTATTTAATAATTAAATATATCATACGAAATATAAAAGTTTGGAATACATTTACATGCACACAAAGAGCATACAGAATGGATAATGACTTGCGGTTTCGGTTCGTATTTAAACTCTAACTTCGCAGTTCAACACTCAAACCAGCATATAGGAAATATAGCCTCGATTTTCCACGTGACCTTTGGTGCAATATATTAAGCAACAGCTAGGCGTCGAACGGAAGAAAGGCAGAAATCATCTATATATATAAAAGAGCTTGTCTGTTTGTTTGTCCGCTATAGAATCATAGACTGTTTCACCCACCGGGCCCAAATTCGGCACAGTTAATGTTTAGGACTCGAGAAACTTAAATCAGGAAAAACGAAATTTGGGGCTCAATTAGTTTTTTTAAAATTAATTTATTAATGATTTTTGTAGCCCTAAGCGCACCTCTTAAATGTGGATACAGCCCCTTTACCACAACGAGTCAAATTCGATACGCGGGGGAAAAGAGGTTTGTTTTAAGGGGTGATTTGGGGGTGGTTTGAGAGTTGGTCTGGGGTTGACCGGGGGGGGGGAGGGCGAAGTGTTTATTTTATTTTTCTTACGTTTAGTGGAGTCGTGGATCTTTAAGGGAACGGTGGATATTAAAATTTACTTTTTTTTACTTTTCATCATAGAGATACGAAATTTTGTACATATACACATTTGACTATAAATAAATAGAATACCTTATAAGAAATTTCCAATCTCATTATAATTTTAAGATTTTTAAAAAAATTTGAAATTTATAAGCAAAATTTTAAAATGCTCCTTGCTACTTAATTTTTGAGATATTTCCTCGATTTTGCATTTTAATCTCTTTAAACCGTATAACAAACAAATCTGGGTGTCAATTATTTAATTCCTTGATTAGTTAATTGAGAGATTTTTTTCTGAATTCCATATATAACTAACTAGTATTATTGCCGGTCGTTGCCCGGGTAGATATATAGATATAAAATTTTTCGTGCATTCCATCAAAAAAATACTGGGCTGCCTACCCCCCCCCCCCCCCTCGCTCTTCATGTTCATCTGGTCAGACAGAATGCGCTTAGCGTTTTTCTACTGTAATGATATACAAACAATAAGAAAGAAAAAAACTTTGAGCCTATGCTTCATGCGGAATCCCGCCTTAATTTCATTAAATAAAGGGATTAACGCATCTTGCATTTACCTTTTGGGTGATGTGGAAAAAAGTGCGTCTCTTGGGTGATATGGAAAAAACTGCGTTTTTAAGGGAAAAATAAAAAATAAAGGCAAATGCAAATTATAAAACTTATTTCTAATTAAACAGTGGATTTAATTAGATTCAAAAGAAATCTAATTAAATCTAATTAAACAGTATCTAACAAATATAATTAAACAGTAATATTATTCAATCCAAATGTGCGAATCACTCTACACTGTGTTATTAATTCTCTATAAAGTCAGACGTATAATCAGAAGAAGGTCCGCAAGCTCAAAGTTTCTTTCTTTCTTATTGTTTGTATATCATTTCAGTAGAAACGCGCTAAGCGCATTCTGTCTGGCCAGATGAACTTGAAGAGCGGGGGGTGCAGCCCAGCATTTTTTGATGGAATGCATGAAAAATTTTATATCTATATATCTACCCGGGCAACGACGGGCAATAATACTAGTTAGTTATATAGCGGGAAACACAATATTAAAAACAGAGAATGAATCGAATAGAGTCAAAACTGGTAGAGTCCCATTGTTACTGCACACACACACACACACACACACACACACACACACACACACACACACACAAACAAACACACACACACACACACACATATATATATATATATATATATATATATATATATATATATATAATAAAGAGAATGAGGGAAAATGATTTTTCGTTATATTTTAAGTATAACATTCCTATGATGTAACTAAAATGTCATAAATTACTCATTCTCATAAAACTTTAAAATGTTGAAATTTATCCAGGACATTATTTGAAATTATTTGAATTTATTTGAAAATATTTCATAATAACTGTTCGCGTATTCTACAATAGATTCAATATAATTAGTTTTCATATCGTAAACATTATACAATTGGTCTAAAAGTACTATATTGATACTTCTCGAAATTACTTCCGAACCAAATCGAATTCCGTATCCCTTTTAATGATTAAAATTACCTTCTTGGCGTGTCCTAAATTATTTACTTAAAAATGTGGAAATTCCCAAATGAGGAACTATTTATTTCTGGGGAGTTTTACTTTAAATCATTATAACTTGGATTTTCTACCTAACTACCATATATCAAATAGTCAGTGCTGACTTATAATTAACGTTAGATAAATGATCTCGGATAGAATTACATATGGAGATTAAATTTTTATTTCTTGAACAGAGTAATGGAGAAATTGATAGAATCATAGATAATGATTAAAGTTATGATACTGCAGTTTGTAACGGGAAAAGTGGATTTAACTGGAGTATTATTTTTACTTCGTTAGGAACATTTTTCAATGGAAAAGGAAGCTTATGCCGAATCTTATATAACACATATACAATACCGAATCTTATATAACACATATACAATACCGAATCTTATACGACACTTATACGATACAATAGACTGGAATATGATGTAAACCAATACTTCTCATTAGGTAAGCTACAAAGCTTGTACAACTATTTCTTAAGGGATAAATTCCGTATTTGATCCATGAAAAGGGAATAAAGTCTGAAACATGTTTGAAAAATAGATTTTTCGTTTATGTCCTAAACTGTATTCCATAATATAAAAATGTATGAGTTTTTCATCTCATAAAACGTTTGTATAAGTTTAAAATGTGGGTGTAAAGTGTACGCAAAGTACTTAACTTTTACATAAAGATGATACTTTCCATATTTTTAAGATTGTTTTATTTTTCATTTTTCTCAAAAGTCAGTTATTAAATATACATTTTCTCAAGTTGGTCTGTTGAAGTTTTTCATTTCATAAAACGTTTGTATAAGCTTAAAATGTGGGCGTAAAGTGTGCGTAAAGTACTTAACTTTTACATAAAGATGATACTTTCCATATTTCTGAGATTGTTTTTTTTTCAATTTTTTTTTAAAAGTCAGTTATTAAATATACATTTTCTCCAGTTCCTCTGTTAATTTTTTCCACCTAATTTTACATTTGTTTTATTATTTAGACAGCTAACTCATGAGATATTTTGAATACCTGCCTGAGAATGAGAGATTTGAAATAGGGGGAAATTGAAATAGAGATTAAGGTAGGAACTGAATTTCGAAACATTTGAGTACAAAAATTGAATTTTTGTCAAATCTAAATCGGTTAACAATGTTTTATTCAAAAGACAATAATTTAGATGATATCGTTAAACTTAGATATGTTTCATTTTCCGTGAAAATCCGTAGCCTAAAAGTAGGTGTAAATTTTGTTCGTAAGTCGATATTGTCAACCAAAAATGATTGGCATGAAACTAAATTTTTGAGCCATTAAATAATCGCAAGTTATTGAAGTGAGCATATTCAATTTTTAACGTAGAAGTGAGTGAACCGTCTCAGAAAGGTATAGAAATGATAGATTTTGTTCACGGATTGAACGTAAAACAAGCCTTTCACAAATTATATTAACCGCGAATGTGGTGACGTCAGATTACCGAACTTACCAATTTTCCCGCAACCGATTGAAGAAACACCGAGCTTTCGCGACGATACCACGTTCCCCTCAAGCGTCGGGTGTCGCAGAGCCGCAAGGATTCTGGAATTTGCGAGATTTGTAAAATCCGAGGAGAACAGGATGATGGTCTCCGCCACTTCCGCGAAGACAGCGATCTTGCCGCTGAAGACTTCATGAAAGTTCTTTCTAATGTTTTTTTTTGTCCTAGAGAATTATGCTCTGCGAAATGCATCCCAAAAAACGAACACAGGGGCACAGGTTTCGAGTTACTCTACAAAGCGATCCTCCTTACATGCGAAAACTCCCCAGCGAAAACTCCTTACATGATTATCGCTTTTTCTGCACCTTACTGCCAAAAAGTATCACTAGAGACACCTGTAATTCATCGTAAATGTTTTTACTCCAAATGAACTCTACTCAAAAACCCGTAAATATAACGCTGGCGCCAATTCCGTATTTTACCGTAGTCAGTAATAAGACAAACCATTCGCTTCAACTGTTTACTACAATACGTTAAACATACTATAGTTACTACATTTAAAGCAAGTATGTACAGCAAGTTAGAATATATAGTTAGATCATCAAGTTGTCTTTTCGGGTTCCAAGACAGCTCTGGCCTAACAAGGCCTCCGACCAGGAGAGCTCCGTCTCCCTGGCAATCTAAAAGAGATCTCAGCCTCGTGGACTCTTGCCGTCTATCTTTATACTGTCGGCGATTTCAAAGCGATTTCCCTGGCGTTTAAAATGCTGATAAGTGTTCGAAGTTTATGAGATTCCAACCGTCACTATAGTGTCAAAATCTGTAGAGCCCTGGAACCACTCTGAGATTTATGCGTTATATAACGTAAAAAGCCGCGCATTACAAGAACTTTATCGTGTCTTATCCTAGAGTTTATAAGACCGCTCAGATCAAATGTTCGCTGATAGATGACATGCTGAGGGGTAGGAAAGCGGCATCACATACTTATATAAGTACCAATTTCGCGTAGTAATTGAGACAATGTCACAGTATTAACCGTGAAAGTCGTGACGTCAGATTATCGAAATTATAGATCATCCCGCTAGCGGTTTATACAGAGTTTTTTAATAACATTTTTAGCTATAGATTATCTTTAATAAATCAAGTTATAATTTGTGTTGAAAGAAAAAATATATCATTCTCATTTAAAAATGAAGATACAAAAATGAAAAGCATAAAATATCTAAAACCTGTCACTTGCAGTTCTTAATCACATAGATATTGCCCTGCATTATTAAATGATATGTAAGGACAGGAAATTAAACATCTCCACATAAAAAACATAAAAGTTAAAACATCGGTATAGTTATCTAAATAGCAATTTTGTCCCGCGCTTAACTAGTTAGAAATCTGACAGTCTTATAGGAAGCGATTATGAAAATTTTGCTCAGTTTATTCAACTTGATTAAGTTTGCCCATGCAACTATTGTATCTTTTATTTTTAATAAAGCTGAGGTCGATAACCTATTCAGATAATCCGACTGCATGTTGACTTTGAAAACACACACAAGTTGAACTGAACTGAACCTCGAAATGCCAATTATGCCGCTCATATTTTACAAAATGTTCTCAGATCGGAGTTCAGCAACGTATGTAGGCATTAATAAAGTTCCAAGATTAATACATTCCCAATATATCACCAGTAAGGGATTTCGAGGCTCCATTGTTTGCTCTCATATGTGAGCGCAGGAAATTATAATTCCATACACTGTGTCTGCACACATGCTCCTAACCGAAACGCAAATATTATGTTACTGTCAATGGCGGAGATGTAAATGAATGTTTTAGAGGTCGAAACACCTAATATCGGAAACAGAGGAATAGCTTAGAAATGATGACACACGCTTAAAGCGCAATACAATAGCATAACGTTAACGACTTAGGACAATAAGCCAGTAAAGAAAACATATTGAAGGCTGCAGAAGTCTTATACTGAAGTGAATAAAAATAATATGTATGTGATTAATCTACGCAATTTCTCTGGGCTAAAATGTAATTTGGGCTTCGATTAAAGTTAAAATAATAAATTCAGGCAAAATAAGGAGCAATACATAAGAATATTAAAAGTTTTGTATAATATCACTTACTGCAATGAGCTGTATAGGATTCGACATAGCAACAGGGCCATATCTATCGGTATAATGACACTTACTCACCTAAAGTATTTTAAAATAGTTACTTGATTAAATTACTATTATTTTGAAAGTAAAGCAGAGTAAATCTTTTGAACATTAAACTCATCAAAAATGTATTAACACAAACTAGTAGCGGATTGGTAATAATAATAGTTTTATGTTGTCTGAAGTCCCATTAGTTTCTATGTCATTGTAAATAATTAAGTTATTCGACTTTAATTAAATACTGTAGTTAAAGAGTTGCTAACATATATAAAGTATAAATATCTAATTTGAAGCATTGATCTTACAGGATTATTACCATTTATAAACCAGGTATCGAGCATGTAAATAAAACTCTTGCAGTATCTTATGACTGATACACTAAATAAACAATTTATGCTTGTAATATTTTATGCCTAAAATACACCTGATACATTTTTTGCTGGGAAAAGTCATGTAAAAGCACTAATTTTAATATATTTTCCCTATCAAGCAAAAGAGGGTTTTACTTTTATTTTGTTTGAGCCTTAACACTTACCTCTGTTAAGAAGAAAAAAACATGTTTTATAATTTACTTTAAATGCGCTTACTAATGGCCTCTAAGCTCGCTTGTAGTTTCAACCACTTTCTAATTGCACGAAGAAAAAGGCAACGCACGAAGACTTTGAATGAAAGAAAATCCCGGTCGATCGACTTGTAGAGATACGGTTTGCCTATTGTTACACAAGGAAAAAAAATTTAGTAATTTGACAATTCCTTACATCTACAATAGTAATGATCACCAGAAATCATTTCTCTACAGAAAAACGAAAATTATGTAGTTTGATTTTTATATGCTTCTAGGAAACAGCATAACTTTCCCAAACTATTGTGTTATGTGGAAAATTTTTCTGTCTACTGAAGTTGATATTGTATGGATATCTACTTTAACATCCGTTCGTCAGTTATCTTATTTTACCCCATATTTGATTACAGCCATTTCACAATGGACAGATTTTCTTTTGACAGCAAGCTTAAGCAAATATATTAGAATATGGGCAAAAAAATTTTTCGTTTCATGCACAGTTAACATTCGAGATAATGTCAACAATTTTACCTTTTATATTCAATATGCTTGAAATCTATTTTGGAACACTTTTTTTTATTTTTTTTAAAATTTTAGTTGCTGCAAATTTAAATTTTTACTTTTGTTTCTTTTCCAGCCGATTACCTTTTTTTATATATATTTTAATTATTTTTTATATATTCATTTCCTTCCTTGTGTACTTCACAACATTTGATTTTTTCACTTTTTCATTCATTAATTTATTTGCTGTCTTTTTTATCTCCTTCTCTCTTTCAAGGATTATTTATTATTTTATGTGCAGTTATGTGTCTCAAAAATGCGTAGCAACGTTCTGTTTTCACACTCCAATAAGATATATGCAATGTCACCAGTGTTGCCTAACAACATCTGAAAAGAAACTGTTTTATGCTCTTGAAAATCGATTAAATTTTCAATTCTGATGATAAATTACCTTTTTAGTTTTGATATTTATATCTCCATTAGAGTAAACTGTAAAACAAAACTATTGCATTAAAAATGTCTTGCTATAGATAAGTGAAAGTGTTGAAGAGATACATTATAAATGCATGATCAACCCCTATAAACACTTGAATATATTGTAAGCATTGAAATGCTACTCGAATCTTTAATACGAATGTAAGTTTAAAGCGTTTTACAAATTCATATGGCTGGTGATTCCGAGATTTTGTTTACATATTAATTTTCATACACGTTTATGTAAGCATTCTAGTAACATCTACGTGAAAATAGTGATTTGATGTATTTACAACATATAGACAGAGGGATTCTAAATTTTACTATATTACTAAAAACTAAAACCTGAATCTTGCTCGCAAATTTTCGAAACATCCTTCGCCATATAACTTCAAAATTTGTATCAAGTACTTTACTTTCCTAAAAGGAATTAGGCCCTAAAATAAGTCACAAATAGAATACTCAGGTCACTTGGCTATTTAGTTGGCGTTGTTTTAGTATAATCTGACATGGATCTCGACTTTTGAAATTATTTTGATTATTATACTGTTTTAACTTTAAAGGAAAAATACTAATTTCTGATTTCATAATTTCGAAACAACATTAATTCGGTTCCATGCACATTTATAAGTGAATTTATTTTATTTTCTAAAATCCTAAATTGTCTGTGTGCTGAAAATCATTCCTGTGGTTTTTCGTACCGAGTTTCCAGAAAGAAGGGAATATGCTTCCCGTATGCAATTAAATGTGACCTGTATCAGCACGGATAGTACACAAGGTTATTTGCACAAGAAGGGATAATTACTTGCCACCCTCTCGGTCGTTAGGGGGACATAGTTCCTCCATACCAATGACCCAGCAACCATCTTTTTAATCAATTATATGTCTGAAAGGTGTTAATTGTTCTAGAGCATTTTCTGACCTCTGCGATTTTAGGTGCTGGAAAGTTTTAATGGTTTTTGAGGCAGTTGAAGAAAAAGCTGCTATATAGCTGGAGGTTGTCCGCTCTTCGGTCCTTGTCACCTTTTTTAATGCTGGGATATCTCGAGATTTCTGGTCTGCTTTTGGATCAAGTTTAGTAAAACAATGAGAGATAATCATCAGTCTACAATAAGGGTGGTCGTAAGTAGAAATAATTTGTAATATATTTAATCAGGTGAGAACACAGAATAATTAATACACGTAGCTTGGTTTTACTATCTGTTCGAATACTTTCTTAATGTATGTAGATAATTATTATGTTGTTTCTGTGAAAATTGTAACTAACGATAAGATTAATTTTAAATAATAAGAAGAAAAATGAAATGCTAATAATATTTATTAGAATTGAGTTTGTTTTTCTAATTACACTGCTGGCCACTGTAAATGCAACACCCTGAAGGAAACATGCAAATAACATGAAATTTACAACATGCATTAGCGAAGGTGAGATATGCAAATGATTAGAATTTCAGCGCAGACGCACATTACGCGCGCATGTGGCGCCACTTCAAAGCGCTATTTAAGGCTTGGAGATTTCGACGATTTCAAATTCGGCAATTGTGTTTTTCTTGTGGTTTTTTCAAAAAAACGATCAATTATGCCTCGTCGAAAACAGCGATCATCTTTTGATCAAGTATCCAAGTTCGACAGAGGAAGGAAAGTGGCCTACCGAGATTGTGGATTATCTTTCAGGGAAATCGGTAGTCGTGTTGGACGAAACCAAACAACTGTCATGCGGATATGTGATCGTTGGATGCAGGAGGGTACGACGGACCGGCGTGTTCGATCGCATCCACTTCAGCGCACCACTTCACGTGATGACAGGCAAATTGTGCGCATGGCAGTGAAGGATCGCTCAGTCACATCACGAACCATAGCACAGCACATGCAGTCTGTAACGCATCATCCAGTGTCTGCGCGTACCATTCGACGCCGTTTACAGCAGAATGGTCTGTCCGCAAGACGTCCATTGCTTTGTCTACCCTTGACGCAGAACCACAGACGTCTCCGCCGCCAATGGTGCGATGACAGAAGGATGTGGACGGCAGAATGGAATGAAATTGTCTTTACTGACGAGTCACGCTTCTGTCTGCAACACCACGATGGTCGCATTCGAGTCTGGAGACACCGTGAAGAGAGGATGGTGAACAGCTGCGTTATGCACGGCCGCACTGGTCCTGCACCGGGTATTATGGTATGGGGCGGTATTGGATATCACTCTCGCACACCTCTAGTACGCATTGCCGGTACTTTAAACAGCCAGCGCTACATCTCCGAGGTGTTGGAGCCAGTTGTCCTTCCTTACCTTCAGGGCTTGCCCACATCCATATTTCGACAGGATAATGTGCGACCACACGTGGCACGCATTGTCCAACGGTTCTTCGTCAATCGGCAGATTGAATTCCTTCCCTGGCCGCCTCGCTCTCCGCATCTTTCGCCGATAGAAAACATGTGGTCCATGGTTGCTCTACGTTTGACCCAGATTCCATCCCCAGCTGCCACAGCAAATCAACTTTGGCAACGTGTGGAAGCTGCTTGGTCTGCTGTACCCCAAGAACACATCCAAAGTCTCTTTGAATCAATGCCGAGGCGTGTGGCAGCGGTGATCTCCAACAATGGCGGCTACTCTGGCTACTGATTTTGGCAGGAACCACACTTCACAGAAGTCTATAAATTTAGTCATTTGATACTTGGTCAACATGTTATCTACAAAATAAATTTTGTTGTGATATCTCTTGTCTTTCTTGGTGTTGCAATTTGAGTGGCCAGCAGTGTATCTCAGACATGTGTCAGAATGTGTTTCTCCAATTAATAATTTTAAAAGTGCCACTGTACGATCTCTATATTTTATTACCTGTTTAATTCCACTTAATATATAATAATGTATGTTTTAAAATAATAACATTTTAGTATAAACATGTTTTAATAAAATAAGGATCAAGTATATAAACTAACTTTTATATACTTGATCATTATTATACTAAAACACTTGAATTTTTTAGGCAAACGCCTTAAATGATTTTGTTTTTTTAATATATCTACTGTTTGTCTATAATACAAAAATATGACAGCGGAACGATGTTTATCCCTAAAGATTCTTCGAGGGAGGTGACTGGTACATTTACTTCCTTTAATTTTCTTACATATTACCTCAGCTGTAGTACAGGAAAGCTATCTGAATTAACAAATATTATGTTTTGTGGACTCCCTGGTAACGTAACTGCAGATGTTTGAGCAAAAAAGGTGAATCATTCATTCAAATACTAAATCGGTCATTCCAATTTAATTCCTCAAAATTACATATACAGAAAACTATGAATGTACTTTTCTACCAAGAGAAAATACTCAGATTATACCATGATCCATTAACTTGTTCCATATGTCCCCATGATGTGAAGCTGCAATTTTTTTCCGTTTGATTACTGACCAAGATTGTTTTGCCAAACATCCATGACATTTAGTGATTGTAATAGGGTGACCATTACAACACTGTTTTTTGATCGTCAATTGAACTTACCAGACATGTCAGAGTCAAATTGGCGAGATAACGCATTAATTAAGAGGAAAGAAAATGAAATATGTTCAAGGGGATTCAAAATAGATGCCAGCTAAATTTCGTTCTTATCTGCTAGGCGTACTGCACCGGCTAGACATTCCATCTCCGAGTACTGGTGCGCTGGCTCCTGGACTCAATTCGTCATGTCCTCTCGCACTGGAACCTCTCTCGATGAATTATCTCTGTCCCTCTGTGTGTCCGCTATGTGCCTCTCTCCGTTGGACCATAGAACCATAGGACCATAGGAACGTGTAATTAACTGTGTTGCCTAGGCCAACGCCTTCTAACTCAGATATTTCAGGAGATTGTCAGCGGAGAGCGGAAGTTTCACCGAAATGAGAAATGGAAAGTCCGAAATTATCATCTTCTGTTCCGAGAAAATGCAACACAAAAGTGGAGCACCGAGTCTTTTGGTCAGAAGATTGGAGTCTCTCCGTTGCCACGCGACTCGTATTTTTATATCTTTCGGCAGAACCACCTCTTGAAAAAAAGGAGGCTCTTTAGACTTCCCACTGCGAAAATCTCCGTGATGCCTGGCGCCACCCTGTCTGCATACACGAGACTTCTGGCGACTTGGACAAAAAAACATTAGTAACTGCTTTGTTCGTGTGTCGATCTCCTGGACTCACCTTCTGAAAAATGCACCGTTAGCGGCTGAATGAAAACACTACCGGCTAAAAGGCAAAAACCGTTAAACTGCATTCCAGAGTTCATCTTCAAAAGGGCGACTAAAATCAAACCGTACCGCCTAAAACACAATAGTCCTTCAGTTCCACGAAATAACCCGGTTTAAGGGGAAATGTATTTACTATCTCACAGGATATTTTAAGAACAGTTTTGCCTCATTTGCAATATTACAGAAGACATGGACGTCATACTACGGCACTATCCAGCTATGCATTGTCGTGATCTCCGAAATAGGGGTCATATAGGGAGGATGGAGAAATCCTGTGTAAATGTTCTTTTTCTTTTTTTTCTTTTATTCTGGTTTGGAGTTTTATGGTGCAGTCAGACCTTGAATAACAAGGTTAATTGTTATGCGTTATTCAAAATCCTGCAATTTGAGACTTAAGCTTCATATATAAAAATGAACATTTGGTCCCATAATTTTACTTAAAAAAATTTCGAATTTTTTAAAAAACATATATTAGTTTTAATCACTGTTTTCAAAAATTATATGGAGTCTAAAATATAGTTTTCAATCCAAATATCACTAATAAATTATTAGGGTAATGGAAATTTAATACGTAAAACAAAATTGCATAAACACCATAATGACTACGTCAATTGCGTTAGTAGGCAATTTCCCAAATGTATCTATGTTTTTCAAAGGATGTCGCATTTTATTTCGAGTTTCCGTGTAATCCTAGTACCGTGTTATTCAAGGGTTATCGCAATTTACTACAGTGTTATTCGAGTTGCCATGCAATTCAAGTATCGTGTTATACAAGAGATGTCTGTATTTTACCTGACAATGGAAATAATTTAAAGACCACAACAACTTGGTTAAATATCGTTAAATATTGCATTCGAAGAATAATGTTGAGTAATGGTTTACCTATTTATTCCTTTTTTTTTAATCTTGAAACGCGTGATATGTTCGAATGAAATTTCTACTTATTGAGATTCAGACTTTGACTTTTATAAAATTAGATATAGAAAATTTGAACGTATTAAATGATTCAGTTTGAAAGTTTTGCAAGCTCACATCTCAAAATAAAATAAACAATAAATATTTGTTCAAAAATTGCAAATAATTAAGAACAAACACTAACTTTGTATAAATTCATGAGCAATGGTAATATTTTCTGGAAATAGGATATACAATTTTATTGTTTACACATATACTAATAAAAGGAAGTGTTTCTCTGTCTGTCTTCGGCCTCCAGACGAATCTATGGCACTTACAGCCATGAAATTTGGCATACAGGTAGTGCAGACGATGAGTACGTACACCTTGTACCCATAATTTTAAATTTTATTCTAGAAAAATATTTCATACAAATTTTTATGCAATATTTGGTTCTATTTGCGCTAAGGTCCACCAGATGGCGCTACAAATTTTTTGTTGAATTATTTATATTTTACTTAAATTCAATTTAAGCGATAATTTGTTTAGTTTCTATTTATACTGTGTTATTTATACTGTTATTTATTCTATGTTATTTATAATGTATTTAGTTTTTAAATTGATAAAGGTATTTCAACCTTTTTTTGTTTAAAATAAGGAATACATAATCCTGTTTTTTTAATTAATTATTTCCCCGAGGTCACTTTTTATTTTCGAATAGATCAGGACACCAATAAACCATTTCTTCCATACGCGGGGAAGGGAAGGTAACATTCCAAAGAAAGAATTTTTCGCCCATACGTGGAGGGGTGGAGGGAAGGGAACTTCTCGTCGGGGGGAGGGGCAGAGGAAAAGAATTTTTGTTCTGCCTGTGAGTGGGTGGGTGTGGGTGTGTCTGTGTATGTGTCTGTGTGCGTGTTTGTTTAAATTTTTGACGAAGAAATTTCACCTTTTTTTCCTTTTATGGAAATACAATGTATTCATAGTTAATATAACATATTTTCTGCAGTTTTCAACTCATAATTTAGTACTTTGATTATAAAGTATCAAAAATTTGTTATTGAGCTACTTCTTGAAGTAACTTTCAGTAAATTCTTCATGTAAATATTTTAGACCCTCCCATCTGCAAAATATTGAAGGCGCAATAAGCAATTCTAAAAACTGGCGATAAATAGCACAAAAAGTCATGAAATACTAATTTAGTGTAATGAAAAATTTGAAATATTTATAAACTGATTTCGGATACATTAGAATGGAATGAAATGGCATGTAAAATATTTCGTAATCTTCTGAATATAATTTTCAAGATAAAACGTAAATAAAGAGAATTATTCTTGACAGGGACGAACAAAAGCCTTTCTTACACATTAATTTTCAAGGATTATTTCCGATGAAACTTCTCCAATTATTATTCAACGCTCTTAATTGGTTTACGGATGTTTATCTCGATAGTCTTCTTTTTCCCATAGGAGAGGAGATCAGACTGCTTTAGATTTGGGATAGCATAATTGCATTTGACGTTTTGCAAGAATTTTGAATTTCAAGATATACATACTTTCCGTTATTTCTTGCAGAGGTTTGATCATCCTCTCTAGAATTCCACTCTAACTCTTGACGGTATTAATTAAAGTGGGATTGTGGGCAGATTTAACTTAAAACATAACAGCTAAAACTTCCTCTCAGATAATGGGAAATTTGCCATTCACTTATATTTGCGATCATGTTAATTTTTCATCTATGAGCTTCTAAAAGTTTTGATTGTTTTCTCAAACTTTGGGAGGACATAAAATAAGCATTTATCTTCAAGCATTTAATTGTTTGAGGAAGTATTTGATATTTTCATTATAGTGTAAGCGGAGACTGCGAACTTTCTGGACTTAGATTTGGTTTTAGAATTTTGTTCATTTTTTACTTGAAATTTTTAAAACATGCTTGTTTCTATATCATTTGTTCGACTGAAATCTCTTTGAGACTCAGATTTAGGTAATTCCTTTTACATATAGTTATATAAAAGTTAGATATAAGTTAGATATAAAAATTATCATAATACGTTATCATTATTCCTTTGTAATAACTATTTCACTTCTTTTTACATTATGTTGGTAATTTTTAAACATGCATGCTTTCTTAACTATAAGGTATATATATATATACATAAAGGACTCTATAACAAAGTATGATATATGATCTTCAGAAACTAGTTGACACTCATCAAATTTATTGTAGGTTTTGGACACTTTAATCGCTATTAGATCTGTTTTTCCTCATTTTCTCAATATCTATTAGATTTTTATAGGCCGTAGATTAAGTAAAATTGGATGTTGCATAGTTATGTTTCTATTCCAAAGTTGCTTAATGAATGTTTAGCTATATTGCCCCTAACAGACGGTAGAAAATAACTTGCAGTGTATAGAAAGAATAGTTCAGTGATAAAACACAGTATTCACAAAAAATAGGGAGTGCCGCGATTGAAATTTTTACAGCCATGACAAAAATTCTTCATTGGTCAAATGATAAAACGCAGTGCTTACAGATACCACAGTTATTCCTTCGGATCTCTCGTACTTCTATCAATGCATTCACAATGTTTGCTTCTTACATCAAGAATGAAATTTGTTATCGAGGTGTCTTAAACTTCAGGTTCCAATCGTAAAATAACTTAGAAAACAAGAATGAGTGATGTACTTATTCCAATACCTGTAAGGTCTCAATCACCTGCTTTCTTACTACAGTTTTTGCAAAAAATACATGATAAATACGTAATACTTTGCAGAATAATACGCAATTATTTTTGTAAAAATTATTTAGACACACACATATTAATTCAGTTGTTTACTTTTAATCTATAACTGCTTAACTTCGCCATTTCTATTCAGATTTTAAAACACGGTAAACAAACATAATGCACAGAGTGGAACCGTAACGCATAGTCTTACTTGTACTGTGCCTTCTATCTAGGAGTCTCTCATGTTCAAAACAATTAAACAGATTTTTTTTCTTTCTCCAGTGCAAATTCTTTTTCCATAGGATTTAAGTTAACTTCAATTCATAACTTTTAAAAGTATATATATAGTAAACCCAAAACAAAATTAGAGTGTTTCAATGCACCTGTAAATTTGTCTAGTACGACATTCTTCCATCCACATCGCGATTTGTTTGGCTTCTTTATTATGGGAGTCTCATATAGGTGAGTCAGAATAGCCCCCTCTTCTCAACATTGTCCTCGGAGAAGCGAGACTCGAACCCATAGCCTAGTGGTGAAAGCACTCAGAGAATAGCCGTGGGTCAAACCACTGCGCCCCTCGGTCAGCGAATCATATATAGAGGGTGTCCAGACTAAAGGTATCCGAAAGTCATGACTTATTTTTACGGAACTACCCATAAGAATTTAAAAAAAAATTACACTCATGGACAAAAAAATTAGCGCACCAAGAAATAATTGCGGGATCGTAACGAAACTTGCAATGAAGGTACATGTCGGGGAGATATGCAAATGATTAGAAATGCAGCGTGATTGCGCATTACGTATAGCTTGTAGAGGGCGTTTTATACTCTGTGGAGTATAAAACAGGTAACCAAAGCTTGTTTGAGTGTGCTGAATCATTTACAAAGGAAGAGCTGAGATAGACATGCCATTACGCCGTGTTCGAAGACAATATAAGCAGTTGTCGCAGTTTGAGAGGGGGAGAATCGTCGGGATGATGGAAGCTGGGTGGTCAGCTAGGCGACTAGCTCGTCAATTAGGCCGCTCTGATTGTGTTGTGAGGAGGTGTTGGGACCAGTGGACCCGAGAGATGTCATGTACACGAAGACCAGGCTCAGGACGCCCTCGACAGACCAGTCGTCGAGAAGAGCGCCACATCGTAAGAAATGCACGCGTACAGCCAACTGCTTCATCGGCCGCCATCCAGACACAGGTATCACCTTCACTAGGGGCCTCTGTGTCTTCTCGAACCATACGAAGGCGCCTGGCTGAAGGACAGTTGGTATCGCGGCGCCCATTACGTATGCTGCCCTTGACGCCCACCCATCGACGCCTCTGTTTGGAGTTTTTCCGCGCACGAGGAAACTGGACTGCAGCGGAATGGAACCAGGTCGTCTTTAGCGACGAATCGAGATTCAATCTCGGCAGTGATGACAATCGTGTTCGTGTGTGGAGAGCCCGTGGTGAACGCTTCAATCCTGCCTTTGCTGTACAGCGACACATCGCTCCCACAGCTGGTGTGATGGTATGGGGTGCCATTGCCTTCAATACACGGTCACCCCTAGTATCGTTCCGTGGCACCATGACAGCCCAGCGGTATTTTCATGAAATCCTGCAACCACATGTGTTGCCACTCATGCAACGGCTCCCAGGAGCCATTTTTCAACAAGACATTGCTCGGCCTCATACGGCAAGGGTGTCACAAGACTGTCTCCGCACTGTTACTACCCTTCCTTGGCCTGCCACATCCCCAGATTTGTGTCCAATCGAGCATATCTGGGATCATTTGGGACGACGAGTTGGGCATCCCACGAGTTTGAAAGAACTAGAGGCAAGGTTACAGCAAATATGGAACGAAATGTCTCAAGACATCATACATAACTTGTATGACTCAATGCCCGATCGTATCACATCGTGCATTCGTGCTAGAGGGGGTCCAACGGAGTATTAACTCCTCCGTTCTTTTGGCTTTTTCTCTGAAATAAATTATCCTTTTTCTTTGATTTTCTTATCATTTACTTATATCAAAGTAGTCATTACGTATGCAAAATGTCGGTTCATTTTGACGACTCCTTCTTGGTGCCCTAATTTTTTTGTCCATGAGTGTATTTAAATGGAAAGAACATCTCACCAAGTTTTAATATCAATCACAGATTTCGATCATAGTACCATAGATTTCGATGTGTGCACCTTTTGTAGCACGACTAAGGTCTAAATGAGAATCCAGTTCTCTCCAGGTGTTTCGTAGAATGTCAGGAGTTATTAGCCTTTTTTGCTTGGGGATTCATTAAATCCGTTGCGTATAAACAAAAAGTGGAAACTGTGAATGGGTTTCAGAAGCGTATCATTCAAGCAATTCGTGTATTAACTCCTCATATGCTACGAAACACTTGAAGATAACTGGATTACCATTTAGACATTTGTAGTGCTAAAGGTGGGACAAAAAGTGCACACATCGAAATTTATGATACTATGATCGGAATCTATGACTGATATTAAAACGTGGTAAGATATTCTTTATATTTAAATAAATTTTTTAAGGCTCTAATAGGTAGTTCCGTAAAAATAAATCATGACTTTTGAATACCTTTAGTCCGGACATCCTGTATAGCTTTCAAATATAGTCCATAGAATGTTAAAATACTGGAAATAATATTTTATTCAAATTAATTTATTAAAACATTCAATACATTTTTTAATCCATAATGCGTTCTTATGAGTGAATTTTCTTAGATTCTTTAATTTTCCAAGACTTGTTAATATATACTTTAAAAACGATTTTAAGCTTCATTTCTGTAGAAAACTTCCTAAAACTCTATAAATATCTGTCGCGACCGCTGATATTAAAGTGACAGGACTACTTCTTCGGAGAACTCATATCCTCAAACCACTCGTACGTTCCATAGTAACAAGTTTCTCGTAAATACAACTTTAGCGAAAAACTCTACAAGAAAACAGCAATAATCCAAAACTCCAATCGAAAGAAAGCTGTAAACTTGTACTTAAGTTCTATAGAGCGGAGAAAATACGATTTATTTCATGAGAAAATTCGCTATCACGTGGAGGATTGGGAGAGTTTTAAGTTCTTATGTGAAGTCCATTAAATGGCAAGATACAGAGAAGTGCATGAGATAAAAGACGATACGACGACAGAAAATGGGCTGGCAGCCGTCCAGTTAGAAACTGTACATATGTCCTGTTTCACGAACCAGTGAGTTACAAGAATACGTTACAAATAATAAAGATTAAATATGCTGTTTCTTTTGCAATACTAATCATCAGTTATCTTTATCATGAAAAGGAGGAAACGTTATCCATAGCGAAATCATACATTGCTAGTGTAGTATGTTTTTGAGTTTATGATAAATTTAAAAGGACTGTGATTCTTTGAGCAAAAAGGACCGTGTTTAAAAGGTATACAAATGTTTCCATCTTAATTATACATCAAATTGCTGTAAGTTTTCGCTCTATGATTATTTTAATCTTCATAAGATTTTATAAACGACAATGGACCATGAAAAACTTTTTTTTTATTTATCAACCAATTGCTATGAAATTTTGTAAATTATACAGTGTTGTTTAGAGATGAAAATGCTAAATTAAATAAAAAATCACAATGTAATTAATTAAGATATTAATTAAAATCAATTTGTTAATAACGCTATTTAAAAATGCTCCATGCGCATCAATTTTTGTCTCAGATATCTAATTTTCTTTCTTAAGCTAGTTTTATATAGTTATAATAAAAGGCAGTAGCAATATTTGATTTACAGTCATATTTATAAAAACTAGAAAAGAAATCGATAAAAATAGGTCATTTTAAGCAAAATTTTATTAATTTTTTTATTGTAAAAATTTTAAGGTGTTTTAAAATAGAATAATGAATTTATTTCTAAGTTTTATTTTAACATATATAAATAATCATTTTATGAAATTTTATAAAAATTCCAGAAACATTACGATGCATGGAACATTTTGAACTTACCGAAACGACATGATAATTGTGTTGAGAAAATAGCATTTAAAGTTTTAATTTAACATAACATTTCCATTGTTTATGTTTGAAAAAATACTTATACCTCGGTTAATAATGATCGGATCAACAAACATTTTTTTTAAATTTAAAGGTGATGAATTGCAGAATCATTTTCTGAAAGAAAAAAAAAATCGTTTTTGGGACATATTTTTGTCAATCTGAAGGTCCATTGTCACCTTAACCTTATGTTATTTTAAATTTTATTTTACAGCATTATCTGCATACGAAAGTGCTATGCTGATATTGGCGCTAGGACTGTTTTAAAAAAGGATAACCTTACTGCAATTGCATTGTGACATTTTTACGACAAAAATGAAATAGCATAGTTTACTAGATGCTTTTTTAACTCCCTATAAAATACAATTTTAAAATATGGGTGGTAGTTCATGAGATAGTTTTATTTATCTCGCTTTTATAAATTCTTATTTTCATTAGTTTAAAATAATTTTTTAATTTCGATTAACAATAATTCAGTTTCGTAGGCTTCTTTATTTTAATAGAACGCAAGTCATGTTTTTTACACGCGCATATAAACACTTCTTTTTCTTAGGATTCAATACACGTTTAGGAAGTAGATTTTGGTGATATTTTACCTTTTTGTGTGTTTAAAGAAAATAATATTTAACCACTCGAAATGGGGAGGAAGAATAAAAATAATTCATAGTATTTTCTTCAGAAAATTGAACTTCTTTTTTCTCCATTGATATCTTGCAAAGTTCTATATTTACCAAAATCTCGGCACATTCCTATTAAAATTACGGTTCAATCTACGCAAAATGTCACCAGCTGTAAAATATTACCGATAATTGACTGTTAAAAGCATAATTTTAATAAGTGTTAATAAATGAAATAATTAATCGGGGAATCACAGAATGATTATTTACAGAATTATGAGGTAATATTTCAGTTCTATTTTGACTGCTATGACACGAGTATATGATTTCTTTGTAATATGTTTTGTTCTCAAATTTAATAATAAAATGTGAAATTTAGGATGAAGAGGGAGACAGATTATAGTAAATAACACTGGAGTTTTAAAATGAGTATCGCATTAATATAAAACCTGTAAACGTTATATCTATTTGAATTGAGTTCTGTTGCTATTTCAATATAAAGAGTAAAACTCTGCATAAAACAAATAAAAAAGGCAATGCATATAGAGAATTTAAGAGATATACATTTTTATATCATTTAATCTATGTATTTATTTTCATTTTGAACGTATGAATTGTTTTGATTTTTTTGCAATATTTAACTACTACACAAAAATAAAAGTTTAAGGCTTAATATTATATCATGATGTAAAAGGTTTATGATGTCTCATGTTAAAAATATTTAAAATATTCCCAATGTTATCAATAAAAAAAGAATTTTCGCTCAAATATCTATACTATGTAGAGTAATGCAAAACAATAATTATCATACACCAAGGAAATTTTCAGCAAATAAGTGTATAAAGAATTGTGTTTTCTTGGCGTAAGACATATTATAAATCTTTTAAACTGCAATTCCTGTGATGATTACAAAGCCAGGTGAATATCCTTATGCTGTCTAACCTATTAGTTCACTGCTACACTTATGCGTCTCGGAAAGGAAGTCATCTTGTAAAGGATATATCTAAAGATATCCTAAAATTTTTATACTGTTTGTCTCTTCTAAATTAATTAATCCATTTTTGCGGTTTCAATACCGGATAAAATTTGGAAAATCCATAAGACAATGGCTTTCATATGGCTAATCTATATGGTTTCTCTCTATGAGGCAAAAATATGGTCAATCCATATGGCCCCTCTCCATACTGCAAAAATTGCTGTGCAAAAATTGTTCAGCTCATTAATTTGAATAAAATTGCATAATTGTATCCTTTAGAAAGAATAAATAAACTTATAAAATTAAGATAAATTATTTTTAATCTATCCCATGCTCCAAAGTAAATAAAAACTATTCAGATACAGATCTTGTTTTATCAGATATACATAAAAACTAAACATACTTCAAATTTTTAATTTTAACCATTGCGGTAAGATAATATAAAATTGTTCAACTGCTGTTTTCATGTCTAATGAATTTTTATAAACACACACTTGAGAGAATTATTTTACAATATACATGCACACGAAAAATATATAAAATTTCCTGTCCGAGACAAGGAGCGTTAAGAGAAATTCTCATAATGCATAACACCATACAGATTACCTCGTATGAGGAAAAATATTCCTCCAAGAAAAATTTTATCCTCTAACAAAAGAAAGAAAAGAATAGTTCTTTCGCCCGCTATATTGGCTAAACCGACCCCAAAGAACAAAAATTAGGGTAGTTTCCTAAAGATTGTGGATAGAAAAATCATCCTATTTCACCCGCAAAGGAAATGTTTTAGTGAATTTCCTAATTACTTGTGGCCTCCCCTGAGAGTCATAAATATCTGATCACCCCCAGCTCTCCCACACGTGGTCTTATCGACATACTTTTCAGTTTCCCGGAGGAAGAAGGCGTCGTGATTGTTTTCCTTTCATCGATCAACAATAAGTTAAAGCAATTTCTTTCATTAAATCTAACTTCTTTGAGCCCAAAAGAAAATAGTGGCGCCTTCCTAGAAGCAAGAATCATTAAGTATATTTAAAAAATGGGGAAATGGAGTGCGTGGGAACAAAGCTGTGGACCTTAACAAAATTTTAAAGCATAAACAAACAGTTCGGTGTGAATTTACCAATAAGTTATAGAAATCGGAAATAAGTTATGTTTCTCAGCCGAGCTTAAATGAGGTGTGAATTGACATTGTTTGAAAAGTTTATTTCTCTTCAAACAATGAGATTTTTTTAATGCTGATTTGTGTTTGTGATGAATAAGGAGTTTTGCTTGGTTATGGTATAATTTTACACCTATTTTTAAAACTTCGCCATAATGAAAATTTTTCTACTTTAGGTATTAAATAATGTATTATATTCTTTAGTACTACAAATAAACGTAGTTTATTCCTTTTCAGACAATGAGAATTTTTTAAATTCTCATTTGTGTTTGTGATGAATAGGGAGTTTTGCGTGATTAAGGTATAATATTACACCTATTTTTAAAATCTTTCCAAAATGAAAGTTTGTCAACTTTAGGTATTAGATAATGTATTATATTCTTTAGCACTAGAAATAAACGTAGTTTATTCCTTTTCGAACAAAGATAATTTTTTTTAATAATTCTGATTTCTGTTTATGAGGAACAGGAAGTTGTACTTGATTGCAGTCTAAAGTTACACCTGTGTTCAAAACTCTAGTTGTATAAAATTTTATCAAATTTAGGAATTAAATAATTTATCTATTTACCAGCACTGCAAATAAACGTATTTGGTTAGGTTTACATGTGGAATTTACAAACACTAAAATTTCAAATTCCATTGCAAACTGTTCAGGAAAAAAAGATGAATTTAATGAATTAAAATATTCAATCGATAATTTCAACATAATTTAAAATAAAAAATTAATAATGATATCCCCATGAACAAAACATGAGGATGCAGCTTTATCTTTTTCATGTAAGATTATGCCATTAAATGCATAAATTCATATTTATAACTCAAAAATCTGTGCCAAAAATATCTACCGTACAATATCATAAATTTCCATATTAACACATATAAATATATTTAGTTTGTTAGTTTGGGCTATTTATTATTCTGAGAAAGGCCAAACTCCGATAACAGTTCATTTTGCTCAGAGGTATATCTTAACATACTCACATAATATGAAAACACAATAACGAACAGTCACGGTAATCTTAAAATAACCTTTTATGCACGTTTATAAAAACACAGCATATTTAGCGATTATCCATGATGCAGAAAATATTTTAGAGGGAACTTCATTCATTGCATAATGTTTCCAAGAAAATGTTAAAATTTAAAGCAATCGATAATGATGTATATTCTAGCATAAAGAATAATTTAATTAATAGAAAACACCCTGCATTCTCTCTCTAAAGAAGTAAACTTCAATTTCAAAGATATACAAACAATATATTGTAATGAGATTTAGCAAGTCTCTGTCATAACATTACTCAAACAGCATAAAAATTATATAAAATTTTTCTAGTAGAAATCAAATTATCTATACAAAAGGTATAGATAATTTAATTTAATGCAAATTTAATCTAATAAAAATTATCTATGCAAAAAGTTTAAAAAGAGTAACTGTAGTCCATGACTAATATATATTAAGATAAAATATGTTCCTATCGTCAAAAGGGAGATAAATTCATATTTCGCATTAAAATTTTAAAAACATTTTCAACGCGACAATAAAAAAGTATTTTTCTTGCCCCAGATAGCCTTCTGGTAGCAACTCGGCTTTTGACACTGAGGGTTTTTGGTTCGAATCTAAACAAGAAATGAAATATCTTCCTGTCTAGGCCTGATATAGGCACGTGAAATCCACAAACCGGAAAGTTCCTCTTTGAGGTCAGAGTGGGTGGGAGGGGGCACAATCTCCCCAGATTTCGCTCTTGGGATAACTCGGACAAAACTGAGGTGCCACCTAGCTAAGACAGACTCCGACACTTGTGGTGATATTGTAAACGGGAACCGCAACCTTCAGCCCGGTAAACCTATATGGACATAGGCTCGAACACTTCCGGCCAAGGGACATTAGCAGCAACAACAACCAGAGTATTTTTAGAAATTCGAAAAAGGGTGGATATTATATTTAATATTGTCGACTTCTTAACAAACAGAAAATTAAAAAAAAAAATTATTCATCCTGATTATAACAGCTAGTAATTCTTATGGTAATTATTTTGACAAAGAGTCGTATATTGTGTGATCAGAATGATCTAAAATTAAAACGTTAAGGCAGAAACTGAAAAAAAAACTCGTTTAATGTCTATAATTACAATCTGATGTGTAATTGTGCTTCTACGATATATTGTCAAATAGAAGTGTGAGATATACTGTATAAAAACCCGCCCTGTTACGGTCAAAGAAGTTTATTAAAAGGATGTAGTCACACTAATGGACCGCCCTCAGCCTGAGGGAAGTCTCTTATATACAACTTAAGAACTTTCTAGAAATAAGTTAAATTAGCATACCAAATTAACATAAGGTAAATTAACATAAACAGGAGCTTTCTCGAAATTTTGAGAAAGTAAACATAAATTATTATGAAAGTAAAACCAGATGATACTGAATGGATGCCAAAAGGTGACCTGTCGGTCAGCTATCCAGTACTTTAACCATTTGGCCGTACTAGTACTGGAAGTTACCTTCGGAATGTGTCAATATTATTGAAATTTCTTTTAGTTGATTTTCACCAGTCCTTAAACATCTGCCCAATCTCACAACAGTTGAAACTTTGTAAATCTACTTGTCAGAAAGATGATTGAAAATGCGAAAATTTTAAAATAATTAATTATTTTGAGGAAAATTAGCTTCTTTAGAGGAAGAACAAAATTTTCAATCAGTTTTGCTCCGAAACAGTTTCCATAACGGTATCACAAAACGAAATTAAATTTTTTAATTTTATAACGTTGATAACAAAAAAAGAAATAACATTTTTTCCAAGCAATCCACACATTTTATACATAACAGAATTACTAAAGTTTCCAGTAACTTTCTTTAATGAAATAGTTTCATTAATCTTTATAAACACAGCAACCTTTTTTTTTCAGCTTACGGAAGACGAGATAAAATATCAGTATCAAACAAAAGCACTAAAAAAGGATTTCTGTGAACAATAAATTTTCAATGGCTATTATCCTGCTGATGATACGAAAACCCATCATTTTCCTTTATACAACCCAAACAATCATTTTTTTCCTTTTATTAAACTTAATCTTTTCAGATCAACTGCTTCCAAGTGAATTGAAAAATTTGCTTTCCAATTATTACAACGATCATCAAAACCTTGAAGGCAATTATTTCATAATTATTTTCTAATCTACCTTCGAATCTTTGTAAAAGATTATTATTTCTCATTATTTTTCAGCAGACCATCATGAAAACGGTAATGGTTTACCAAGATCGTAATCAAATTTAGAGGAGTCATTTTTCAATAGTAAGAGGATATTTTGACATAGATAATTTAAAAGAGAGTATAAGATATACTGTCTTTCTAAAAAATTAATTATTGGAAACATTTTTTTTCGACTTACCATACATATAAAGAATTTAGAGATATGTACAGATATTAATATTTAATTGAAATTTATACGCATAATCTCTGGCTAATCAGTTTCAGCATAGTAAAGGAAACAGATTTGCTTATTGAACGAACGCTGATTTTATTATATTTAGAGATTTAAAAGTCTTAGAAATCTAACAAATCGCAATTCTATGTATGTATGTTAGTTTTATTCATAAGATTTGGTTTTAGTACCCAATTAACGATAGTTTTTATAAGCTTCTAATTTCAAGTGGACAGTATCGTTTAAAGAAAAATTTCCATGGAAATGTGATTGATTATTGTTATGTTAATTTCTAAAAACTTCTCCGGGAAAGAAGGAATTAAGATCCTTCAGTAAAAATGTTTTACTTTTTAAATTTTGTTGATATCTAGTTTCTATAATTCCGATAGCTTGTTTGACAAGTAAAACAACACTAAACGGAATCTAAGATGAGTGAATTTGTGATGTGAAAAACAATAGACCCTCAGCTTAACTCAAAGCTGGGACCTAGACACAATACAATGTTATGGAATAGGATTAATATTTGTACTCCCTAAAAGAATGTTAAATGGTTTATATATAAAGCTGATGTTTCGTATTCCAGTAGTGTCATGTACAGAGCTGCTGTATGACTAAATGGTAAAGTAATACTATACTTACGAAATTTAACTGGATGTTTTTAAGCTCTAAAGACTTCTAGACAATAATGTAAAAATCACTTCTACACATTTGTAACGTTCGAAACGAGCCCGCGAGACATTCGTACAATGAAAGTTTTGAGCTGGCATTGTAATGACTTCAATAGTGGCCTGCATGAAGTAGAAGATAGTGACGTAACAGCTGCAACACTTATTAGTGTTGTTTTCCCCACGCGCTGATTCAACTCAACTCCAAAAATAATATAAGAGGATTTTTAATAGATTGTATAATTTTTTTTGAACTCGTTGTGTATCAACAAGATTTCTGGTGAATGGATGTTAAATATAATTTATTTTCATAAGAAGAGAATTATTCCTTTCGCCACAAAACACAAACACGCTACAGACTTGTATTGTATTATTGGTGGCAAGCGTCGGGATGGAATTATCAAGTGCCGATTGCAAGCTAAGTAGAATTTGATTTGAATTCTAATAAATAGTTTGGCGATTAAAGAAGAATATCGAATTTGAGAAACTTTGATTTCGTTTATGATTTATATAAACTATCTGTCTTGAAATTATTGACTCTACATTTGTATTAGTGTTAGGGTAATAATTCTTTAATGGAATTTGATAGTTTGGCGTTTGAAAAGTCTCATGAAAAAAGTTTCCGAGAAGAATTCTAGATAAAGTTGATGTATGACGTTTTGAATGTATTTTCACTAACGTAAAGTCTGAATTTGAAATTATTTATTTCAGCAATTGTATTTTTGTTTTGGAATAGTAGTTCAGTGAAGACTTTATATCAACTGTTTGGCCAGCGATTTGGCGATATTTTTTCAAGAACGACTGAAAGTTCATTATTAGGAACTGTATATATGTTCTTGTTTAAATAAATATGAAATAGAATTTGACATAAATTCAGAAGAAGTTTGGGAAAGAAAATACCCGTAATATTATTGAAAATAAACTTAGAATTTGTTTTTTGAAAGAAGTGCACGTGATTATAAAAGAAATATTAAAGTCATATTTTGTTTTGAACGTGCGTTTCAGTGATATAAAAAGCCGAATTGAAACAAGAAAGTTTGAGATTTATTTCAGCAAACGATTTTTATTAAAAATAATTTAAATTGTGCAGTATTTGCAAAACATTATTGTGTATTTTTAGATTGTGAAAAGTTTGTGGAGTTAGAACAGACTTCATTTTGAAAGGTAGATTTTTGGTTGAAAACTTTACCTATTATAATTGTGGTAATTTGGTGCAAGTTCAAGTTAAAAAAATTTATTTTGAAATTTTTAAGAAGGTTGTGATTTGCGTGTGGTTGCTAACATGTCTTTCTTAGCCAAAGGTAGGAAAGCGGACTTATTACTTGTTTGCGAAGAATTGGGAGAAGAGATATCATCTTCGAATAAGATTCCCGAAATAAAAGCAAAAATTTTAAACAGTAGCAATTATGTTGAAGCTGATGTTAAGATTATTCTAGAAAGAGTAATTGAAGACAGGAAAACCGAAGAAGTTCGCCAAGATCAAGCTCGCCAAGATGAGTTAGCTCGCCAAGATCAAGCTCGCCAAGATGAGTTAGCTCGCCTAGAACAAGCTCGCCAAGATCAAGCTCGCCAAGATGAGTTAGCTCGCCAAGAACAAGCTCGCCAAGATCAGTTAGCTCGGGAGAAAATGCAGTATGATCTAGAAATGAAACGTTTGGAACTTCAGACTCAAAGTGTGTCAAATCCTCCAACCCGTCAAACAACCGGTATGGAAGAGCATAAAATACAATTAATGAATATAACTCCAAAATTTGATGAAGAACGTGATGAAATGACTCTCTATTTAATAAACTTTGAACGAAAAGCAGAAATGGCTAAGGTTCCAAGAAGAGATTGGGCCGCCTATTTATTGGGAGTGCTGCCAGTGGAGGTTTCCAATATGTTGGCGAGAGAACCACCGGAAACCGCAAACAATTACGATTCTGTAAAAAGTCTTATCTTGAAGAGATACAAATTAAATCCTGAAAAATTAAAGCAGTTGTTTTACAGACATCAGAAGAACGCAGAAAAATCTTGGAGAAATTATGCTTATGAATTGAACAGCTATTTTACAGAATGGGTCAATGATTTAGAAGTATCTACGTTTGAAGAGTTGAAAGATTTAATCGTAACCGAACAACTCAAATTTAGAGTTCCTGCTGATATAAAAGATCACTTTCTCGATGATTGGATAAATTGGAAAAAGCCTTACGAATTGGCGGAAAAATTAGACGAATATGATGATATTAGACAAAGTTTCCGGAAAAAGGAATTCCCTCGGAAGAACACAAGTAAAGTACCAGGAGGTAACAACAGTGGATATAAACCTAAAAACCAGACAAACAATTATAATGATAAGCCTTTTCCACGGCGAGAATTTCCCAAGGAGAGAAATGAGGAAGCTGAATTCGAAAGAAGGAAACAGCCTCGTTGCTATGAGTGCGGTATCTCTTTCGCATTTAAGACCACAATGCGATAAGCTTAAAAAGAAAGTTGAAACTGTTGCTTCCAACATGACTTCAAGGTATGGATACCATGATGCACTTGCCCCCTACATAAGTATGGGAAAAGTAAATGGGATCGAGATGCCGATACTACGAGACACGGGTGCGAGTTTAGACTTGATTTGTAAGAAGTATGTCAGTCCGTCGATGTATACAAGTGAAACAGTGTGGATTAAATCTCCGCTGGAAGAAAACCCCACTTGTTACCCTTTAGCTAAAGTAGAACTTGAATGTGAATTTGGGCACATAGTGACCAAAGCTGCTGTTTTAAGAGACTCTTTGGATCAAGGGAGGTATCTTTTGGGGAACAAGACCGCTGCATTGTTTGAAGAAGCAAAGCAAGTCGAAGATGTCAAGATTCATATGGTGAATGCTGTTCAGACCCGTGCTCAAAAGAAAATATCTGAAGATGTCCAGAGTCTAGGAGTGGATGAAAATATTTCGGAATGTAGCCCAGATAATGAAGTCCCTGTGGAAGAAAATGTCTTACCTATAGCAGATTTTAAGATTCCGGAATTAGACCTTATAAAACTATCCCCAGAAGATTTTTTAGAAGAACAACGAAAAAGCGCTCAATTGAAACCTCTGTTTCAGGAGGTTGAAAGCAACTTAAGTTCTGGGAACTCCAGGTATGTGGTGCGAGGTCAAGAACTATTCTTCCGTAAAGAAGACAAAGATGGGACAGAACGATTATTGCTTGTAGTTCCAGAGAGATATCGAACACAAATGATGAAAATTTGCCATGAAGAAACTGCGGCTCATTTGGGTGCAACCAAGACTAAAGATGTTTGTTTCAAAACATTCTATTGGCCGAACTGTTATAAAGAGGTGGAAAATTTTGTGAAGACCTGTGACGTATGTCAGAGAGCAGGAAAGCCACAGGATAAAAAGAAAGCCCCTCTAAAGATAGTTCCAGTTATTTCAGAAGTATTTTCCAAGCTAAACATTGATGCTTGTGGTCCTTTACCGATGACGCCTTCTGGAAACAAATACCTCATCACTGTGATCTGCATGTCTTCCAAGTATCCAGATGCCATTCCTGTTGAAAATCTGCGATCAACTACTGTAGTGGACGCCCTGCTTCAAGTTTTTAGCCGCATGGGGTTTCCAAAAGAACTGCAAACCGACCAGGGCACGTCATTCATGAGTGCTTTAACCACAGAATTTCTGGAAAGGTTTGGAATCAAAGTCGTGCGAAGCTCCGTACATCACCCACAAAGTAATCCAGTTGAGAGAATGCACAGAACGCTAAAGAGGATTCTTCGTGTCCTATGTCTTGAATCTGGCCCGGACTGGGAGAAAATTTTACCTCAAGCCCTTTTTGCATTAAGAACTGTGACTCACGACAGTACAGGTTATTCCCCAGCAGAACTTGTCCATGGAAAAAATTTAAAGACTCCTGTTATGTTACTGTATGACAAATTAACAAAACAAGATCGTGAAGAAGATAGTGTTGTAGACTATGTTTTCGAACTGATGAATCGCATGAAGAGATGTCAAGAAATAGCAGTGCAAAACATGGAAGTTGCCAAAGAAAAACAGAAACTATGGTACGATAAGAAGACCGTTAAAAGACAGTTTGCTATAGGAGATTTAGTGTTGGTTGTGGCACCATCAAGACCTAATAAGTTATCAGTACAGTGGGTAGGACCTGGTGCAGTAGTACAGCAACTGTCAGAAACCAACTATGTGATCAAGTTTCCTGAAAAAGAAAAAACTCATGTGTACCACATCAATATGCTTAAACCATACTTCCAAAGGGCAGAAAATGTAAATCTGTTGTGCTTGGAAGAAACTGAAGAAGATGAAGATATTCCTATTCCTTGCCATGAAGAAAATCCAAACATTTCTGAACTGCCTGAAATTTTTAGAGAACTCAGATTGAATGCGCGATTATCTGAAACTCAACGAACTCAAATGGAAAATTTGTTGACTGCCTACTCCAATATCTTTTCGAATCAGCCGGGATGTACTGACTTGGTTGAACACGATATTGAATTAGAGACAGAAAAAACAATATTTGCAAAACCTTATAGGATGTCCCCACGACAAACAGAAATTCTAAAGAGGGAGGTGAAAAAAATGTTGGATCTAAAGATAATTGAATCAGGAGACTCTGACTTTACCTCTCCACTAATACTGGTGGAAGTACTAGGAAAAGAAGGAAGACCATGCATAGACTATCGTCGCTTAAACAAAGTAACGAGAACACAGTATTTTCCTATGCCAAATATAGAGGAACTTATAGAGAAAGTGTCATCAGCGAAATATATTACTGTTCTAGATTTAACCCGAGGTTACTGGCAAATACCTTTGAGTGAACGGGCCCAGCGTTATGCTGCCTTTGTGACAAGCTTCGGCACCTATAGGCCATTAAGGTTGCCGTTTGGACTCAAGAATGCTCCATATTATTTTAGTAGAATGATGGCTGGGTTGTTGCAAGACTGTGAAGAATTTGCTGTACCCTACTTGGACGATGTTGCAATTTTTTCTAATACCTGGGAAGAGCATGTGAAACACGTAGAACAAATCTTCATGAAGATGAAAACAGCTCATCTCCACATAAAGCCTTCCAAATGTCAGTTCGCTCAGGAACATGTCAAGTACTTAGGCCACATAGTTGGACAAGGGGAACGGAAACCTGGAGAACTTAAAATACAAGCCATCAAAGATTTTCCCAGACCACTGAACAAGACCCAAATTAGATCATTTTTAGGTCTTGCTGGTTATTATCGCAGATATATTCCTGATTTTTCTGTAGTAGCAGCTCCATTAACAGATCTACTAAAAGGGAAGAAAGTCAAAACGTCAGTGGATTGGAACAGTTCTTGTGAAGATGCTTTCAAAGAATTAAAGAAAAGACTTTCAGAAAAACCAGTATTATTTAGCCCCGATTTCACCATTCCATTTGTCATTCAATGTGATGCTTCAAACCTTGGACTTGGTGCGGTGTTGTCTCAAATAAACCAAAGAGGTGAAGAACACCCTATCATGTACTTGAGTAAAAAGTTTTCCCCTGCAGAACAGAAATATAGTACTACAGAAAAAGAATGCGCAGCTATCGTTTATGCAATACAAAAGTTGAGATGTTACTTAGATGGACAACAGAGCTTCATTATACAAACTGATCATAATCCACTGGTCTGGCTAGAAAAGAACACCGGCACAAATCCAAGACTTTTAAGATGGGCCCTTATTTTGCAACCTTTCAACTATAAGGTGGTGCACCGGAAAGGAAAATTTCACCAAAACGCCGATAGTTTAAGCCGCACTGCTTAGCCTTACACCAAAACTTTTCACTGGTGACGTAGTGAAAAGTTTTTCCGAAAGGGGAGGAATTTAAGACTGTAATGACTTCAATAGTGGCCTGCATGAAGTAGAAGATAGTGACGTAACAGCTGCAACACTTATTAGTGTTGTTTTCCCCACGCGCTGATTCAACTCAACTCCAAAAATAATATAAGAGGATTTTTAATAGATTGTATAATTTTTTTTGAACTCGTTGTGTATCAACAAGATTTCTGGTGAATGGATGTTAAATATAATTTATTTTCATAAGAAGAGAATTATTCCTTTCGCCACAAAACACAAACACGCTACAGCATGTTACAAAAGGGCACCCAGGAAACGATGTCAAGGTAAAGTAGAATTTAATTATAAAGGAATTTAGCCATGGTGCCATGCTAAACGGGAGGAATGCGACATTGCTTTGCAGTACTCAAGCTATGTAGTATGTGTATCATGTTTCAATCTTCTTACAAAATCTCTACCAGTTATACAAGGAATAAAATTATAAAATATGAAAACCTAACCATTCACTCCAGAAGTTCTCATAATGCTCCTTTAGAGTAAATCAAGCCATTACATTTCCGTGTTTATGAAAAATCTTCAAGGGAAGTTTCGCTGTATGCACTAGATCACTATTTTCCTTAAAGCAGACAAACAGGGAAAATGTCTGAACAAGGAGGTACACGGGGTCCTGTAGAATGTCCAGAGGCATCTGGTCTATAACACACCTCAGTATGAAAATCAAAGGGTCCATCAATGTTTTGCAACATGCTTTCTCGAGTTGTCTCGGGTTAAAACTTTTTAATAAGACGCAACTTATACATTCCTCTCTGTGTATTTGCTCCTGTTCAAACTTAAGGGTGCACAAGATCTCCTAAGGGGTGGTAAATAGTAGTGACATTAGGTCTCGAATAGCCAAAAGAATGAAGGAAATGAAAATAAATGAAAATGATCTTCTAAAAGACGGTTCTGTTTATACATCGGAAGCCTACTGAGCTATTTCAGTCCAATAAATAAAAGGTAAAAGGGATAGTGAAACTATAAATTGAGTTTTCTCAAAACAGCAATTTTTTTAGCATTGTGCGCACTGTTCCTACCAAAATATTAGTGCAATATTGATAAAAATTTAATCGTATGTATATGTTGTAAAATTCTATAGCTTAATACAAAAAAATTAGAATTTTTAAAAGAATTAATACTTTTCAAGGAAAAAAAATTGTAAATTTTTTTTCTATTGTGAAATTTTTACAATTTACGAGTATCTAAAAATTTAATCAATACTTTTTACCTGTATTTTGATTTTAAATTAAAGATAGGTGCATTGTAAATATATTAAAATGACCATTTTATTCCTGTGTGTATATTTTTATGTTTTATGGTGAGCATAGTGATTTAAGGCCTTCCGTATATTAGACTGATATTTTCTAAACATATAATAAAATTATACTAAACATATAATACATAAACAAAACATATAATATATACTAAACATATAATAAAATATTTTCTAAACAAATAATAAAAATATTAATTTACGAAGAAAACATCTGATTTTTTCAGAGTATATAATTCAAAATGTGTTAATGAAATACCATTTGAAAACATTTCTTTTTTCAATTTTATTAAAGTTTGATACTTTGAACATGACTATGTTTCCAGCAATTTCGACAAAGTTAAAGGTACTGTGTCCCCTTAAAGCAGAAAGCAAATATAGAATATATGAACTAAAAGTAAATATCTTTTTTTGTGTAAATAAAAGGAACAAATGTGATTACAGTACGGGTAGTTAAAAATAAGAATATTAATAATGCTGGTCATAGATCCGATATGGAAAAGATTTTTTAACGTGCGTTTAGTTTGACAGTAATACATCACTTACTGTTGACATTAAATAACATTGAATGTTTAAAGATGATTTTCCTCACGTAATTTGATTACAAAAGTTAAATACTTTAATTATTAAGTAAAATTAAACCTAAACCCTTAAATAAAACCATTAAATCAAAGTAAATATTCAAAATTCTTATTTAATAAATTGTATTGATGAAAACTATGTTCTAATCAACATAATTTATTAAATAAGAAACTTCAATATTCATTTTCTGATATTTAACTTAATAATAATTTGATATTTTGTAATTTAAATATGGGAATCTCCCAAAAATATTTTTCGCAATGGGCGCTAATAAATTAATTCCACTTTTATCACTATAGGGACTTTCCGCTTGCCTGCCCTAAGTAAAAGTTTGAAAGGAAATCATTTGAATTAATTGAGTTATAATCACTTCTAATAATGATCAGATAGATTTAACGTAATTTAATTTTGGGAATTTCTGCTGTAAATTGCTTGAAAACAACATTTTCCCGAGTCCAGTTGTTCTCCCGAGACTTAAATCTCATTTTAGAGGAAACTAATCTCATTAAACCATTGGCGGCGTTTATAATTAAAATTTTTATCTTGTAGTTCCTGGTGGTAAACAGGAATAAATTTACCAAAGACAGAAGTGAGTTCAAATAATTAACAGTTTGATTACAAACATTTGTCTTTTGGGGTAAATGTCTGTTTAATACGCTAAAAATAAGACTTATTTAGACGTTAAGCATTCTTTCAACTAATATTCAATTTATTGCGGTGGGATACTTAAATACAGACTAATAAGTAATTTAATTTAGATGAATTTTCTTTTTTGACAATTTCAAGAGTTTTATTACGTTTTCTAGAATTTGCTGCAACTAAACAAGGTTCATGAGAGGTAGATTTCTGCACTCAATCGAGTATTCTATTTACCTTTCAAGTATAAAAACATATAAGCCTGCAATGTTTCTTTTTTTTGCGAAAGATCTGTCTGAAACCCTACCTTAACTCTAGAAAGAAGGTTGCCGTCATTTTGACGGTTTCGGACATACTATTGAGCGCTATATCTGTATTTATGTCCTCAGGATTCTGAAATTTTATGACTTTTTCTAATTTTACGCGAAATATGCGTACACATGTACAACATTATATTCGATATTAAAGAGGGGGAGAAAATGACTAAGACTGAAAGCCTTAGATTTTACGGCAATATAGAAAACAGGCAGAGATCTTTAAAATAATACCGGAAAAATGTTAGTTACTTTTCGCCTCTTCCCCCTTCTGCAAATAACAGAAATATTGGCTCTTCGGAAATATTGGTGTTGACAATAAGGACTGCACAAACCATGCATATATTTTTACTGACAAACCATACCAGGTTGTCAGCTCGCTATACCTGAATAAATATATATATAAATCTATATTAATTTATTATATATTGGTATGAAATAGCTCAAAATTTAAAGTATTTAACCATTTAAAAACGTTAAATATTTTAAATTCTTGATTTTATTTTTAACCGTCAAAATGACGGTGTTCAGTCTTTTTAGTAGGAAAAAAAATTCCAGTCTTTCTAGTGTTAAAACATCAATTTCACATTGGCATTGAAATTACTTACATGAATGTTCTACATCCTTCACTGTGTTATATATTAATGAACATTTCCTTGATGTTATTTTAACTTTCATATACTTAATAAAATAATACACCGGATCTCCTTACTCTGACATATTTTCCATAATAATACATAAATTATGGAAATTGGAGAGTTGTCTTGAGGATTTTAAATTTGATACTAAAATTTTAAAAAATTGGTACTTGCATTTTATCCATTTATTTCAGAGTCATGAAAAATGAAGTACTCGGTATTTTAAAATGTTAATTTCGTTTATACAGCCAAGCATTTATTTAAACCTGATAAAGCTATTAATGAAGTTAGTCTACATAACTAAACTATGTAAAAATACTTTCATTCCAAGAAAATGATAAATGACAGTACAACACAGGATGCTGTCAGGTTACTATTAATCCTAGGTGTTCAAGTGAGTATATTATCTTTGCAGCAATTTGGCAGTGAGGAATTATACGTTATGATTTTGTGACCTTTGTGTCCTCAAATACATACCAGAATATGTATTTGTTTCTCAATACTTATTTGAAAGAATTTTTGTGGGATACTGACATCGGTTCAATTTTTGATATCGTAAGCTGAATCGGTGTTAAAACTAACATAATTGGAATTAGTCAGAAAACATAGGACTTCTGAATTCTTCGCCTAGCCATTGTATAAAAAATCCTCGAAACAACAGATAAAACACTTTAACCTTAATACAACAGACAAAATCTTTGCAGCAATTTGGCAGTGAGGAATTATACGTTATGATTTTGTGGCCTTTGTGTCCTCAAATACATACCAGAATATGCATTTGCTGCTCAATACTTATTTGAAGTATTTTTGTGGGATACTGACATCGGTTCAATTTTTGATATCGTAAGCTGAATCGGTGTTAAAACTAACATAATTGGAATTAGTCAGAAAACATCCGACTTCTGAATTCTTTGCCTAGCCATTATATAAAAAACCTCCATACAACAGATAAAACACAAATTAGAAATTTACTGTAAGTAGCAAAGAAAAGGAATATTTGGAGAATCTAAGTATTTAATGTTTATGAAGGTTGCTAAAATTCTCTCTTGACTGTTTCTGTCAGCCTGTATAAGTGAAACTACGAGGGTTGTAAATATAGAAATGGTAACATACCCGGAAAACATTTTATAAGGAACGTACAATCAAAATTGCATTACATTCCTTCAATATAATAACCAGCAAAGTCCTGTACCTTTTGCCAGATGTCAGGCAGCCGTACGATACTGTAATTACTTACGACCTTTTCCCACGCGTAAATTCCCGATAACCCACCCGGTGGAATTACGCTCGTAATCGACATGATTGATCAGTGAACAGTTGCCTTGTCAACACAAAGGTGCAGACGCTCCGGCGCCAACTGTATATCTTGGAGGTAGAAATCTTTACAAATATCCCCCCCTATCGGACAAAGCCAAACCACTGACAATTGCCTGGCAGATCGGCTAGAGCCGTGGGACGACTTAGACGGTGAACTGTAAAGAGAAGTGGGCGTGTTCGACACTCAACCTCCCAGAAGGAAATAATAGAAGATATAGTCGATACTCGGGCGGGAGTGAGCAGTTGTGCGTTATTTTCCCAGGTGATTAGTGATCTTGAAAGAGGGTCCCGAGCGGACGCGTGGCTAGCCGGAATCCCGAGAGTCGACCAGCTCCTGATGTTATCCCGAACTCATCATTTTTATTTATAACTTAACTATTATTTTGTACATAGCTTTATGTTAACTTAGAATGCGAATAAATGCATTAGTTATCGTAAAGGTTGTCAATCTTGTTTTTAGGGAAAGTCATTACAATACCGTTGCAAAGTGTTGTGTGTTGATGTTAGCGATGGAGTGCCTTACTGCTCGGATCACAGACGGCACGTCAGGAAATCGGATGCCTCAAAGGGGTTCCTTCAACTTAAGAAAGAGGTCGTAGTCACAAGGACTCATGTCAGGTGAGTTCAGAGGGTGTTCCCAACACCTCCCAAGACACCGTCGCAAAAGATTATTTACAGCTCGTGCAGCATGACAACAACCATTGTCGTACTACACGATAGGGAGATTGTCCCGCAATAAATGTGAACGTTTTCTCCATAAATCCGGGTGAAGATGGTGATGTAGAAATCGGCAATAGTAGTCTCCGTTGACAGTTTCTCCTTGAGGCACAGGATGCGTAAGAATGACACCCTCGTAGTCATATGCCACAATCAGCATAACCTTCACCCGACTGGGTTCCTGACTGTACTTCTGTGGACGTGTTGAATCTGGGTGACGCCATTCATTAGGTTAACGCTTTAATTCAGGCTTGTAGGCTCGAGCCCTTGTCTCATCAATGGTGACAATACGCGGCAGAAATGCGTCTTGGTCATTGCGGTATCTGTCGAGGTGGATACCAGACAGTGCACGCTGGTGCCATTAATGTACGTCAGTGATTCGATGTGGAACCCAGTGGGAAGCAATTTTCCTCATGTTAAGACTTTTCTTCAGTATGTGCTACACCGTTTGATGACTGAGCTTAACTTCAACGGATAATTCCCGGGCAGTCCATCGACGGTCCATGGAAAGGAGACCACTCACGATGTCAATGTGATGTTTAGGAGTGGATGGCCGACCTGTGCGGTGGAAATCCGCAGTCTCAGTACGACCTACACTAAACTCTTTGACTCATTGTGCAACGTCCTATACGGCAACGCATTCTTTCCACAGGCTTCAGATAATCCTTGATAACATTGCTATGAATTTTTGCCATGGGCAACATCGATTTTAATCCACGATCGCTGATCACTTTTTGTAATCATGATTTAGAGCGGTATAAAGGACACTGTCCACTTCAACGCCACGCAGAAACTACCCCTTCTACTGGTTCGACGGTTTTATGCACATTACACATCGAAAACAGCGCCACCCCACTGCTCCGATATCCTCTTTGCGCATGCCCGATGTTCTGCATCTTTCTGGGCTACGTTGCCACTACTTTATTTACAACCCCGTATATTAAAAATTCTATAAGTTAGTAAACCATCGTATGGAATGCTGTATGTTATATCAATATGGGGAAAAACAGTTCAAAATTATAATCCATAGTTAACAATTTTGCCAATACAATTTCTTCTTAACGATTAAAAACAATTAAAAAGCCTTATAGAAGAGTTATAGAAGAATAGGTGATCAAAACTCGGTTAATTCATTTGCATATCAGAGCACACAACAGTCAATGTAGTATTAAAGTTACACGGGTTTTTAAAGGCCTATCTAACATATGAATTTTACATGAAAATCGCCACATCGACTCCCCTGTATCTAGACTTAACGTCTAATTTTCCCTATATTCATCATATCATTAACTTCTGGTTAAAATATGAGATGATAGAAGATTTGATTATATAAATATCTCGAAGATATAAATATCCCAAAGGTTTTAATATTTAAAACATATTTACTGAACTTATTTATGAATTAATCTGCATATACATTCTATTTAATAAGGTTAAAGAAATTGTATATGCAGATTTAGGCAAAAGCAAATCCCTTACAAAAGAGAAGTTGCAAAATCCCAAAAGGATTTAATGTAAATATATTATTTAAATATTCACACGAGGGCTACACACTTCTGACAGGTATGTAAAAATAGCAAAAGTTGAAACTTCAAATATCCCAATTACAATAGTATAACTGAAAAATCAGATCTTACTGATAGAAAATTTGTTAACATCAAAAGAACTGGGATTTTTGAATATAACTCTGCGTTTTATAAAATTACTGTAGCAAGTAAAATTACCTAACTATTACTAAAATAACTATTTTATAACAAATTAGTACATCTGGGTAAAATATTGTCCTGGAAGCCGGTCTTTTCTAGTTCTCAATGCTTTTATACCCTGAAAAAATATTTTATAACTGCAAAGTAACTATCTAGTGTATCAACATGATTTACATAAGAAAATGAACCAAGAAACAAATATTTATTTTTCTTAAAACAGATAAATTGTTTGTAAATTAAAAGAAATGAAGTTATATGTAAGGCTTTTCAGTTATGCACACAAACGACTAGATGAAAATTTTGAGCTACAAATTAATTTAAAAATGTGTAAATATTTAGCATGAGTAAAAGAATTCAGTTCAAAATACACAGATAACATAAAGCGATATTTCAAACATTCTTTCCCTAAAGGCTGATAAATGTACATACATTAATAATTTTTATTAGTATTTTTTATAGACGCAGCTTAATATACCTGTAGCTGTTTTAATTTATAATTCATCGTCAACTTTTACTGCGTCAAAGAATTAAGTAAAAGATTGTTTCACATTCAATTTATGAAGAGCAATGAATCCTTACATCACCAACACTAAAATTTGCCCATCAGTTTTAGAAAATGGATTTGTCTCCTTACATAAAATAAACTTCATTTTCAATTTATGCCCCATTACTTCATGAAAAACTTAATGACCTAGGGAAACAGAACATTAGGCTAGACTTGAGACATTTACCAGAAGAGCTCGAAAGTTTTTATCAGATATAATCCCTTCAATAAAATTCTTCTGTGCGTAAATATGTTACTTTGTGTATAAAATGTTAATAAAATATTCCTTGAAAAAAGATGAATGAATTATATTTCTTCAGTTTAGGTTTTTCTGAAATTATGTATGTCTGTGAAGGTCAAACATTAACTAATTTTTTGAATTTAAAAGACAATTCCTTTGTGACCTAAACAAATGAATTAGATTCATTATTTACACTTAAGTATTTAGTCATAAATACTTGGCGCATATGTCCCGTGATTGACCCTGCGCCAAAAATCAAATCAAATCAAATCAAATCAAACTTAATATTTATTGTGAAGAAACAAAATGTACCAAGGAGGAAATTTATATTCTTTATTTACACTAGAAATCAGCTTTAACATTTTATAATTATATATATTTTTCTAATTAAAACTATATAAAAATATATATTCAGAGTTTCATCATAAATATATGGATGTGAATTTGTATAGATCCAAATAAAAAAAGTATTCATATTGTGAATACAATAGATATCGGTATTGGTATATATTCTTAATAAAATTTTCTAAAAATCTCAGCCATTTTCAAACACACTCTATAGAAGTGAAAATGAGTTATTAATGGTAACAATGTAAAACTCTCTGATGAAAAGTTTTTAAACTGAGTTATCTTATTTAAATAAATTTATGAATTTCTTAAAGAAATATGTACCAAAATATTTTTGTTGTAAAATATTAAATAATTTTATATCTTCTCAGCTCAAAAAACATTGTTCATTTGCCTCACAAAGAGACGGAAAAGCTACTGCTGTAAGGTGCGGCAGAATAAACTTCCACATTTCAAAGGATAATAAAAACGAACGAAACAATTTACAGAAAAAAGCTTTATATTTTCAAAAAGTACTAACAATCAAGTGTTTTATTCCACTAGGTTTCGAAAATAACAACACTCAGGTGGCGCCTATTATTTTCTATGCACTGCCGAAGTTATACATCACTCTGTTTGTCATCTATGGTGGGAACTTCCTCACGAATAGCGGACTTACGAACTCATTGCACATTTTATGGTTTCCTAATGTAACTAAGACAGCCATTTTATTTCCTGGGTAATGCCGATCTATTGCTTCCGCGTTTGACACCCATTGCAGGATTGTTTTCTGGTCAGGAACTGAATCCTTTGCATAGAACCCGATGCTCGTCCTCTGAGTCCCGGTTACAGAATCTTGTTTGTGAAGATCGCCTTGATCACGAAACCACAATATTCCCCGGACAAACTCATGGTGTCTATTGACAACTAGGAGGGATGGAACTTTAATAGTAGCAACACTGTTTTCGAGCCCCCACGCACCAGAACCCATGAAAGCAGCTTATACCACACGTATGTCACATACCTGCCTCACCTCAGAGAGAATGAGCTCTCCCCACAAACATCACACGCCTCACAATGACAGGATGAACACAGCCATGCTTTAGTTACCGGTTTATTGTACGAAATAATTTGTTGCATCATACTGATGGAAGGAAAATGTTTGTGCGCACACTGTGGCTGATTTGCTTGCTCGCTGGGACTGGGAAGTGCTTTACAGTCCCCCATATTCCCCGGACTCTGTAACTTTGATCTCATCTCCATGATGAAGGTATACCGCTCCGTGGGCCTTCGCTTCCATACCGTTCGAGAGATTCTTCGGGCTGTAGACCACTCCATTCGAAGGATCAACAAATCAAGTTCTGCCAAAGGGCATCCTGCAGATTCTAAGTCGTTAGTAACGGTTGCTAAACAATGCTGGTTAATACTTTGAAGGGCTATAAAAGTTTCACCTCTGTATCTCTTCTGTAATAATTCGTTAATACCTAGTTGCCACTATTAAAGTTCCAACCTATGTAGAAAATCCGCCCGAATTGTTTCCACCTCCCACTACTCCCCGCTCCTACCACTTCCTTACCACTGACCTTCAGAAATACGGGAGTCCAGTCTAGCTCACCCTGTAGTTTAGCAAGTCATATATTTCCATCTATATCAGGAAAAGTACTTTTTCTTTTTAATGGCTAGACTGTCTTTGTAAAAACGCGTATTAATTTTCGAGAATGATAACCTAGACCGTTCAGAAATTGGTAGTTGCTAATAAGTAGCATCTTCTTAGATTTCTCCTAGCTTAGAATCTTTTGTATTTCTTAGTAATTTTTTCAACAGTGAAAGTTCGAACTGAATTTCTTGCTTTCGGATACATGCAATTAATTCGTACGACAAAAATCATATAGATAATAATTGCGAAAAATATTAATTATTTCTCGTTTATTTTTGGATGTTATACAGTTTTCACATAAAAGAACTGAAGTCAGATATTCTAAAAAATCTTACCAGAATACTAGCAGAAAATAAGAATAACTTTTTACGGTCCTAAAAATACCTCCGAGATATATTTCCTGTTTTAAACTTTTCGTTTTAATATAATTTTTCCCCAAAATACCTGTTTTCATCACACTGCTTAGCTTAGCCGTTAGGAGTTAAAAATCGCCTTTTCTTTGGTAATATAACTTTTTCTTGTAAGCTGGCTTACGTTATTAACCAACAAGCTTTAAATCAAGCAATTTTTTTCCTTAAAAATTCACTTTAAAAGAAATTGGTGAACAACTTTTAACAAGGATAACGTAAGAAAAAAATGATCAATTTTTTTTTTCTCAAACAGAAATTATTTATCATCTGAAGGATGAAAAATGTGAGTTTTTATAAACTAACAAACATTTTTTAAGTGTTTTATGAAAGTCAGTAAATTAACAGATAAACTGTAACGCCCCATTGATGTAAAGCTTTAAATTGTTTAAGTAAACAATTTAAGGGTTATCTATCAGCGTACACCAGCCTGGTGGTGATTTTAAAAATATCGATTTCCTCCTAAAAGGAGTTTGGTAATTTGAATAGACTTATATTTTAACACCTAATAAGTACAAATGTGTTCTTTTTAGGTTGTTTAATATTATGCATATACCTGAGTAGCATTTAAGATATAAAATACAACAAAGTAATACGTATGATTCTTTTATTTATTTCGATGCTAAAAATGAAAAACTAAAGAAGTTTTGTTCGTTTAAATACACTGATTCATTCAACTTTTTTCGGGACTTCATATGTTGCAGAACACATTGAATAATAAATGTTATGTAGACAAGTTTTTTAACCGAATTGCCAGGAACATATTATTTTAGTAGAGAAATCACTGATTTTTTTTTCTTTAGATATGACCGTACGAAAAGTGTGTTTATGAAATCTCAAAAATAGATTTTTCTTATTACACATTATTTCTTGATTTTAAATAGCAGTTTCACTGTAAAACTACCCTACATTTTCTATGGCACGCTAAATATTATTCATTACATTTGTTTTATAAAACTCAATCGATAATAATTGTTTTTAGGATATATCAACCCTCAAACAGTAAGTGGTTTGAGACGAAATAGGTGGTACGGTCCTCTCGGATCCGACCCGATCTCCTTTTTATGAGGTTTTTGGTAGAAATAAATGCACAATAAACAATTTTCTTGTATAATAACATCTATTGATAATATATTACATGAAATAAAACCCTTTTTGTAGAAAAAATGACCAACAAATTGTAATTCTGCTAAACAAAGAAAATCTCTGGTATTTATTTACATAGAATGTTTTATATATTAGGTTTAATATGTAATTTAGTCTACCTATTTTTATAATTTAGGGAAATCAACTTTCCGAGCACAAACATGTATTAAATAATATATTACTTACATTTTTGGCCTTCAAAATCGAAATAAAAAATTCAAGAAATTTAAAATAATTTTTTTTTTTAAATGACTAGATATCATGAATAATATTTTTCAACAAAGACACTCGTATTTACTTATTCCTATAACTAGTAGGGTGGACTAGTAGGTCCATCTTGTAGGGGACCTTTTCAACTCGATCTCTTACAAGGAGAAGGAAGAGTACGGGAGGGAGACGACACACCCTTGGGTCGGATCCGACCCCAACTGTACCGTTTGAAGCTTAATATACATTATTTTAGGACAACGTGCTTTTTAACGTATACATTATTGTATTCACGTAGTGGTTCTTTTTGAATATGCTTAAAATTGTTTTTTTTAATTTATTAGCTATTATTTTGTTTGATATGTTTTTCTAAATAATTTCTTGCACTGCATACGTAAGTGATTATAATTTCTTACAAGTTAGTAAAAATTAAGCCAATCTTATGTACAGTATGTCGGTGTGTATATTAAAGTTATTTATTAATTTTTTTTAACTATCCGCTTCTCCTCTGACATTTTTACAACACAATTTAATTAGAAAATGTTTAGGATCATTAGAGTCGGTTTCGGTCAGCTACAAATTTTAAGTTAAGAAGACTGAGTTTTAAATTATTCACTAAATTAGTAAATGTACTTCAAACCACTCAAAACGAAAAAGAAATGAGTGAGTTACAAGAAATCATGAATTTTTTGTTTATTTAATTAAAATGTGTATTTATCTAACTACTATTGATATAACATGTAAATACCTAATGTCGTTTCATGTATTAAAATGTCCTACATAAGTTAAATACAAATAATGTCTGTAATGTACTGCACAGTCAATATTTTATGAGGTTTTGTAGACTGTTTAATAACATTTAATATGTTTTACATTTCCTTTCTAATATTAACCTGAAATCACTCTCCAAAACAGAATGGGAATTTAATTTAAATAACAACCTTTATTGAAATGTTGATATGCTATTATTCTGTCAGTTCCAATTTATTAAAAAAAATACGCACTGAAGTGAATTGAAGTACTCTCTGAGTATCATTTCCCTGGGCGTACTGCAGATTTGCTCTTACCGTATGGGGAATTTCTACCAATAGGTGCCGTGGAAATTTTAATTGATTACATTAAAACTGTTGTGAATAAATTTGGAACACAGAGATCATATTTTTCAATTTTCCCCCGTGTTGATGTATTCGTACTGATGGGAGAACGACATTCAAAAGCAACTATTAGCTATTGTTAATCTATAGTCATATTCGTGCAGTCATATGAGAAGAAGATTCCAACCTTCAAAGTGCTTATAAATTTGTATTTTCTATACGGCACAAAGGTGTTCACTCTTTACCTAAAGCTGCTGAGTGTTTTAAAATGTACAAAAGAATCTTATATTCTGTGGTTCCCCAACTCAGTTAAACCGGGCCAGAGCCGAGAAGCTAGGGCCCTGGCATCCGGTACCAGAGTCTGTGGGTTCGAATCCCACTTGTCGCCGAATTCGAAAGAACACGATCAGGTGACGTAACAGCAGCATCACCGGACAATTCCCCATCTCATCCGGGACTTTATGTAACGACGATTAGAACTGTTTTGATCGCGAAGCATGATAAACGTCTCAGTCAGAGATGATAAGCTTACATTAATTAATATTCAATGTTTGTAAATAGTTAGCCTAGAAATTGTATATTTTTTAATGTCCGTAATGTAATGTAAAGTATCTAGAAACCAAGGAAAATATAATAAAATTCATTTTGAGAGTTTTAGTATGACTTCAATTTTCATATTCATTAAGAATAATATAGCAACTTGACGTACCGAATATTCAGCAGCAAAAAAGAACCACGTCGGAACATGCAAGGTAAGAAGCCTTATTTGATATTCAATTAAAGTATATAATTGGATAAGAGAATATTCAGATCCCACACCACTCTTGGCATAGACGTTTGTAGCTGTTCGGGATCGGCTTTAAGTAGTTGGTCCCGATCTAATTAGCCATAGTTTAGCAAAATTTTTCCAAACCAAGCCATCTCAGTTCGATAGTTAACCAAATGCTACGAAATTCCTGAATTTGGCATCTGGAATTCATTATAAAACCCACTGTAAATATTTAATACGGTTATTGAAATGCATCATAAATTTAACTTAAATTAAATTAGATTGAAAATGTTTACATAGTGATGCAAAGTTGGAAAACGCGATACCAGTCAACACAATAGTGCTAACAAATGGACGTCTAACATAAATCGACAAAAGGCTGGAGAGTTACATATAATTTTCAATGAATACTTTGCATTACAAAAAAATAATTTCTATTTAAGACATCGAAATATTTTAACCACAAAATATGTTTTTCGTAAATAAGGAATGAACAGGCATCACACAATGAATTTACTATAACACGAATTTCCAATCTAGCATGAAAATGCACTATAGAGTTTCTATGAAGAGGAACTAAATTTTAAATAAATCTTGATTTGTTTGGTCGAAATCCCCTTTTATCTGTCATCTTCAAAAGGGGATTTATGAGACAACAATAGTCTAGACTGACTTTAGACATATGCGGAATGCTTGGGCTCTTGCATTTAAAATTTATAAGCATGAATGTGGTGTGTCACGAAATTTAAAGCTGTCAACTCAGTTACAGATTTATTTAAACGGATTCAAATATAAAATATATAATTACTAAACCCTGTTTGTATTACACAATGGTCATCTAAACATTTTCAGAGGAGTGTCGTTTGCTCAGTTGAAATTTGCTTAGTTAAATGTTGTTAGTTCCGTTAAATTATTGTTGTTGAGTAATATCCTACGCACTGAAGATATCTGGGAATAGGCATTTCAGCATATTATTAATATTTCAGATATTGTTTTGCATAAAATAATGACATTTCTATCTTTCAAGAAACCATTTTTTATTGTATTTATGACGTGATGTAGAATGCATTCCATTAAATGCTGTAGAACAATTTAATGAAAACGTTTGTAAAAATAAAGCTCTAATAATGTTTCCATTCAATATTTTCTAGGATTTAATTTTAAAATTATATATAATATTTGCATATATCATTGTTATAGCTTTGTTCCTTTTTCAATTCATTCTTTAATTAATGATAGTTTGCAAATTCAACAAATGTCTTTGCATTAGATGTTACTGACATTGCTTAAAATTTGCATTTACTCTTTTTTGAAAATTCGTAACGTATAAATCATTTTTAAGTATATCGTAAACGGATTAAGATTTGTTATTCAAAGACAATATGATCCCTTCATAAATCATTTAGTGCTATAAATAGAACTATAGGTTTGGTACTTTTCTTATGCACACAAGCTGAAAATTGATGTCACACGTTTCTTTGTGTTATTGTTTAAAAGACGGCTGCATTGGGAATTTTAATGAAAAAGTAAATGATGCAAGAGAATTGAGTAATTTCTGCGGTCGCTGGGAAATACTGTGGTTTGTTTTTTTATCCAGTAGAAAAAAATATGTAGTGGTGTTTTTTAACAACGTTCCCTAAAAATAACATAAGTATGCAGTTCTATCTTTTTCCCACTTTTTAAGTTTTCATTCGCATAAAGCGGATGGTGCTTAATTGTTTAATACGTGGACCATAGAGCATTGAGTGAAATTTGTAAGGGCATGTTCACATAGAATCCGTCAGCGTCAGCGTCAGCGTTTCTCGTGTTGATATACTTTAAACCAATCACAGACCTTAACAACTTCGTGGCTAATCGTTTGGAGGTTTATAATTGGTTAAATATATTTCAATACGAGTAACGCTGCCACTGACGGACGCAATGTGAACTGGCCATAAGGCAACAGAAATAATCAGATAATTTCCTCTTTTGGAATTTTGCCTTCCTTACAGGCTGTATTCCATTTAGGGGTCAATCATGAGGGAGAAGTAAGGTTCAATGGTTGTTTGACCCTCGATTTATATTAGTTTTTTTTCATATCAGCCTCCTAGGATGTAAATTCGGCAATTTAAGTACGAGGCTTTGCGGGAGTCATTGGATTTCATTTTAAAGGACTAAACCTTTGATAATTATTAAAACATATTTTTAAACAAACACAATTTTAATTTTATCAAATAAATCTTTTATTTAAAACGATAATGCTGTAAATACGGCTATGGGATGGAAAATAACTTCATGAAGTTTAGTTAAAATACAGTTTTATTTTAATCAGAGTCCCATATTAAACTAAATGATAACTATTATACAATGATGCTACACAAAATAATACTATCCATTTAATCTTAATAATTTCTTTGAATTTCCTGTGATCTGTGATCGTAGCCATATCACAGTATTTTATATTTAACCTTCCATCAACTTAGAAAAAAGGAGAGAATTTTCAATAAACATTCAGAATTAAATCATAGATTTTTGAATTGCTACAAAAGTGCAATCCCTGATATATACTAAACTTATAGAAAAAATTACGTAATTAAACAAGAAATGTAATGGGGAAAAATAATGCTGAAAGTTACAATCGGACGTTTAGCAGGCATTAACTTTTTATTTGTTTAAATTCATGCTTATAAAATTAATGTGACGTGCTCATGAGAAATAAAATAGAGGGATTAAGAGATAATTTTCATGAATAAATTGGGAACATTAATAAATTAACGAGCTTTATTGATTCAAATTAACTGACTCATTTGTTTTCTCACGTTTCATTGAAATCCGCGTAATGGCCATATTAATCGCTAGGTAAATCGCTCAGTAAACTTTACTAAAGACATTCTACGAAACTTACAAAATGTATTAATTAGCTAATGCATCACCTTTTTAAAAATACATTACTAAATGAACTTTTACTACCTATTAATTCACTTTCACAGATTGATAAATTTACAGATTTATTTTATTCAAAAAGAAGATCAGAATATCCCCACACGCAAGCGCACACACATACACACACACACATACAGATGGAGTACAAAATAATACGAACACCTGTGAAAAAGTATGACGTATTTCACACCTGCAGTACAGCCGCGCCACCTGCAACAGAAGTCTGCCACCTAGTGAGAGTGAAGAGGAAGGTATGAGTCTTTCAACAGCAGTCACCTACGTTGCATGCTTCTATCGAACTGTCTGTGATAAGTTGAAATGTCAGACCTGTCAGAGTTCCAAAGAGGAATGATAGTTGGAGCGCGTTTAAGTGGAGCATCGGTTACGGAAACAGCAAACCTTTTGGGGTTTGCAAGGATTACGGTATCAGCCGTTATGACAGCGTACACGAAAGAGGGTAAGACGACGTCTTCAAAGCACAACAGTGGCCGAAAGTCCAAGCTTGCTGATAGGGATGGACGTGTTTTGAAGCGCATAGTAGCCCGAAAGCACAAGCAATCGTTATCCGAGATGACATCCGAAATGAACAGTCATCTCTAGGATCCAGTTTCAACAAAAACTGTTAAAAGGGAACTTCATGCTGCGAACATTTATGGCAGAGTGGCAATTCGTAAACCCTTGGTGACAGCAACTAATGCTTTCAAGCGACGCCAATGGTGCAGAGATCACAAAGGCTGGTCCCCACAGCAGTGGCAACATGTATTATGGTCAGATGAATCGTCATTCACCCTATTTCAGACGACCGGACGCGTTTATGTCTGGAGAACGCCCAAAGAAGCGTTTCATCCTGAATGCCTCTTGCCGACTGTGAAGCATGGGGGTGGATCCTTTATGGAATGGGGTGCGATATCTTGGCACGATCTTGGGCCACTTTTTATTCTGCATGGGAGGATCAAATCCAATCACTATCTAAGCGTTCTAGGGGATCATGTCCATCCTTTTATCCAGATTGTATTCCCTGGAGAATGACCACTTTTTCAAGACGACAACGCCCCTATCCACACTGCTAGGTGTGTTCAAGAATGGTTCGAAGAGCATGACTATGCAGTTGAACATCTCGCCTGGCCCCCTCAGTCTCCGGACTTGAATATTATTGAACATTTATGGCAATATTTGGAGTCCAAACTTCGTTCCCGATTTCCACCTCCATCCGGACTTTCGGAATTAGAGACCGCTCTGCAGGGGGAATGGCTTAATATTCCTTTAAATATTGTCCATGACCTTTATGCATCTATCCCACGTCGCATTAAATCTGTACTTCAGTCAAAGGGTGGTCCAACCCCCTATTAATAAAGATTTTCCATTATTTCACAGGTGTTCGTATTATTTTGTCCACCATCTGTATATATATATATATATATATATATATATATATATATATATATATATATATATATATATATATATATATATATATATATATATATATATATGACATTCAAGGAAAGGTCATGTGAAATTACGTAAAAAAAAATGTGAATCAATGGAAAGCTGGGTTTTTTTTTTGTTGTTGTTGTGAATAAGTTTAGTACACTAAGAGAAAAAGCTCAACATGATTATTCTAGTCGACAATAAAAATGCAATATTAATAATTTTGCAATAAATGTTCTTGTTTTTTCGTCCATCTAAATACTGGATGAAGTTGGTTGCTAGTACGTGTAACACCTCATTTAAATTACTGTAATAAAAAATTTTAGAAGAGGAGAAAAAGGGAAGATTTTGTTTTACATGGTTTTAAAAGTATAAAATCCTCTATATCTTTACAGAAACGTTTAAAAACTAATAGTTGGAAAAAAGTTTAAAACCTATGTACATGAATACAAATAAAGTGTTTAAAAAATAACATAGCATAAAATATTCACTCTATTCTATCTTTTGAAATTAAAATCAAGCTCTTGAGAGACATTCTATAATGTTCTAAAAAATACTCTTCAAAACTTTATTTTATGCATACGTTTAGTTTTGTAATATTATCCGTAATCATATGCCAAGTTAAAAGTTGAAAATTTAGGAGAAACAAAAAAAAATAAGCTTTCTTTTCTATCAGCTATCTTTCAAGAGTAAGATGAGATATTGCATGTGGGGATTTGATATTTAATAAGCTTTATCTAAAAAGAAAAGTTTTAAAAAAAGGATCTTCAAAGTAACGCTTAAAATGTATAAACTTCAATGCAGTTTGTATCAATAAAAACTTCTGGAAAAAGTCGAAAATACCAAATATATACATTGAAATAAACGCTTTTAGTTATTAAGAGTTGAAAAATGTTCTCTATAAAAGTACTGATTTTATTTTTCTTAAAATATTAAAAAATAGTGATATTTAAGATGAATATTAAAGTAATGTTTTACAAAATATTATGCTGCCTGTTTATTGAATAAACTTATACATTTTTTTCAAAAATAAATTGAAAGTAAAGAACTGCATCAAACAAAAGCTAACGTGTACCCCTTTCTGCTGTTAAAACTTTACTACAGAATAGCTTATGAGACATGATGATTACTTTACAAACTAGGCACAACTATATTAATCTTTAAAGACTAGATATTATTTTGAAGGTATTATTTTTAAGGAATTGATTCAAAGTAAAGACACTACGATTACTATGCATAGTGTAGGCCGATCTTCTGCTAATGTCTAGCAGTAAATGTAACCTGACCTTTGGTAGTTGATACTCAGCAAAATTACAAAATAACTATTTCCTACTGTTTAGAGAGTCAAACACAACATTGATATGATTAATATTCATAGAGATACAAGACCAAGGAATAGTATCGACGGAACAAAGTTATAAATGATGATTCATTATTATTTATAATATTTATTCTTTATTAGTTATTCACTCTTCTAAGGTATCACACCTTCTAATTACAACATTACGAATATTGTAAGATGTTAAAATATCGTGAGCAGTATGAAGTCAATCAATCTTCAAATCAAATCTAGTATCAAATTTCACCCAATGTTTTGCAGTTGCTTCTTCAGTCCTTTAAAATTGCCTAACAACCACTATTCACTGTTTAACATTACCGACGAATACACAATGAAATAAAATTTAAGCGGCATGGGAGACCAGAAAGGGAAGGAAACATATTAGAGATACAGCATAAATACATCCCGAGTAAGCCTTATTCTTCTAATATATTATAACTTTAATTCACACCAGTACTAAAAGTGAGAAAAATGTGAGATATCGCAGATTGATATCGCAGTATTACATCTCACAATTTTCACACGCATCGCATGGCATCGTATTAGTTATATATATAGGCATTCGCATATGATAAACACATGTCATATCAGCTTTATTCTGCTGAGATATTACACCTCCTAGTGACGACAACTCTGAAAATATGATGAGAGGGAGAGGCTATCACGGCATAAAGTATAGGATAGAGTCAGTTAAACTTCAGATGAAGTCTGTAAGTATATTTAAGCAAGCATATTTCAGTAGTTACTCCTGATCCTTTAAATTGTTTGATTAGAACTACCGACTGTTCATCATGTTCAGTCCATGTAGTATGTTTGTAAAATAGACAAGAAACGTAGGAGGCCAAAGAAGAGTTGAAACAGGGCAAAGATAATCCAGATAAATATTACCATGTTAGTATTATTCTGCTAAGATATTACAGTTATAATTTAAATCAAAACAAATAACATGAAGTTTGTGAGATCACATAAAAGTATCCTGCGTGATAAGATTACCGTATGTTTACGCTTGGTTAAAGGTTCAACTGTAACCGTCGTTACTTGGCGCCTATGAGTTGGCTGCAACAAGTGTTTGCGCAGTTGAATTTTGTCTTTCGCTCGAGTAGGAAGCTTCATTCGGATGCATCCCTAAATAAATGAGCCATATCGTTGGCTGACGTCAATAAATCTTTGATAACTGAAACTTTTTAGTTTATTTGAACTTTCCTCGTACAGTCCAGATCGACCATTATGGTCCTGTTACGGCCGGAGAAACGGCTAAAATTTGATTAATTTTTATTAATAACTTTCAATTTCGACTTACTTTGTGTTTGCAAGAACTTTGGAACTGTTTTCGATATGTCTGATTCAGATGAAAGTGAACCTGTGGATACATTAAAAACTTTGAACCGTCGAAAAGGTAACTTTAAATCTCGAATTACGAAATTAAATTCGTTTTTAAATGAAAAGGCTGCATCGGCAGATAGTTATAAGCTGCAGAGCAAGCTCGATGGCGTCAAGGACATTTCTTCTAAGCTAGATGAACTAAAGTTTCGTTACTATGAGCTTTTAGAGGATGAACAATTAGCGGATATTGATTCTCAATTCGACCTCATGGAAGAAGAGCTAGAGGATATCAAGGTAAGCTTCCAAAAATTCTTATTTGAATTAAAAGAAAATAATCGTTCTAATTTAAGTAATATTAATAAACAAAGTTCTAGTTCTGTAAAATTGCCTGATGTAAGCTTACCTGAATTCCTTGGTAATATCGAAAACTGGCATTGTTTTAAGGCCCAGTTTGATAGTTTAATAACGAATAACTCTTCTTTAACTGATTCTCAAAAGCTGTTTTATTTGCGTTCTGCTTTGAAAGGTGAAGTAGCCTTTATTGAAACTCCTGAGGATACATTTAATTCTTTAATGAAAGTTTTGATCGATAGATATGAGAATAAACGCTTGATTGTCAATAAACATGTGCAAAATATTTTGAATATTGAAAAACTTACTACTGAATCATTTAAACAGCTGCGAAATATTGTTGATGTTGTTAATAAAAACTTGAGAGGTTTAAAATTATTAGAATTAGAAGCAAATGAGTTAACACAACAATTTTTAATGAATATCCTGTTACAAAAATTAGATCAGGAATCTCGCAAACTTTATGAAATGAGTTTAACTTCAACTGATTTGCCTAATTGGGATACTTTTATTGAATTCCTGCAGAAAAGATCACAAATTTTAGAAAACATGCAAGGAGCGCAAAGTTTCTCTTTTAAAGTTAAAGCTTCGAACATACCAAAAAATAAAACCTTTTTGTTAAAGTCCAATAGCGACTTGTGTTCTTTGTGTAAACAATCTCATATGATTTATAGATGTCCTTCGTTTCTGAAAATGACTCCTATGCAGCGATTTAATGTGGTTAAAAGGAATAAACTTTGTTTAAACTGTTTAAGTGTATCCCACAAATTAACATCTTGCTCCTCTAAATACTCTTGCCGCTTATGTCAAGGCAAGCATAATTATCTGTTGTGTCGGAATGAAAATAATCAGTTCAATGAAACAAATTCGCCGGTGAAAGATTCCTCGCCAAGCTGGCAACCACCGGCCCAGACGTCTTTTTCGCCAGCTCCAATTGCAACCCCTCGGGTCTCCGATGATGTAAACATTTCAAATAACCAGGAAGTGTTGAGTTCTTTCTCGACCATCAATGAAACTTTGAACAAAACAGTGCTGCTGACGACAGCTAATGTATGGGTTTGGTCTCCTACTAGACATAACTATATTCGGGGAAGAGCGATGCTCGACAGTGCTGCTATGTCAAGCTTCATAACAACAAATTTTGCCTCGGAATTGGGTCTGGTAAAGAAAAAAGTAAACATTCCTGTTTGCGGTTTAGGTGGAATTTCAACTTTCGTCAAATGGAAAACGAGAGCATTAAACAGTAATAAAAATAATTCTTTAAGCAGTTTATGGATCTATGTGTTGTATCGAAGATTACCGATGTCATCCCGCACTCGGTTCTTGACATTAAAGAAGTAAACATCCCACCGTGCTTGACACTTGCAGATCCGCAGTTCGATCAGCCTGGACCGATAGACTTGATAATTGGTGCAGAATTCTTTTTTAATGTAATTAAAGATGGTTAACAAATTGTGTGAGATAATTTAATATTTCAAGATTCGGTTTTTGGTCTCCTTGCCAGTGGTTCGGTTATGACAAAATCTTCTAAAGAATATTGTGGGTTGATCTCTAATTCTGAAAACCTAGAGGATATAGTATTCGAAAGTTTTGGGAGGTAGAAGAAGTGTCTTGTGATCGAACATTAAGAAAGGAAGAGGAATTCTGTGAAATTCATTTTCAGAAAACTCATAAGCGAAATGAAACTGGTAGATTTGTCGTTAAGATGCCAATTCAAGAAGAATTGAATATGTTAGGAGATTCTCGAAACTTAGCTGAAAAAAGACTGCAACAAACAATTTGTAGACTCCACAAGAATCCGGATATGCATAGGCTCTATGATGACTTTCTTAAAGATTACGAGTCTCTTGGGCATATGGAAAAGGTTTCGAACGAAAATTCGTCTGCTGTAGTGTATTATTTACCACATCATGGAATTTACAAACCGGAAAAAAGTACAACGAAACTTAGAGTAGTGTTTAACGCGTCGGCCCCTACCACTTCGGGTAGAAGTTTAAATGATCTACTACTTACAGGCGAAGTTAAAGAGGATATATTCGATATCATGATACGATTTCGTAAACATAAAATAGTGATAACTGCTGACATAAAGCAAATGTTCAGACAGATAATAATAGATCAAAGTCAGAGGGATCTATTGAGAATACTTTGGAAAGATAAAGAAAATCAAAAAACCGTTGTCTTTAACTTAAACACGGTGACTTATGACACAAAAAGTGCTCCGTTCCTGGCAACAAGGGTTATTAAACAACTTGCCCGAGATGAATCTGCAAAATTCCCATTAGCTTCAGAAGTTGCGTTATCAGATGTTTATATGGACGATATCGTTACTGGTTGCCCAGACGTTACTTCAGCCAAACTTTTGAAGGTTGAACTAATTGAAATGTTTCAAACATGCGGTATGAGCCTTCACAAATGGAATTCGAACTGTGAAGAACTTCTGGAAAATCAAAAACAAATTCGAGACGAGCATTCATTTGCTCCAGATTCAGAAGCTACGATCAAAACCTTGGGAATGGTCTGGAAATCTAAGGAAGACCAGTTTATCTATAAGGTATCTGTAAAACCACAAAATTTCTATATTAAACGAGATGTATTATCAACGATTGCTAAGTTATATGACCCATTTGGATTAATCGGACCTGTTATTTGCAGAGCTAAAATTTTTATGCAGAAACTTTGGTTAGAAAAACTGAACTGGGATGATAAATTACCAGAAGAATTCGTCAATGAATGGCATTATTTTGATAGCTCTTTAAAAGAAATTGAGCATATCACAATCAACAGGTATGTCTTAAAAGAGGAGGTTGAAGTTATCGCACTTTTTGGATTTTGTGATGCCTCAATCTCTGCCTATGGAGCTGTTGTTTACCTAACTTGTTACACTCGAACTAGATCTCATACCTCTAAAGTACTCGCTAGCAAATCTAGAGTCGCCCCGTTGAAGACTTTATCGATACCTCGTTTAGAATTATGTTCTTGCTGGTTACTTGCGCAACTGGTCAACAAAGTTCTTGTTTCTTTGAAAATGACTATTGACAAGGTAGTTTTATTCTCGGACTCTACCATCGCCTTGGCATGGATCAGATCACTTCCTCATCAGCTAAAAACCTTTGTTGGCAACCGAGTTTCCAAAATACAATCTTTAACCTCAAATCATCAGTGGAAACACATCTCTTCCAGTGACAACCCTGCGGATGTTCTTTCCCGTGGTGTTGATCCTAAAGAACTTAAAACCTTGGAATTGTGGTGGAATGGACCACAGCTTGCCTTTGAAGAAATTCTAAATTCTCCGAATGAAAGTGGAATGGACTCTCCTGATAAAGAACTATATTTAAGTGAACTAAAACAATCTTCGAACGCTAACTTGATTCTCACATCTAATAATGGCTTTATTAACCAAATTCTTGATTTAAGTAATAGCTATGTTAAATTAATTAGAATTCTTAGCTTTATTTTTAGGTTTCAATACAATTGCAGAAATAAAGAGAAAAAACGTGGACCTATTACTAAGGAGGAATTTAATGAGGCTAAACGATATTTAATCAAATCAGTACAGGTAAAAGTATTTTTCAAAGAATTAAGTTCTTTAAAGAAAAAGGAAAGGTTGAAGGACAATCATGTAAGTAATTTAAATATTTTTCTAGACAATGATGGATTAATTCGTGTTGAAGGTCGACTTAATTATTCAAATTTGTCATTTGACCAAAAGCATCCTATTTTGTTACCAAGAGATCATAAGCTAACTATTTTAATAATGCAATATTTCCACCTAAAGAATTTGCACGTTGGTGCTCAAACATTACTTAAATTTGTTAGACAAGAATTTTGGCCTTTAAATGGCAGAAATAACGCTAGAAAAATTGTCCATAATTTTATTACTTGTTTTAAAAATAAACCTAAAATAGAAGAACAATTAATGTCATCATTACCAAGGGAAAGAGTGACGATTAGCCCTACCTTTTTTAACACGGGTATTGATCTACGTGGCCCATTTTTTATAAAATATAAAAACCAACGTAAAGGTGTTGTAAGCAAAATTTATGTTGCTATTTTTGTGTGTTTTTCAACTAGAGCTATTCATTTAGATATTTTAACTGATTTGACCTCGGATGCTTTAATTTCAACTTTGAAGAGATTTTTTGCCCGACGTGGTGTTCCCGCGACAATATTTTCAGACAACGCTACGAATTTTGTCGGAGCTAATTCTGAACTGAAAAAACTGTACAAACTGGTACAAAAGCCATCTGATGATTTAGCATCATACTTAGTATCGCAGTCAATATCTTGGAAATTTCTTCCTCCCAGATCTCCGAACTTCGGGGGATTGTGGGAGGCGGGAGTCAAATCTTTTAAACATCATTTAAAGAGAACAGTGGGAAATTCAAAATTGACTCTGGAAGAATTTTTAACTGTAACTAATCAAATCGAAGGAATTTTGAATAGCAGGCCACTTATTCCACTCTCTTCGGACCCTAATGATTTTGAAACCCTAACCCCTGGCCACTTCTTAATAGGTCGCCCAATCAATGCTATTCCAGAACCTGTATTAACCGATATGCCAGAAAATAAACTTTCTCGATGGCAAAAAATAACTAAATTTAATCAAATTATTTGGAAAAAAGGGACACGAGATTATTTAAATCATTTACAGCAAAGAGGCAAATGGCTTTTTGACAAAAATAACATTACCACTGGAACACTAGTACTACTAATAGATGACAAATTACCAATTTGCACTTGGTCTATTGGTAGAATTCACGACACCATCCCAGGCAAAGATGGAAAAATACGAGTAGTCTTAGTAAAAACACCTCGTGGTATTTTTAAACGTAGTATATCTAATATTTGCATTTTACCTTTAAATAATATGGAGAGTTAAAAGAGTTAATTTTATCTATATCTTTAATTTGTATAGTCTACTGAAGTATTTGTATGGAAGTGTATTTATAATTATATAAGTGTATGGTGTTTTACTGTATTGTGATCTACATATTAATTTTGTTTGTAAATTTTGAATTGTATTAATCTATGTATAATTTGAATATTATACAAATATGGCTGTAAAATTGTTATTTTCTTGAAATCACTAGGATTTCAAAGTCGGGCGGTATGTTTACGCCTGGTTAAAGGTTGAACTGTAACCGTCGTTACTTGGCGCCTATGAGTTGGCTGCAACAAGTGTTTGCGCAGTTGAATTTTGTCTTTCGCTCGAGTAGGAAGCTTCATTCGGAAGCATCCCTAAATAAATGAGCCATATCGTTGGCTAACGTCAATAAATCTTTGATAACTGAAACTTGCCAGTTTATTTGAACTTTCTTCGTACAGTCCAGATCGACCACCGTATAAAGATATCGGGGGAATTTATCAATATCATAGTTATAAAACCACACACCACTATCCCAAATATAGACACAGTGGTTTTTCGGCATCAAAATTTTAAATATCCCGTTTACCGTGGATCTAGTCCAAACTTCAAATGTCGTGTGTTAAGAGTGGAGGATCCGATTTACTTCAATTTTAACGATTCTTAGAGATATCGTACTAGGCACAACATCAGTAATAGCTTGAACTGACTCCCGTTAAATTTATCAATTCAAAAAATTTGCGTCTGCTAATCGGTTCCTGCGTTTAGAAATTACACGATATGTGAAAGACTGAATCAGCCATTGTATAACACTAGTCGAATATTTTGCTTATGTTATATATGCTTGCAATACTCCTCAATAAACCTTTAGAGTCATTTTATTGATGCTAGTTACTGAAAGTTGAGAAACAGCGTAAAAAAAAAGACACACAGCTTCATGAATCCTTAGTAAAAACTAAGAACGTCCACTAGTTTTGAATTATTAAATATTTTTCATTAGATGGGGAAGCATTAAGTCTGATAGTAACTTTGGATGCTACCCAAATGCAAAGAAAATATATCAAAGATTGTTTATTATCAAGAGATAATTTTATATTAAATACAGAATGATTTATGTTTTCTTAAAGAACAACATTCATGAGCACAAAAATGATGGTCACCCTTAATTTTTTTTATAGTTGAAAGAAAGCTGCTTGATCCTGTCGATTCTCACGTATTTTGCATAACACTTGTGGAGATATTTACATCTTTCAATATACTCAGGGGTTAAGATCGTATGTTCATCATATCTGACAGATGGTCATCATACGTTCCAAAATATATTGACCCCATTGTGATGAAATGCGTAAAATTTCAAGGATACACTTTGCATTCTTGTGGAGTCATTTTTAATGGTTTCATATCTTATACTCGAATGTTTTAGTAATTTTTGTGTTCTTACTTTCCAATCAGACATTGTTCACTCAAAATGGATGATTTGGAAAGTATATCACCCACTCCTTTCAACAACGTCATATCTCAAAAATCGGCGATTTTTAGTTATGCCTGTTTTCAGAATGCCCTGAAAGAGTAGTATATCCCTGCAAGATCATCATATCTTATCACTCAAATTTTAGCCTCTAGAGAGCAGAATTAATATTTATTCATAATACATTTTAATCTACTTTCAAACTTTAAAATAACTCTCCTGAAAAATCCCGTTTTTTGAGATATGACGTTGTTGAAAGGAGTGAATGATATGTGTCCCCAGACGTTTTCCTCGTGATAGTTCAACTTTATTATGAAAGTCAGTGCAAACATCTAATTGTATTCACAATTATTTTGCTCTCATGACTCACCGTCTTTGGTACGGCCAGCTTGTTCTGCGGATTTCATTAAAAAGAGTTAATATTTTGACTGACTTACGTCATCTTTTCGGTGAGTATACTGAGATGAAAATAAGAAGAGTGTAGTAGACCTTACCTAGAATTTGCAGTTACTGCTATCTCGCATAAATTGAAGTTATTCGAACGGTAAAACACCGGAAAAAATTGTGGGAGGGGAAGAAGTCTGATTCTAACGTTATGATTCTCATTATATAGAAAAACCAGAATTCACGGGTAAAACCTCCGTACCCCTTCTGATTATGTTCCTCTGTACATTCTCTATGGAAGTCCTTAACCACTTCCTTCTCGCTGCTGTCAAAATTACGGGGGGAGGTTTCACCTTCTATTTTTCGTGCTCGTGATATTCTGGGCTGGAGTGTTTTAAAGTAACGTACCAAAAAGCTTAAAACAATCCATTTCATTTACCCTGAAATTTTTGTATTTCTTATTTTACATACCAGATGGCAGCACCTGATATTTATAACGTAATTGGGGATCGCGTTTTTTAGTTAAACTTGATGTGGCAGATCGAGAAATAAATGTAATACTCCAGAAAAACTAGACACTTTCATTACCATTTTCTTGAAAATTATGCGATCGTTAAGGGGTTAAGAGACTAAGATATTAACAGCGCTGGTCAATATAATTTTTTAGCCATGTTATGCAATTTATAAATTTAATTTGCTTTTAGTTCTTTTTCAAGTAGTTGGTTCTCTCTGCCATGTGTCCGCTGCTCTATTTTGTGTCTTTTTGAATCACAAAGGCCATGAACGAGGAGAATCCGAAATTTTGCAACAGCCTGTAAATTTTAATCTTTCGGTAGTTTTCTAGCTTATTGTTTCTCATGCTATGAGGCCGCGGGGAAATCAAATTCAATTAGTTATTCTGTTTGAATCATAATCATCTCTTTCAGAATATTAATCTTAAAAATTAAAAATTATATTATGTTCATGTTTTAACAGAAAACTGTTGCGATAATAAGTAAACATTCCGTGCTGGGATTATTTCGTGCTATGATTATCACGTGTTATTATTATCATGAGTTAAAAATAGTCGTCACTCAGATTATATATTTGAGTTAAACATGTAGATCCCGATATTCGTGTTAACAGATATTAATAACAAATTTTATTGATCCAATGAAATCCCGTTTGATATTCTCGTAATAGAGCATTTGTAACGGCTATGATTTAATAAAAGAAAAATTAATCTGATATATTTGACGAAATAAATACATTCGGGCAGTAATGATCTTTTTTTTATATAGGCAAATTATTTCAATGTAAGAAATCTCAAATAAAAACATATAAACCAATTGCAATATCTTTTTTTATCGAATTTAAAGGAAGAAAATGAAAAGGATAAAATTTAATAAAAGCATTCTGAGACTTTTTTCGCTTCTGAAGATTTTCATAATGGCCGGGATTTTTTTTTTACTGCCACAAATATTTAAAATGACATTTATTCATAAAAATTTAATGCTATCGTTTAAAAGTCTGAAATATTGGTCGCAGATTGTAATTTTATTATGCTAGGTTACTGTCAACTTCCAGATTGAAATTGCCTTTAGGTATTTCTTTGCAGTGATATTCTCGGTTTTTTTTGTGTTGCTTTGAGCTGCATTCTGTTGCCGACAGCGAAATATTTTTACACGAAATAACTGAATTTAAAATAAGCTGAAGAATACGTGTTTTTAAATACAAAGATTTTTTGTACATAAAAAAGCATACATTTGTAAAATGGAAGTAGAAAAAAGGAAATATTTTCCGCTTTCTTATAAATCTATAATTAGAAAATTATATAATTCACTTTTTTCAATTTCCCCGATTATAATTAAATAATTAATAAATATTTGAAATAAAACGTGCTCAATATTTCAAGATATTTTTTTTTTCCAATGCGGTACTTGTCGTCAAACATTCGCCTATACGACGCCGCAATTTTAATGCCCATTTTATTGTGGGGGCACCATAAAGGAGGACAGCATTACCCCCTATGAAGGGACGACACGAAAGAAGGCATTTTTCGTGGCGCGAAGCCAGGATTCGATCCGAGAACCCTCAGCACCGAAAACCAGCGCGCATTACCACTGGGCCGCCACAAGCCCTATATTTCAAGATATACATATTTTCACATTCATTTTCTCTTTCTGAGTAACAGTTGTGAATAACTGTTAAAAGCATGATTAATAGCGATATGGAAAACAAATTATGTTTTGTAAATTTAATCTTTCATTTAAAATATTGATAATTTTACTCATATCATGTTATATTTTTATGTTTTTACAAAGTGGTTTACAGATATTTTATTCCCGACAAAAATTGCAGTTAGCCTGAGAAATGCATATCATTTCACCTTTCATTACATAGGAACATTTTTTACGATATTAAAAATCTCTTATTTCCTTTAGTTTATATATCTAATTATGTTTCAATATATTTTTAAGTGTTTAATACATATTTAGCAATTTATATCTTGTATTATAAAAATATTTATATATTTTTTTGTCTAGTTGATTATGAATCGCCTATTTAAGATAAATCATGTAAAAACGAAGTCAAGCAACCAAAGCACTTTACTCAATAAGAGACAAAATAACGATAATCAAGTTTGATTAGGATTGAACTGTTAAAAAGCGTTTTTTATAATAAAACCTAAGTACATGATGATGATTTTCTGTTATCAGAACACGAGACCAGTGATACTAATAATCATTTAATTTAGATTATATTCGGCAGAATGAACAATTGTACGTTTATTTTATTACTATAATCAAACAAACGTCTCGATATTGAAAAACTGCTATTCAACATTCAGCATAGATTAAGTATCGGAGAGAACGTAAAGTACCCGTGTTAAATGAAATTTAATTCTTATATGTTATCTTTTTTCTCAGTTATCCGGTAAGCTAATATAAAACACAAAAATATACACGAAACTACAAAATCACTATTCCTACTTTGGTAACTATTATCCTTTTTTTTCTCCCATAAAATATTAGATCATTATTTTCTGTGTGCTGGCAGGTTTTAGTAAAAATTGATTTCCAATAGGCAATTCTTCTGTACTTTTTGCACCCTTCTCTCACGAACAGGGGAAAAATAGAGGGAAGACTGGCATGCCTATTAGTAATGTAAGTAGGAAATTTCCCTATTTAACGTCGGAGATCAATCGGTCTTACGACAATGAATTTTGTTGAAAAATACCTACTCGGAAATCAAAACAGGGAAAGTTATATAAAACAACATTACATGGAAATTTAGTGCAAAATATAGATATTTATACACACACACACACAAACACACATATATATATATATATACAAATATATATATATATATATATATATATATGCATGCAGAGAATACACATTCAATCAACCGTTATAATTAATAAGGTTCTTCTAAAATCACTAAATTTTCTAAGATATCAAAATCAATCTCTAAATAATGCCTTTGTAACTAAATTCGAAAAAGATATTCAATAATGTTCCGACTTCTCAAATGTGTAGTTGCTCCTTTTATCGATATTGAATATGTGTTATAATGCACGCTTGAACAGCCGCGACGCTCATAATCAATAATCAGAGCCGAGATTTACATGAAATCTGATCTACGTCGATAAGGGGCCGCTCTATCGATTCAAGTAAAATATTAGCTTTTCCTATAAAGCCATCTTTGTCCCGGGTTGCGGTCATTATGTAGAGTGGATGCAGTCCACTCTACAATCTAATGGAATATGGTGGATGTGTGCGGTTTAATGCAGTGACAACCACAATTAGGTTGGTTATGTATTGTGTGTATTTAAGATATGTATAACCTGTGGGTAAAATATTAAGCCTCAAAATGACTAACTTAGGATGAGGTATAAAATCTTTAATATATAGTTTTTTTTAATATTTAACGATATCATGTAATATAAAAAAGCTGCATTTTGTGTTACGGTTATAAAAAAATAGAAATTACTTTTTAAGATGTTAATATACTTGTGATATAATAAAATAATTATTTACCCTCACTTTTAATAACTGGTCTTTATTTTTTTAATTAACTGGTCATAATTTTTTATCCTTCTTTAAAATAAGTAATTCCATATTTTTATACGCTGTTTCAATGACATTTCCAACGATCATATGGAAAAATATTTTTGATTTCATATCATATGGTTGTTCACAAAATGGTCAATAAAACTTTTCAGTTACAGCGTATTTCTTGATGATTAAATATTTCTAAATTTTAGTTGCAATTATTCTGAACATTGCTATAACCCATGTTTTAATTTCTGATCAAACAGGAAAGAAAGAACTTATTACTCTATGTATAATTTAGAAAGTACAGTCTTGTCCATAAATTAAGGATAATGCCAACTCCGGAAAATAAAAGTTCAGAAACAAAACAAATGTGACTTATTCATAAAGACAATTTATTAAACTAAAGATGAAGAACAAAAACGATGGTGTATGTATAAAAATTCATAAAAACTGCCATTCATAAAAACTGCGATTTTTGCTCCCTGGAGCAACTTTAAAAAATACCTATTTTACAAAAACTTAATATTACATGGTTGGTATGATGGTTAATACATTGCATATCTCCCATGCGATGAAATACAGTCCACATACACCCTTGGTATGCTGATTATCAAATTATCGAGCTGATCTTGGGGGATATTACTCCACTCAGCAAGCAATGCTCTCCCAAGTTCCAGTACACATATAGGAAGTGGTTGACGGGATGCAACTCATCGGCCAAGCATGTCCCACGCATGCTCTACCGGATTCAAGTCGCGTGAGAATGCTGGCCATTCCATACGGGGGATATCCTGAGAATGAAGGCAATAGTTTATGATGTTTGCGGTGAGGACGGGCGTTGCCATCCATAAACACAAATTCTGTGCCCATGGCACCCTAAACAAACGTACATGTTGTTCCAGAAAGAGATGTCCCGATAAATGTGGTCGTTCATGGTTCCGATTTGAACATGCAGATCAGTTCTGGAGCCCAGTATAATTCCACCCCAAACGAGCAATCCTGCATTACCGTAACGGTGTCGTTCAATCATGTTGTCTTGTTGGTAACGGGTACCTGGCGTTCTCCATATGAAAGTCCGACGTAAATCAGACTGCAAGCTAAACCTGGACTCATCGGAAAACATCACACAAGCCCATTGTGACTATGTCCACATTGCATGTTCTTTACTCCAGGCTAATCGCTGCCGACAGAGAGTTGCCGTGAGCGGAACACATCTGACAGGCCTACGAGCATATAGACCAATATTTCCCAAACGTCTGTACAAGGTTTACTATGAAACTGTGATAACCTTGGCTGCAGATGGCTGACGAGACAAGTCGAATACTGTGCTCCGTCTGCTTCTTTTGGCAGTTACTGCCAAATACCGGTCTTCATTCGGCGTTGTAACTAGGGGGCGACCTGTACTGTAACGTCTACTGACATTTCCATCATCTTGGAATCGTTACCAAAGACTAGAGATGACACATTGGGCAATTCGAAGTTCCTCAGATACTTCCATCTGAGGACGCCCCATTCCAGGCAGCCGATAATTCTACCACGTAAAAAATCCTCCACATGCGTCTTCTGTGTCATAACTATTCGGTTATGGCACTAAGCGGCTTACAGAACGCTTGTGAACAATTTTACTTCTCTGCCACCATTCCTTATCTACTAGGGTTTTTGATTTTGAGCAATTTTTTTAAAACCCGGGTTTCGGGTTTGACCGGGTTTTTTTTAATTTAAAACCCGGGTTTTCCCGGGTTTACTTAGTTGGTTCCAGGGGGTCAATAGCAAAGAACTAAAATAATAAATAGTTTATTAAAGACATTTAATTTATTTCAGAATTTCAAATGTAAAAAATAACAGTAAATAAAGTTAATTTTAATTAACATATACATATATGTATAACGTAAATAAAAGTGGTACAAATACCTCATTTTTTATAAAACTGCCTTAAAACCATCATTGCACTCGACGTATCATCATTGAGTCGGCTTCTGAGTTTATTAGCAAGGAGACCCATTACAGAAAATGCTCGTTCTGCTTCCACCGAAGTTGGTCGAATTGTTGTTAAAGACCAGTAAAGTTTATCAGGTCGGCTTTTTGTTGCCCGAAACAACTCAGTTTCTTTTCTTATGATATATGCACCAGATTTTGATTTTTTATGATTTTCCTTATTATCATTCTCCTGCAGAAACATACTAAGCTCATCAGATAGGAACATCTGTTTAGTACAAGCACCATTACTCGTAGCATCACCTTCAATTCCATCTTTAACTCTCACCCCAACTGCTACTTCTGGTTCAGACTCTGAGCCATTATCATTTACGTTGAACAGTCGTTTTATTGAGGTTGTTGCCAGATCAAATATTTTGTTTTTAAAAATTTTACTACGAAACTCATCATATGATTCATTGTCGAAATCGGGATTTTTCTAAAATTTAATGAGATGAGCCAGCTCTGGGTTTCGACGCTCTTTGAATCGAATTTTAAATTTTTGAAGTAGAGCATTCGCGATAGGAGTGTTTAGATTTCTTAGCTTATTCACTATAAATGCTAATACTTTTTCAGAGAGAGTAAGATCGGTATGTTAGCAAATTAGCTCGTTATCAGGTGAGAGATCCAAGTCGAGTGCGTCACTCTAGGACGTTACAAAAAACTTCCTTCTATTGCACGCAAAGCTCTTTCTATATGGGTGGGTCCACAGAATATTGTTTAACTACGCAATAGAAAACAGTGAGAACACAACGATATATAATACACGAGATATATAACTAGACTAAACAAACACAAACCACAGAAAACAGACATGGTCGTATAGCTGAAGTATTGCACAATTCACACGGCATAACGCATGTGCTGCTGGGAATCCCCAACTCATAAACGTGAGTGAAATAGAGCTATGACGTACGCCGCCGCCAATATATCTCCATCTCACTCCGTCTTATTGCTTTTTTATTCATTTGTTTGAGAGCCGTACCGTGTCCGACTTGTTAAATTCGGTCTTGGTTCTAAATTAAGGAGTATAATTGGTATTCTATTGTATTAGATAAATAACTAATTCCCCGGATTTACATTAAAAATTCCCCGGGTTTCGGGTTCGTAAAATCTTTGAAAAACCCGGGTTTTCGGGTTCGGGGAAACCCGGGTCAAAAACCCTATTATCTACCCCTGTCTTACACTCTCGTCATTGTGACGTACTATCGGCGTCATCTTTTGGCTTCCTGTAATTTGCATATTATTCTTGAAGATGTGTGTGATAATTCTACAGGTGAAATTTTTAGTTTAGAGTTCGGTTTCCGTCTGATTCTTAATTATCCTTAATTTATGGACATGAGTGTAATATTGAATCTCTTTAATTTTATAGAGAAATTTGCAAAATAAATTTTAATATCCTGCTAATAAATGCTACCCAAGTAAAAATTCCGGGCTCATTTTCGAACCCAGTGTAGGTTCCTGAGATTATGTATAATATCTCAGATAATTATATTACTTAACACTAGAACCGCGGAGCGGATCAATTTGACCCAAACCGATGTTCTATTTATCACCACGCGAAAAGTATTAATTGAAAAAAAAATTCCCTTTACGACTTTTAATAATTTAAGGTGAACAACAAGTTACCAAATTTAAAAATTCGTAACGTAGATAATTTTCCGATTATTAACACTTATACCTAGAACCGCGAAGCGGGTCTATTTGACCCGTAAGAAATGTTAATGCACAAATGATTAAAAAAAGATGCATTTTCTCGGAAGTAACTCTAAAGTACTTCTATCCCACCCTGGAATTCCTGAAATGAACTGTACTAGAAGGGGTAATAGTGAAGGTTTTCAGTCAAGGTCATTATATTAGGTTTGAAACGCGAACTACGTTCGAATACAGTGAAAAATTATATCGAATATTTAGAAGACTTTTTGAACTTGCTTTTATACTGTAATTAGTATATGTATAAAAAAATGACACGACGCCGTAATCGTGTTCAGGAAGCTTTAGAATACTTAAAGCAATTATCTTAAAGGGATTCAGGAGGTAAAGACAATGATGAAAGTTTCGATTATGAGTAGTGAGAATGAATATATGCCTTCTAATGAAGAAAATTTAGATTCGGATGAAGAAAATTAAAGTTAAGATGACTCTGGCAATGCTCTAACAATCGTTGGTCCTTTTCATCGCAATAATGATGATAATTTATCTTATAAAAAAGAAAAATCAAACATTCCAAGAAAAGATAGACACACGCAAAGATGTTTGAAAAAGAAATAGACAATAACATTCAAAATTGGAAATAATGAAGTTGGCAAAGATGGGACAGTTTGGAATGTTGCTCAATTAGGAACAAGCGATAGAGGAAGAAAATCAAAGTGTAATATTTTGAAAGAAGTTGGGGGCCCAACAGGACATGCCAAACGCACTGTTATCGACAGCAGTCCTTGAAGTGCTTGGAGACTTTTTATAGATGAATGGATATTGAAACACAAAGAAATGTACTGAAGATACAGCTCACAGGCAGATTCATAAAAGAGAATGGAATATAACATTAGAAGAAATAGATGCTTTTATATCAATTTTATATGCACGTGGTATATATTGTGCAAAAGGACTTGAACTGCAAAGCTTGTGGTCAAAGGACTGGGGACCACCATTTTTCCAAAATACAATGTCAAGAGACCAATTTCGTGAAATAATGAGATTTTTTCGCTTCGACATAAAATCAACAATATCAAAGCGTCTGGAGACAGACACATTTGCCCTTATTTCGGATATCTGGTATCGTTTCATTGAAAATTGCAAGACTAACTATACACCAGGTCCTAATATAACTGTAGATGAACAGTTATTTCCTACAAAAGGTGTAGGTTTACCCAATACATGCCAAACAAACCAGATAAGTTTGGAATCGAGTTCTGGTGGTCTGCAGATGTTGACTCAAAATATCTGATAAATGGATTCCCGTATCTTGGAAAAGATAACCAATGTCCATCCAACGTTTCTCTTTCTGAACATGTAGTGCTACGACTAATAAGATTCGAAACTATTAAGTTACTCGGCGATTAGCCATAAACGAATGTACTACAGATAAGCAGTCGTTGCAGTAATTCCTGAATACGCAGCCGACGGTCCGTCTGTTCGTGTATAATTTTCGGCCTTAGGAGCCGTGTCAAGGAGTATAATTAACTCCCGACGGATATCCCCACCGGCCCCGCTACAACTAATAAATCCTTATGAGATCGAAGGTAGAAATGTCACTACGGACAACTTTTTCACAACACTGAAGCTTGCAGAGGCTAACTGTTTATCAAGGTAAAAAATATAAAAACGTTTTGTTGCTAAGTAGTCTCCATCCAACCGTAGAAATTGCAGATAACCCCACAAAAAAACTACCTGATACAATCGCTTTCTACAACGCAACTAAATACGGTGTGGACGTGATTGACCAAATGGTAAGGAAATATATAGTCAAGTCTGCTTCCCGTAGGTGGCCGGTGCAGGTTTTTTGTAATATATTGGACCTTACTACAATCAATGCCTTGGTTTTATATAAAGCTGTAACTAGAAAATCTATTAGTAGACGGCAATTCAATCAAGACTTGGTTGAAGAATTGCTAGAAAAGTTTGTTCTCTCCCGACAATAAAGGTGGCAAAAAGAGAGTGTGAAGCAACCAATGAAAACGACGGACAACCACAAATTAAGCGGAAAGTAGTCCGATGCCACATTTCAAAATTTGAAAATAAAACTATAGATATCTGTGCAAAATGTAAAGCACCCATTTGTGGAAAATGTACAAAACTTATTACTCAGTATTGTGCACAATGCATACAGCAAATTGGATTTTATAATCTGTAAACCTAGTGATAAAATTTTAAATTTAAAATTTTCGAAATTATGTCTAAACTTGTTGAAAAGAGATGCTCTGTTTTTCCATTGAAGTTAGGAAATTTATGTCATATTTTGTTAAAGAGACATGTTATTATACTCAAAGATATAAAATTTTAAATAATAAAAGTTTGTAAAAATTAAGTTAATTTCTCTTGATTTATATAAATTATTTAATGTAAATTCTCAGAAATATTGATTATTGATCGAATTATTTAAAAAATAAAATGTTTTAGTTAATTAAATTGTGCATGTTTTATAGGTTTACAATCTAGGGTCAAAATGACCCGCTCCGCGGTTCTAGGTATACCAAAAGTCCCGCAGTTCTAGTATTAATTAAATTGCACAAAAGCAGGATGTTTCTCAGTTGACCAATTGTTCTTTAGATTTCTTTCTAGTAAGTGCACAGGCAATTTCACTTTAGTATTTGGTTTTTCAACAAACAAAACTCTGTTATCACCTTCACACACGTTAAAAATCAAATTTTCTGCTAGCCCAAAATCTACAAATTTACGTAGGGCCTAAACCCACAACATGAAGTACTGAAAAATCTAATAAAACAGTTGTCTACAATAATGGGATAAACAGAAGATCTACGAGGTCTATTATAATGACTTTTTGCTAACACATAGAAACTGATATATCTTAATTATCGATAGCTCTTGCTTTAAAACTTAGATCCATGATGCATATTTTTGTTGTCTGGATCCTAGGTCCTGAAGAAATTTATACTTTAGTGCAAGAAATATTTTCACATCCTATGAACACATTCTAAATAAATTAAATCAAAAAATATTTTTCCAACCACATCATTTAAATATATCCTTATGAATCACAAGAGAAGAGTTGAAATATTTTGAGTTTTACGCTGTCTTTTAAAAAGTGCCAAGAAATAATTTTCAGTCACTGTACAAGAGCGATATCTATAAACTAAAATAACTATAAAGATGAATATTCGATTTTGAAATAATATATCTGAGCGGTATTGTTATCAGTAGAAAATTTTTCCTTAACATATATGACAAGAGGACTGTTAAAAAGAGAACGTAATATAAAAGGAACGAATAAAAGATAAGAGCCGATATTTGAATCAAATAAATAATTTCCCTTCACTGTTTTACAATTATATATATATATATACTGCTTTCCATCGACAGCATTTTTCAACTTTACAAATCGTAAAATTAGAAGCCTATCAATAGAGTAAAAAATTCATTTATTATTAAATTCATTTATCTCCGATCTTTAACAAAAGGAATATGAAAGAAGAGTTAGATAACTTTTGATGGCATAAGATTGTATCATGCGTCACACTATGTTGTTGAATCACTCCAGAAGGTGACTGTTTCCCGACCCCTTCATAACAAAACAATTGTGAAGCCTATATTTGAATAAAATAAATTCATTTTCCTTTACAGTTTAAATATATATATACAGTGAAATCTCGATCTATCGTTTTTCAAGGGACCGATTGAAATGAACGATAATTGCGGGGAAACGATTGATGCAGAAACATATCAAAGCAATATGATATTTGGGACTGGATGAAATGAACGACAGATACGGAAAAACGATTGATCAGAAAACGATCGATCGAGATTCCACTGTATATATATATATATATATATATATATATATATATATATATATATATATATATATATATATATATATATATATATATATATATATATATATATATATATATATATATATATATATATATATATATATATATATATATATATATATATATATATATATATTTGTAGCTTTACACTAAGGACACTCAGGTCCTTAGGTTTTTTCAACTGTACAAATCATAAAATCTGATACTTATCGATAGAGTTAAAGAGGAATTTCTTTGCTAAATTCAAATATGTGTCATCTTATTTGTAACGAGGAATTTCGTTACAGGCTCTTTTAATTATGTTAACCTTACTTATTTTGATTCTATAATCAAAACTTTAATAGTAATTTTAATATTAATTTTGATTCTCCAACTAATTTCTGTCCTTCTGGTTAATTCCTAATTCTTTCGACGTTAGCAGTTTAATTTTTACATCTGCTCTCACTTTCGTGGGAGGTCTTAAATTGTTTATCAGCGTCTCTTCTTAAATTCCTATTGCTTTTGAGGTGAACATCTGGAGGGAACACTTAGCCGTCGTAAAAATACCCTCTATCTTTTTCTGTGCTTAGTTTAATTGTCCGTTCTTGTGTCCAGAAAATAACAAGTCTTATCTCCCCCGTCCGTCATTTTGTCCACAATAATTCCTTGGACTTAGCTCAGAGGAACTTCCGTTTTCGAGATAAAGGGCATTTTCCCCATTTTCTCCCCTGCTGCGTGAGAATATTTATTTTCGATGCTTTACAGGCAATTTAGGTTTTCCAAGAACCCGGGGAAAATTCTCCTCCCGGTTAAAGTTCGCTGCTGGTAAGCGATCCTCTGATTGGTCAGGATCGACCAATCGGATCCCTGAAAGACTTCTATGTGGACAGAAGGAATGTAGCATCGTAGGGTTTCGCCTTTTGGCGATGTTACGCGCATTTTTTGGGACACAAAGTCGTTGGCGCGGTTTTTATTATGTTACTCTTTTTTCTCTCTACGCGTTTGGCGGGATTGTAATGTATTGCAACCCCTCTCTCCTCGCGCTGTCCAGGTCCTGAACAAAATATTCTTAGAGACTGATTTTAATTTTGCTACCTGTTGGTAAGATATATTTTTCTACACCCCCGAACCGAGGGTTGGCTTTGAGCCGCAACTTGGTGAGAGGAGATTGCAATGATTCGTGATTCTTCTGAATATTTATATGTTGGCTGCAGACCTGAATGGTCGTGTCGACCTGGAGCTCTTGACATGAGGTGAGCTAGGCGACAAACAGTAATATCTACTCTTCTTTGCAAGATTTTTTTAATTATGTTTTCAAGAAAAATAAACTTCGAAGTATTTAAAAAAAATAGTTTGCATTCAATCTGTGTGAAGCTCACCAATTGTTTTTATCCACCCATTATGAGCAGCAATCGGACTGTATTTATTGCGGCACAACGAACAACGATAGCGTGTTCCCGGTCTACTTGAACCAATTTTTTATCGCTGCAGTATTCATCTGAGTCCCATCGTAAATGTCTCTCATCACCTTCATAATTGAGACTCGTAGTATTTCTTTGAATAGAAGGGACGAATGATTAATTTAGAGATTCCGGCCATCTACATCAACTGTGCAACAAGTGATTTTTCTACAGGTATAGTATGCTGAACAGTTAGCTAATCTGAACTATTTCTTCGTGCCACCGAAATTGTACTGAACTTTTATAGTAACGAACTTATTTAACGGTGTACTGTGAACTTTGTATACCATACTATTCTTCACGGAACTGAGCGAATTTATGTGGCCATCATAGAACTCGTTCTCGCTCTCTCTCAATTTTTCCGCCACAGTTATATAGAACTGAACTTTCACATCTACATAATAATTTTCTTGTGTCAGAACATTCAACATCACATTATCATTATTTTCCTGTGACATTATTACTTTCCCCAAATGCATATGGAAGAATTGCATAACTTTTTTAAGGCATTAGACCAGTGATTCCCAACCTGTCTGCCACGGCACTTCAGGGCGTTGCAATTTCGACAGCATTTCGACAATGCTGTCGAAATGCTGTCGAAAGTTATCATTAAAGTTGCCATCAAAAGTTATCTAACTCTTCTTTCATATTCCTTTTGTTAAAGATCGGAGATAAATGAATTTAATAATAAATGAATTTTTAACTCTATTGATAGGCTTCTAATTTTAAGATTTGTAAAGTTGAAAAATGCTATCGTCCCCTTTTCAATTGAAAAGATATATGTTGTTTTGGCTTACTGGTAGCGCCAACTGGATGCTTCGTGATTTGTGCGAAGCATGAATTTGTAGTTAGTGTTACTTTTAAACAAATGAAAGCATGACCCTCGAAACCCTGATTTATTCAATTGATTTCTTGGTTATGATTCTAAAATTTTCCATATAGGGTGCCGTGATATAGGGCATGGCTGCCCCGAGATATTGTTTGTGGATAAACAAAAAGACATAAGTAGGGCCCACTGAAAATAAATATTAAGTTGAGTTAATTATTCTCACACCGCACAGATTATGACCCATCGATTATCTCGTTCATTAGGATGAATTATCTAGTCTCCCGCTTATAAGACCGGATATCATACATTTGTGCTCTAAGCATTCATCGGAAATATTGTATAATTACAACAGAACTCTTTTTAGTGACTTTTGTATCCCTCTTTTGTATTACTATAATGAATCCTATGGCTATTTTGAAATTGTATTAATGTATGTTATCCTGGTGTTTGCTACTTATATATATTTGAATAAATTAATAAAACCAGTAAGTGTTTATATGAACTTAAATTTAACATTTTACCGCTATACATTCCACTTTCATTTAATATTTAAAAAAAAGTCTATAAACATACCTGACATTGGCATTGGAACTCAGTTCTTTTCTACTGTGAATTGAATGGGTTGAAAGTGCATTAGGCGTGTATTATATTGAAGACTCTGATATCCTGACTTCTGTTTCTAGACTTTTCTGCTGTATAGAAGATAGTTGGGGCGTTTGGTTCTTTTGTATTAAAGACTTCCAGGTATTGAACAACACGAACATTTATTGAGAATTAGAAAAACAAAATACATCACAATGTACTGAGATGCCTTACTCGGCGATTCCAGCTAATTTCCTAGTACATAATTGGTTCCTCGTCCTAAAGATAACGTAAAAACGTTTTCCATCATATTGACTGAAGTATCTACAGAAGTTGTTATCTTCAGTTATAGTAAAGTATCAATAACTCAAAATATAGTATCAAGCACAAAAAAAAATCGCAGGTGCAGGAACCAAGCAAATATAATATTAGGTCACACTGGTATAAATGTGTACAAACGTCATACTGGTAGGCTGAATTTCAAACATCACACCTCCCCTGCAAGAACTGTGTTAAAATTTTCTTGTGTTAAATTAAATGTAACACAGAGCTGAATTTAATTAGATGGAAATTCAGACCTCTTAAAATTTACCTATATACACATGCTCTAACATATTCAGTACAAAATACAAAATGAATAGGAATAAACACATAAAAAAGAGACACAAAAATAAATACGCAAAAGTAAATAAACACTGAACAAAATACTAAGATAATATAATGAAACTTAAAGTTCTACGTATTTCATGTCAATATAATAGTCTCTACTTATCTTCAAATAGTCTGGATAGTGCGTCTGCATGGGACATTTTAGATCCAGGACAATGTTTTATACTTACATTATGTTTTTGTTCCTACCAATACGAACATTTTCGTAATTATCCAGCTCAATCGCAATATCTTCTGGAATTTTGAACTGGAACCATTCGTCAATGAAATGGTCGCGAATCTCTACAGGCACTTTACGTTTGATCTGATCTGTCATGATCAAATTAGATAATTCTTCAAATGTCTTTACACCTAACCCTCGTATCCATTCGTTAAAGCAATTTTTCAGTTCATAAGCAAGATCGCACCACGTAATTTCTGATTTCTTGTAATATTTTGTAAACAATTGCCGAAATCTTTCTGGAGTAAGTTTATACCTTTTTAATAACAGTTCTTTCCCTTTCTCATAATCATTAGTGACTTCTTCACTATTTCTTGCAATTATTTGGGCAACATCGTACGGTAAGAGTCCTATTAAAGGCGAAACCCAATTTTCTTTTTTTTTTCTCTCCTCTCTTCTCTTGACGTTCGAAAAGAACAAGATAAAAACTTACATCATTCGTTTGGGGATCAAACTTCTGTAAAATGCTGTGTAAATCAAACCTTGGTTTAATGTTAAACTCAGCTCTTTGTCCGGTTTCAGCTCTATTACTCATTAGTTCATTTTCAAGTCACATCTTCTGCAATTCAAATTCCATTTCTTCTTTTCTTTTTCGTTCTTCTATTTCTTCTTTTCTTATTCGTTCTTCGATTTCTTCTTTTCTTTTCCGTTCTTCTTTCAACATTGCTAAAATTCCCTTCGCAAACTCTTCATCGTAGTTTTCACTTTCTGTAATTAGTTTCTTTAATTGAACCATAAGAGGGTTTCCGGTATCTGGTATTCTTATTTCAGCCGCGACAGTCCTTAAATATTCTTTATGTGTTTTTGCTAGAAAACCCATGTTAGTTTGAGACGAAACTGTCCAACATTTAACGAAACTAGAAAACTGAAGTTTCTGTCGTTTTTTTTTTGTCGAAATATGCAATATATAGTTCTCAACACTAAATATAATACAAATCCTGTTCAGATGCGCCAATGTAGCATTTGGTTGTTTTGTTTTAAAGACTTTCAGGTGTTGAACAACACGAAGATTTATTGAGAGTTAGAAAAACAAAATATATCACAAAGGACTGAGATGCCCTACTCGGTTATCCCAGCGAAGTTCCTGGTACATAACTGGTTCCTCGTCCTGAATACAACTTAAAAACGTATTCCATCATATTGACTGAAGTATCTTCAGAATTTGCTATCTTCAGTTATAGTAAAGTATCAATAACACAAAATATAGTATCAAGCACGCAAACAATCGCAGGTGCAGGAACGAAGCACTGTTATAATGTGTATAAACGTCATACTGGTAGGCTGAATTTCAAATATCATAACAATTGTTATAGGTTTTCTGTTTGAATTTGTGTATTGGCCTGAAGAATTTACAGAATAATAAATTTTATTTTGTGTGCAGCTTCTGATGAGATTTTATTCAATCCTAACGAACCCAGGAAAAACGGAACACTATATAGATGAGTCACAGGCAGGCTGTTTCCCGTCGCCCATTAAAACAAAGACAGTTGTTCAGAGTCACTAGATAATTATATTAATCTCAGTAAACAACTTGGTATTCGATAGTTTAAAAATATCTCTAGTATGCATAAAGAGCATTATAGGCAAAATGTCAAATATGAAAAAAAAATTGATATCATAACTTACTTTCTTTCCAAATGTTATTTAATCAAAATGTTAGTTTCAAATAACAGAGTTACAGCAGATATCTCCTGAAAGGTTAACGTCATAACAAAAAGAACTAAACTAGACATTTCATCTCTGAAAATATGAAGTTGATGAAGCTCAGATAAACTGTGACACATTTCAGCAAACTTTTACCTCATCGTATAAACATGAATGACTAAAATACTAACGTAAGAATGGAAACTCATGCATTAGAATCAGCATAAAATATATTCCTTGCCGTTTATCAAGGTCTTATTCTCTCCAAGTATACATATGAAAGAAATATGTCTAAAGTGACTTGCAGCTGAAATCTACGTATTTAATACATAAGTATAAGAAAGTCTGACACTTCCCTTACACATTTTTTGGAACGTCACGAAACAAGATATATTATTTTTTTTTGTACTAGAGAATCTATTAGACTGATGTTCTGGTAAATCCAACGAAATATATATATTTAACGGATAAAGTTGTTGTGAAACATTAAGCTTTAATATTTATTACTTGAGATTTCAGTTAGAAACTTTCTTTGGGGTAAAATAATAAGCATACTCAACATTCAGATATAACTTTAGTGACATTAAATATCCTAAAATCTTTCTATAAGAAATATTAGAATAACAAACTTAATATTTTAAGAATATGCTTTAAAAGCAAATGTAAAAAACAGAATAAGCATACTCAACATTAAGATATAACTTAATGTTGAGTAAATCCTAGTCATATTAAATATCCTAAAATCTTCATATTAAAAATTTTACAAAAACAAACTTAATATTATAAGAATACGCTTTAAAAGCAAATGTAAAAAACAGAATAAGCATACTCAAAATTAAGATATAACTTTAGTCATATTAAATTTCCTAAAATCTTCATATTAAAAATTTTAGAAAAACAAACTTAATATTATAAGGATATGCTCTCAAAGCAAATGTAAAAAAATATTTCAGGTAGTCTCCTCTAACGAAACTACTGCAGGTTATTAACGTAGGATTACTTATCGTTTGCTTACCCCCCCCCCCCTCTCTCTCTCTCTCTCTTTTTTTTTTGACGCATTTTGGTACTTTTCTGTTAAACTGTATAATGCTACTGGGTTTGGCGTGCTGCCAAAATTATAACTCGCGACGCAGGACAATTTTTTTCTCTCCGGAGACCCATTATTGGGGAACGTAATCTCTCTATTCTAAAAAAAGGTAACTGGCGCTGCCGCTGCCGCTGCCGCTGCCGCTGCCGCTGAATATGCTTTAGTAGCAAATGTAAAAAAAAAGAAGCGTACTCAATATTAAAGTATAACTTTAGTCATATTAAATATCCTAAAATCTTCGTATTAAAAATTTTAGAAAAACAAACTTAATATTATGTGAATATGCTTTAAAAGCAAATGTAAAAAACAGAATACCCATGCTCAACATTAAGATATAACTTTAGTCTTAAAAGTTATCCTAAGGTCTTCATAATAAAAATTTAGAAAAACAAACTTAATATTATACGAATATACTTTAAAGTAAATGTAAAAAACAAAATGAAAAAAATCCACTTTTAAATGCAGCGACGTGTTAATATTTAAAATCAACATCTTAAGAAATCCTGTTTCGTTAACTTTCGGAGGACAAATATTTTCAACAAAGAAAAATAAAAAGAATAAACAATTTAATTATCATCTTTCGTAACTCGGATTTCTGAATGTCTTCATTACAGTGCACACTGATGTGTGAAATTTATTAAATCAAATATTCTAAAACTTTCGTTTATAAACCTATTAAAAAATAAACTTACGATAATTTCAAGGTTATTGCAATAGAAGCTTTAAAGAATCAAAATAAATACAATATAACAGTAAATAATTTATTTATGTTTCAATCTATAAGACTACACTTACGGCTGTTTTTGTAATGCAAGCACTCTTATTAAGCATTTGCTTCGATAAAAAAATATTTTTTAAGACAAATAGTCATTAATTGTCAAAGGACTTCAATTATAATATTTTATTGTTTCCATTCTTCCGTATCCATTGTTTAGTTCATATATAAAAAATAATTTCACTAAATGTAATAAAGTTTCGTCAGAGAAAAGGGTGACTTTTCCATGCAAAGACGCTTTCATTCTACCTTGCTTGAGCTTCATAACAAATTTGCTTTTTAAAATCACTAATTGACATCTGCAAATTTCATACCTTACGACCTAATTTTGTATAATTTTTGAAATGCTTACTTTTGACCGTTGCAGAACAAGTGGCATAAAAATAGTATCACAGGAAAATATTTGAAAACACGAACAGAGATATGACAAACAAAAAGGTATTTCATTTAAAAATTTTAAATTCCTGCAAAGTTGTTAATTTACGAATATATTTTTTCTAATCCGACACATCACTTTGATTTATATAAATATATATATATATATATATATATAAGTATGTATCTATGATCAAATTTTATGCTTTAAATAAAAATGTATGGTCTTTATTTTTATTAAAATATGTATACAATGTGCAAAAATGCAAATGGAATTATTTTCAAATTTCCAAATTCCCACCATAACATATAAGCTCTGTAATGCTAATGCACGAACGTAAGTTAATGCTTTACACACCTTACAGCGGGCAAGAAAGCGCCATTTTTTCAGATTTTACATTCCATCTAAGGCCGCAAATAAAATGGAAACCGCCAAAAGGGTCTTGCAGCTGAACTGTGTGTATTTAATATATGGATAAGCACTTTTGAACTTTCTTTTATGGAATTTTCTTGGGATAAATAGGGATATAGTAAGTGCATTTTTATATACTTTTCCCTCTGAAAAACTTTCATAGCCTTCAGTTGCAAGTGAATCCGAAAACATTTTCTCCGACAAATAAAATTCTTCGAGCGCATTAAGTTTTCAAACGCTTGACTTTAAAGTTATTCAGAGGGATGATAACCATAATTCAGTCTCAAATTTTTCACCCTGGATACTTTTTTTTATTCACTGTAAAAATTTGACAGTGTTTGGTTATTCTATAGATGAGCAACATCATTTGCTTCGACAAAAACTTATATATAAGCTCTATAATGTAGTAGAAGTTGTTATAAAACAGATAAATTTTACACACTTGCTAGATAGAATAATAAATTAGGTCTCTCAAATTTTGATGTCATTATTCTTCATGAGTTCTAAATTGGAGGTTATTAAAATTTTTTTAGTGCAGAGATTTCCAGCAAATTGATCACGAAAGGTGTTTTGGTTAATAGCATACTAACTAGTATTTTATACTTCTACTTAAACTCTATATTTGTCTGTAACAAGATACTTTAAAGTTTTCTTTCTAGTGACAAATTTTTGCCATTGTTTCAATTGCTTCCAAGAAGATGATTAATGCAATTACGAAATGCAGGATTATACTGTATGCTAGTGAAAAAGCTATTTTTGAGATCGAAGGTTGAAGTGTCTTACTTTATATTTTTAAGGTACTGATATAATTATTAAATATTTTGAATTTTGTTTGAAAGGCATTTTAATCAAAAGTACGTTGTCGAAATAATTTATTTGATAACATAAATGTACAATAGAAGGATTGAAAAATCCGACCTGTATGTTTGAAATAACATATGTAATTTTAGGTGCGCTGAGACCGTGGTGTAACTCATTTCGTTTATGTACTCACAAATTTCCCTTAAATAAGGACTAAATGCATAGTGATGAAGGTTACGGTAGACAAAGTAAATTAAATGTAACAATTATTGTAAATTTCACAATTAATTTCATGAAAATAGAATTGTAAAATATAAGAACCAAGTCAATAAAAAAGGCATGAGAGTTATTCCTGGTTAGCCTTATAAAATCGCTTTCTCTTACATGAAACATTCTTCAGGTAGATTTTCGCTTATCAGCGATTTGCGCTATGTCCCGCAACAGTACTCTACTATTGTTATTAAACCAAAACATAAATGAAAGTTAGTGTGTCTAAATCTACTCAATACCGTTGAGAACACACCCGGTTCGAGAAATAAGCCATTCCTTTAGAATAAAATTAATCAAAAATTTTACCTTGAGTCAAAAACGAAATATTAACTTCTTCTGTGCTTTCATTCATTCCATCTTCTCAAAAGAAATAATACTTTGTGCTTAAGAACTTCAGCAACACAGAAAAAAAATACATTTTCATCCGCATATACATTAGAAGAATTTTATTTACAGAAAACTTCACATATAGCACGCCAAAATTCTAACAACTGCTATAACAACGAAATGGTAGATATCTTTAAAAAAATGCTGCCATCTAAAAAGTAGATATTCTCAAAAATAAAAATAAAGAAAACGTGCTGCTCTCTGTTGAAGAAAATTAAAGTCTCAACAACTATCATATGTACATTAAAATGTCCTTGATATCTCCGTTCCGTATCTCTAATATTATAATGGAATATGTCCCATTGCTCCTCACACGTCTTACAAGTGTTCAGGAAAGTAGCCCATTTAGGAATGCAAGATACGTAGTTTTCAAACCATTTTGCAAATCTTGAGTTTGGAATGCTTTCAGCATACGTTCACCATTGTGCCTGTAGTTTGAATCCTTGTGGTTGCCTAAAACATCTTTCAGTTATTTCCTTATAGGATAGCTAGGCTTTCATTTCCTTTCCTTTTATAGTCCCAATAATGGATGTATTATCAAACAAATATTTTCGGATGTCAGGACCAACGAAGAATTCTTCTTTCAGTCTGGTTTCCGATAAACCTGGGAACGCTGAGGACAGGTATATGAAGTATTCGCCATCTAGAGTGAGATATTTAGAAATTCCTTTATGAACCCCAATGTTATATGAAATGGTGATAAAAGAATCTGGTTACGAGAAACCCAACATTGTGAATAACATTTTTCACCAAGCTTCAAAGTGTCACGAAGTTGCCAGCCTTTTTCACTCCAATGTGATCATCTGTCACGGCTGTTTCAAAAGAAAAGGAAGCAAGGGTATTTTGGGTAACCTTGATTGCTGTCCTGACAGTCTTGTTGATAGTTCGAAATCCCCGTGGATTAACCCCTTAAGGTCATTGTACTGTATCTTCCCAAGAACAAAGGTGCATTTTTCCTCATTTACATTTAGGTTAATAGAATGTCCAACCAGAACTCAGGTGGATTCATTTCCATTGTGTAGCAATAATGCCTTTCAGGCTCCTTTTACAAAAATCATTAAACAGTAGCCAATTGGATAAATCGTACTATACATAAAATTGTTTCATCAACACATATAAGGCACTGCAGCAGAGTAGATTTTTCTCTTGTGCGAAAAATAGAACAAACTATTTTTCGTGGGGTTTGTACTACGAAAAATGCGTACCAGTTAATAGCAAAATAAGGCAAAAGCACAAATAGATCAGATATGAACTGGAAATGAACCAACTTTCCGTCTGTACCCTTTTTCGCAGTTCTAAGAAGACTAGAATGGGAACATAAGTAGTTTCCAAGGAAGGCATCCAATTTTAAAAGAAGCCCGATACAGCCTAGTGGTAACGCTTTGCTCTTCGCGTGCAGAGATCTCAGTGCGAATCTCGACAGGTGTCGATGAAAGCCTTCGTATCTAGGCCGGGTATGGGCACGTTAAATCCGTAGACTGGAATGTCATTCCATGTGGTCAGAGTTAGGAGAAAAGTGCAAGCCCTCCAGATGTCTCCCTTGGGAATGCTCGGTCAAAACTGATGTGGCACCAGGAGGTGGGGTTGGTTCATCAATATCGTGTCCCCATTGAAAGAATCCGGCTTATCTCACGGATATTTAGAGCAAATGTTTACGTACAAGTGCCTCCGCATTAGCAACCACAGCTTTTACAATACCAAAGGGCTTTTAATTTATGTATTCATTTAGTCATGCAATACATTTCACAAAAATCCGTATCAATTTTTCTTCTTTTCATTGAAAATTGTTTATATTTTAGTCAGAAAAAAACTTGATAAAATGCCATTACAGTGATTAAACATTTGAATTTTGTTTTAAATCTAATGTCATGGAATTTTTCAATAATTTTCCCGAGTCCAGCGTACAAAAATTCAAACAAATTAAGAAGAAACATAAGGTTAATATTTCGGTTGCAAACGTGTAGTTCGAATTATAGCATTAAAAGATCATGTTTAATTACAAAAATACTTGAAACTAAAAGCGCATGTAGGAAAAAAAGTGTGAAATGGGGAGAATTTTTATATCAATGTACATTTAAAGTTTGAAAATTATTCTGTCTGATAAAAATATATACATGCTTAAATACATTTATTTTCATCCCTTAGATCCCGCCCCCTAGAGCATGAGGGGGAATTCCAATTATCTGAATGATACTAATAGAAAGACACTACAGCGTATTTGCCCAATACTTCATGGCATGAACGTCGACTTCAGATGTTTACAAGTTGGCAACCCTTACCATTTGGTTCAACTACTAAATACACCTCCTTAAACAGGAAACCACTTTAACACCCTCGAAATTTGAATTAAATACACTTTCTTTATAATGACAAATAAAAATGTTATATTTGATTGTTTTTATTAAATACAATTTCAATATACTTTTGTATAATATACACTGCTGGCCACTGTAAATGCAACACCCTGAAGGAAACATGCAAATAACATGAAATTTACAACATGCATTAGCGGAGGTGAGATATGCAAATGATTAGAATTTCAGCGCAGACGCACATCATGCGCGTCTGTGGCGCCACTTCAAAGCGCTGTTTAAGGCTTGGAGATTTTGACGATTTCAAGTTCGGCAATTGTGTTTTTCTTGTGGTTTAAAAAAAACGAGCAATTGTGCCTCGTCTAAAACAGCAATCATCTTTTGATCAAGTATCCGAGTTCGACAGAGGAAGGATAGTGGCCTACCGAGTTGTGGATTATCTTTCAGGGAAATCGGTAGTCGTGTTGGACGAAACCAAACAACTGTAATGCGGATATGTGATCGTTGGATGCAGGAGGGTACGACGGACCGGCGTGTTCGATCGCATCCACCTCAGCGCACCACTTCACGTGATGACAGGCAAATTGTGCGCATGACAGTGACGGATAGCTCAATCACATCACGAACCATAGCACAGCACATGCAGTCTGTAACGCATCATCCAGTGTCTGCGCGTACCATTCGAAGCCGTTTACAGCAGAGTGGTCTGTCTGCAAGACGTCCATTGCTTTGTCTACCCTTGACGCAGAACCACAGACGTCTCCGCCGCCAATGGTGCGATGACAGAAGGATGTGGACGGCAGAATGGAATGAAATTGTCTTTACTGACGAGTCACGCTTCTGTCTGCAACACCACGATGGTCGCATTCGAGTCTGGAGACACCGTGAAGAGAGGATGCTGAACAGCTGCGTTATGTACCGCCACACTGGTCCTGCACCGGGTAATATGGTATGGGGCGGTATTGGATATCACTCTCGCACACCTCTAGTACGCATTGCCGGTACTTTAAACAGCCAGCGCTACATCTCCGAGGTGTTGTAGCCAGTTGTCCTTCCTTACCTTCAGGGCTTGCCCACAGCCATATTTCAACAGGATAATGAGCGACCACACGTGGCACGCATTGTCCAACGGTTCTTCGTCAATCGCCAGATTGAATTGCTTCCCTGGCAGCCTGGCTCTCCGGATCTTTCGCCGATAGAAAATATGTAGTCCATGGTTGCTCTACGATTGACCCAGATTCTATCCCCAGCTGCCACAGCAGATCAACTTTGGCAACGTGTGGAAGCTGCTTGGTATGCTGTACCCCAAAAACTCATCCAAAGTCTCTTTGAATCAATGCCGAGGCGTGTGGCAGCGGTGATCTCCAACAATGGCGGCTACTCTGGCTACTGATTTTGGCAGGAACCACACTTCACAGAAGTCTATAAATTTAATCATTTGATACTTGGTCAACATGTTATCTACAAAATAAATTTTGTTGTGATATCTCTTGTCTTTCTTGGTGTTGCAATTTGGGTGGCCAGCAGTGTATAATCATATAACACATTTACATTTATTAGTTTTGCTATGTTATTGAATGTTGAATATTTAATTTGTTTTCAATAGACATCCTTTTTACATTGTTGACCGACCAAAAATATTGTAGCAAATCTAGTGCGTAGCTGTCGTGGCACATGCGTAAGGTGTTTGGCTGCGGATCTAAAGGTGATGAGTTCGAGCCCCGCTAGTTGCAAGTTGCTTTTCTTCAACTTTCCTCTGTTATCATTTCTCGTTTTATTCAGAATGTTCTAATATGCTAATTTATTGTATTCTAATTTATTATATGCTAATTCTAGTTTCTACCGTTCCAAAAAGTTCGGCGACTGTATATAAGTCAAGCTAGCGTTCCGTTCAGGTTAAATAAAGTTTTCTAGTGCAGCTCTCGCATTGATTTCCTGTGATATAAATTCAAATCTACGCGACAATATCATTTTTGAAACTTTGCTTTATTGAGTGTATATTTGGCATAAATCATTTCTTATCTACGAAATAATGAAACAATGATAAGAATGAAAATGTTAAACTGAAATGAGAATTAAAATATTGATAATTTTGTGTGCATAGTTATAACAATGTTATTTATCATTTTATACATACTACCGCGAACTTCATTATAAGTTTAAGGGAACTTAGCAGATAATTTTCAGAGAGAAATTCCTCAAGAGAAATGTTCCCTAACACTGATACAAGAGTGTTGTCTTAAAAAAAATTAAGATATGCATATATTCTCCGAAATTATTTTTATCAGAGGTATAGAAAATTCTCTTTAATGTAGGTTATGCTAAAAAATGTTAGAAGCAAGTAAAACAAAATACTTCAGTCTACAACGCTAAAAAAAGTGGACTCGATATTCAAATTTTCCATTAGAAATTTAAGTGGAAAAACCTAAAATTAAAAAAAAGGAAATTTCATGATTTTTACTAAATTTTTTTTGCTTACCCCATGGAAAAAAATGTTATAACTTCACGCATACAGCCACAACTTACATATACAGAATTAAATCAAAAAGGTAGTTCAAAGTTAGCGAAAAAAATTTTCTGACGTTTCTTCTGAACTGAATTAAAAGTGTGGAGTTTAAACATGTTTGTTATGGTTCGATATGGTTCCATAAAAAAGATATTTTGAGTCTACATTATTATGTACCTATCTCTAATTTTTTTCTTTTAAATTTACAAGTAGTTGCCGTATTCTGAGCTACATAAAATTAAATATATAGCCATACATATAAATATAAAAATTATAATGCATAAATCATCTTGAAATTTATTCAAATGAATGAATGAATCGTAAAAAGTGGGAAATGAAAGCCCGGGACAAACAGTAAAAAAAAAATTAAAGATGCAAAAACATTGAAGTATGGTAACATGTAGATTTATATCTTAAGAATCCAGCCTATAGAGATTTGTATATCACAGAGTTTCCCCGAATATCTAAACAAAATTTTAATCTTTGAACATTTTTATGTTTGACCATGAACCGTATTTTTTTTCTTTTACCATGATCAATACAAAAAAAAATGTAATTTATTTTCTATGCTTAATGCAGAGTATTTGTGTGTATTTTTAAATATTATTTCCAAATGAATATTTCATATATTTCCCTTTTTATTTCGATTCTATTGGTCAGAGGCCCTTTGGATATATATATATATATATATATGGAGGGTGACATCAGAGTACTGCTTGAGTTGGTTGTTCATTTGCCAATTTAAGGCATAATTTCTCAATACAGTCGAACCCCGTTATAACGAACTTCAAGGGACCAAACGTTTTCTCCTCTATACCCGAATGGCCAGTATGGGTATTGCCAGTATGGGTAAACTGCCTGATTTAGACGCCTTCGATCGCGGACAAATCGTAGGTGCGCGACGCATGGGCCATTCAATTTCCGAAATCGTCAGACAGCTAGGATTTTCAAGGTCGACAGTGTCAAGAGTATACCAAGAATACATGGATGGTGGAAAAACAAACTAGCGATCGGGCAAACTGCAAAGGACAATTAGCCTTGACAGTGCGTGGTGAGAGACGGCTCAGGCGTATTGTACGTAGCCAGTGAAGTCAAACATTAGCTCAAATTACCACCCAGTTTAATGACGGTGCCAGTCGTACAGTCAGTAAACGGACTGTTCAACGCTTGCTTCACCGTATGGGTTTCGGGACCCGTCGACCTACGAGAGTACCATTGCTCTATACTCGCCATCGGGCTGCACGTCTTGCCTGGGAAAGAGAGCACAGAGACTGGAGTGTAGAGGACTGGAAACGAGTAGCATGGAGTGATGAGTCTCGATTCTGACTACTTAACGCCGACGGGAGGCTGAGAATATGGCGTCAGGCTCATGAAGCCATGGATCCTGCATGCCTGGCTGGAACTGTACAAGGGCATGGTGGCTCAATCATGGTCTGGGGTGTTTTTTCGTGGCACAGTTTGGGATATTTGGTGTGTGTACCAACCTCCCTCAATGCAATTCGGTACGTAGAGTTGCTGGGTGATCACCTCCATCCGTTTATGCTGTTCTGTTATCCGCATGGTAATGGAGTTTTCAAGCAAGACAACTGTACCTCTCACAAGTCCCGGTTGGCTACTGGCTGGTTGGATGAGCATTCCTCTGACTTCTCTGTCATGAATTGGCCACCTAGAAGCCCAGACTTAAATCCTATTGAGCATCTTTGGGATGTTTTGGAACAAGGCGTGAAAGGCCATCACACAGCACCAAAGAACTTTACTGAATTATGGACAGCTTTAGCCAATATTTGGCAAGCCATTCCCGTGGAACGTTTCCAGAAACTTGTTGAATCTATGCCTCGCCGTGTGGCAGCCGTTATCAAGGCCAGAGGAGGCCCATCTCGTTACTAGGTAGGTATCCCTAATTCAGTGGCACTTCAGTGTATAAGTATGATAAATATAGTTATATATAAAACTGACAAGAGGTCGAAGCTCATAAAAGTAGTGATGGTGAAAATCAAAATCACTGAATGGTATTTCCATGCCATAATGTAATATACTTTAGGTCCATGTCACATGTAATTTTAATAGCTGTCTAAGGGATTCACGATCATGAGTTTGTTTGTACAGTCATAAGTCGGCATTCGTCGCATTTCGATGCGTAAAAAGTGCTTCGGTACTCGTCACATATGCTGAATTGTGTACGAAATGGGTCGAATTACGAAATTTTGTTTAAAATTATCACCCTGACAAAGTTCTAGCAAAACCGAAATGTGGACTCGTTTAGTGATCAAGCAATGTCCCACTTCAGAAACATTTTGAAACATAGGCAGAAGCAAGTTTCTCTTGATAGGTTTGTAGCGAAACTCCTTAAATCTAAGTTTACAACAGGGATCGGTTGTGCTAAGACAAAGAAAAGGGATAGAAAGCGCCTGATATTTTATTGGAAGGAAACAAACCCTTTCAAGCAATAACCCCTCTCCTCCTCTACTTCCCACTACTACTCCACTACTTCTCCACTATCCCATTAGGCCATCATGACTTTTCAGTAATTAAATGAAGTTAGTAGAAGTGAGGTTTAGTGAAGATAAATTTTATTTTATCTTTTCTAAATACTGTTTTAAATTTTGTCTGTCTAGTTTAAAGATTTTTTATAAAAATAGCAATCCCATATATTTATAAATTGCCCAGTAAAATGTTCAATTTCTGGTTTTCAGATACGAATCAATTCATTTTACATTACTCCTTAAGGGACCTCATGAGGTGCGGAGTCAAGTGTTCTGGTCTCGTCACTTGGCTATGTTCAAAATTACGGCACTGGTCCTTTGGTCAAGTCGGATTCCGACCCTTGTGGTGCGAGTCAAAACAGGAGCAGCACCTTCATCGCCCATAGCCTTCGGGACATGATCTGATGTTGCTGTCGGTCAAGTAGCATAAGCAACAACAACCTTATAGAAAAAATTCATTCGGAACTCGTCGTTTTCACTACTCGCCATGCCTTCTGGAACTAATTATTAACGACGAGTACCTAGGTACCACTGTATTTTTGTTTTCACCATAGTATCGCTTTCGGAAAATCTGAAGGACTTAAGAATCATATTCATTTTGCGATTGTATTCTTCTTACAGCGTACAGTTTTTAAGTGGCTTTTAAGCTGATATCAATCAAAACTTGGGACTTTCCAAGAAAAGCATACAGGAAATAGGCCTGAAACTGTAAGGAGGCTGGAAAATTTTTTTATGACCTCGAATTCGGTTACAAAGTACAGGGAGTATGGATTAGAAACTTTCTAACCTCACCTCTCATATGTCAGTGTTACTTTAAATCATATATTATAAATAGTGGTGTTTTAAGTATTTTTATTTTTATGGAATTTAAGCAAAGAACGAATAAACCCATCTCGGATATGAAGCTGATAAATATATGGCAGAGTGGACATACTTTGTGTTAAATTTAGCTGTCATAATACAGGACTGAATAGCATATCCTTTGATTTTTGTTAATAATTAAACATGTATCATAACTTAAAGTTAATTTTCTTTTTTACTTTTCACTACATTTATAGAAATATATTGTTTATATATATTAAAATAATAATTAAATAATGATAAATAATATTTAATTGTTATGAATATTATTTTATTATATTATTATATTATTATTTTATAAATATTATTGCATAAAATTTAATTTTTATTAACTTTTATTTTAATAATTATTAATTATTAAAATTATAATTAATAATAATTAAGTTAGGTAATTTAAATTAATCTCTTACTTATGAACAATTTTATTTTATTTATTATTTATTATGAAAAGAAAAGAAACAGATTCTGAAACGCGATTCAATTCTATTTCTGTGATTTAATTTTAGCTTTCAAAGTATAATTGAGTTGCATATGTTTGATTACTTTAAAATGAAACATAAATATAAAAATGTAAGATATATCAATGAGTAAATTCAGATTTAAGACAAAAGTAAAAAAAAAAGTTTATCAAGATATCAGCAATAACTTTTATGCAGAAAGCGTCGTGCCTATTCATAATGTGTAAACTTTTAATAAAAGAAGCATATTGATTTTTCCTGCGAGCTTATTTCCTGTAAATTTATCGAAAGTCTCTTTCAGCCTCAATGAATATCTGGTTTATTTTTAAACGAAATGACTCTGCATTAATTTCAGTAACTCTTTTTTTGCTTAATTTCATTAACAGATTTGTAATTTTTTTTCTCCTTCCCAGTTCTTTCGCATACATTCTGTTAACTGTTCTTTTCGATAGAAATTACATTTCGAGAATATTTTTAAACTTTGTGAAGAAATATTTTCGAGAAAAATTTTTTTTCTTCTTTTACCTGCAAACTTTTTTTAAGATTTCTTTTTAAGATTAACTCTTTTTTTCTTGTCTTGTCACAAATATAATTATTTTTTTTTTATCTTGAACAATTTTAATTACATATACAGAAGTGTTGGGATTTTACATATTTTTTAAAAGCCATGAAAGCATACTTCTGAAAAGGCATACATAAAAGTAAGTAGATAAAATTTAGTTTTCGAGAATTGTTTTTCATCTATATAAATGTATTAGTTTATCAGTATTTTATCATCGATTGATTTATATTTTTTTTTACTTTTTCTGACGTCATCATTTAACAACGTCATATTTACTTTTTTAAAAAATCAAACTTAAATGGTAAGAGTATTTGCTGTCTGCTAATAAAGAAACAATGATAACAATTAACGTTAATCACAAAATGTATGGACGTTTGAAAATCATTAACTCTGAGTTAGTTATCGTTAAGACCTATAAATGCTTAGTGGATAGTTGTTATAAAAATGCACATTATTTTCGCTGTTATATATATATATATATATATATATATATATATATATATATATATATATATTTATTTATTTATATATGAATATATATATATATATATATATATATATATATATATATATATTGTAAGAATCCGTTACGACCTTTCCGAATAAATCACCCAGACAACCGGACCTCCCACGGCAGGTGACCTGCGAACAGTTCTATAGATCGGCGTCAAGGTGTCTGGAAGCAGAGAATGGTGTTGCTCCTATCTGCCGCCCCTGGGAGGACGTAAACTAATGAATATTTCTACGTGAACTAATGGTTTTCAGATCAGCTGATGTATAAGAGCCGACCACATTGCTTCGTCGTCAAGCGAATCACAGCCAACGAACATGACGTCACGAATTGGGCCACCCAACCTAAAAATTTGCAGTCACGTGACCGGAAGAGCGAGTGCCAACGCCGAGAGAAGAAATCCCGTTTTTTAGCAGACTTGGTCGAGACTCTCATCTAGAGAGCACCTTTCGTCTCAGAGGTCCTGGAGTGACCGACTTCATCCTGAATTTTATTTTTCAGAGCACCCCGCTCGAAGCTTCTCATCACCTAATACTTCACCCTGAAGTATAGCTATCTCAGAGCATCATGCTCTACACACTTCTGTTAGCACGTTACTTCATCAAGAAGTTATTTTTATATTTCAGAGCAGCCCGCTCTATAAGCTACGCGTTAGCTAGAACTTCCTTACGAAGTTACTCTATTTTCAGAGTTGTATGCTCTAGAGGCTGTGTACCGACCTTCTAGTTCAGTTGTGAATGTACTTGCCGACATCTTCTCATCGAAATTATTTGGCTATTAAGAAGGCCAGCTCCCTCTATGTCTAGAGGTAGATCAACAAATTTGTAAATAGTTGTAAAAAGTTTCCGACTTAAATTGAATAAAATTGTATATTAATGTTGTAGACTGACTCTGAACATTTTTAGCTACCCGGAGTCTTAAGTTATCACAATATATACAGTTGGCTCTCTGTTTAATGACGCTGTACTTAACAACGATCTCTATTTAAAGACGATATTTCCCAGTCCCGGCCCCTCCGACGTTATGGGAAATGTTATTTTTTCACAAATTCTGTTTAAGGACGATCTCTACTTTTTTAAATAGGTCAGGATTTTGTTTAAAATAAGTCTTATGTAATACTTCCACTTATTTATATGAAACAGGATATTAAATTGTTTTTAAACATCAATTCAAGCGATATTTTGATGGTTGAGATAAAAATTTTTGGAACCACGGCATGAGTAAACATGTTTTTCAGGGACATTTATTTTACACAATTAAATTTTTCCAAACTCTCTCAAATAACGACAACATATTTCTCTATATACGATCTAAGCAATTTCGTTTATCTGAACGATACTTTCTGAGTATTTAATTGAAAATTAGGGGAAAAATATATTCCAATAAATTATATTCAGATTTTTTTCATCGGTGTTATGTGGTTAGGAGACTTTAGTGCATGGATTCCTCCGACAGCTACCCACTGGCTGCATGCGGCTCATCAAGATTTTATATGCGGCCTGAAACATCCATACTCATTATTAGAAAGGTGATTCTGTAGACATAATATTGAAAATTAGTGCCTGAAAAGTACGAGACTATACAAAAATGAGCCCCTAGCTGCTTACGTTGTTTGCATCCAATTATCTTTGGGAATCATCCAGTTTCAAAGTGTAATATCCGTACTACGTGTATAGAAATTGGCTTACTGATCCTTACCTTTATGACATACTAGCTTAAAAGCCGCACTTCCCTACGGAGTACATTCAAATTAAATACAACGGTCAATGTATGCTATTAATGTATATATATATATGTATATATATATATATATATATATATATATATATATATATATATATATATATATATATATATATATATATATACATATATATATATATATATATATATATATATATATATACATACATATATATATATATATACATACATATATATATATATATATATATATATATATATATATATATATATATATATATATATATATATATATACATATATATATATATATATATGTATATACATATATAAATATATATATATACATATATATATATATACATATATATATATATATATATATATATATATATATATATATATATATATATATATATATATATATATATATATATATATATATATATATATATATATATACGGTCCTGTGTCAGTTAATGGGCTAAAAAAAGCAATGGTTGCGACGTTTGAGAAAACAGGTTCTCTGAAGGTTCAGTCAGGCAGAGGACGAAAGCTTGTACCACATGATACAATCGAAGCAGTTGCCACGGCGATTGTCGACAGAGGACCAAACAATATTGCTGCCACCTCTAGCGCTCGTGGATTAGCTCGGAATATGGATATGCCTTACAGTACGGTATGGAAAATCTTACGAAAATTTATCAACTTCTATCCGTACAAGATCAGCCGTGTACAGGAGTTACTGTACCCCGACCATGATAAGCGATTGACTTTTGCTCTCACCTTTCTTGCCAGAATGGAGGTGGATGATGCTTGGCCGTGGAAAATCTTATGGGGAGACGAGGCCCACTTTTACCTGCATGGAACTGTGAATACCCAGAACTGCCGAATTTGGGATGACAAATCACCACATGCAGTCACAGAAATTCCCTTACATTCACCAAAGGTAACTGTTTGTTGTGGGTTCACAGCGGAATTTATCGTAGGTCCATTCTTCTATGAGAACATTACCCCGACAGGACCGGAAACCCGTTCTGTTACCGGAGAGAAATATCGCCACATGTTGAACAGCTTTGTCATTCCGGCACTTCAGCAAAGACAATGCCTGGGGGAAATCATTTTCATGCAAGATGGAGCCCCTCCACACGTTGCTGTACGGGTGCAACAGCTGCTACTACAGAAATTCACAACAGAAAGAGTCATTAGCAGCTACTTTCCAACTGCATGGCCACCTCGGTCGCCTGATCTTACCCCATGCGACTTCTGGTTATGGGGTTACCTTAAGTCCAAGGTCTATCAAGGAGTGGTCCAGGACCTGGCTACGTTGAAGGATAACATATCACGGACTGTACGGGAGATTCCTGCAGACATGTTACTTTCTGCTGTTGTGCATACTGTGCACACAATGCAATATGTGGTCCACAACAACGGCAGCCACATTGAACCTCATTTGAATGCAAAATAAAAGGTAATTTCCGTATTGATTTGCATTTGTTAACACTCTATTTTCTATTACACAGTGCCAAATATTCCCCTAGCGGTGACTTTTGGAACTAATTTATTTTTTCGCGGAATCCTTCGTCCCCCGTCTTGTTTAATCTTCCTACAAAATGTCATTCTCGCAAATAGATCGCGCTACAGAGCACTGTGAGCACTGTCAGTTTAATTATGGCCACCCGGTATATATATATATATATATATATATATATATATATGTTTATTTATAATAAATACGACGATCAATGTATACAATTGATTTAAAAAATACATTTATAAAAAAATCGTAAGGGATATTTTATAGACAAAATAATGTAGAAGAAAATATTCAAATTGAATCTAATAGGATATACTAAAGAATATAGTACAGTTACTATAGTACATTTTGAGGAACATATTTTTACTGTATTTTAATATTTTTTTGGATAATGTCCAATCGTCTGCCGCATTAGCAAGAAAAGAAACATATTTTTGTGTCTATTTCGTTGTTACGATAAATTTATTTATAGTACCAGAAAAAAAAATCACGTGATCAGCATTTACTAAATTAAATTCTAAAAATTAATCTTTAAAAATTCACCAAAAATCTGAAAAGTGAGGTAAAGATTTGATAAAGATTTCATTTTAGAGGAATTTTTATGATCTTTCTCGTGATATAAACTTTACAACCCTCAAATTATTATTTTAAGTGCAAACTTAAAAAAATGTTACTAAAACAGCTTAAAAATTTAATTTTAAAAAATCTGTGAAAAAATTATCAAAAATCTTTCTTAGTACACCCCAACACCCATAAGAAGAATCACCATGCAAACTTTGAGCCCTTTAGGTCCAGCGGTTTGGTCTATGCGTTGTTTGTCAATGAGTCAGTGAGTCAGTCAGCCAGTCAGTTACGGAACTCTTTTATATATATACATTGAGTAGCATGTAGCAAGTGTAAACCTGATTAGTGAAAAATGGTCAAAAGTTTGCCGCAACATAGAAAACACCCCTTTTTAACCAAATGATTGAATACATTTAGGTTTTGAGTTTTATTTGTTACATTATTATATTATAAGGTATAGTGTACTATGTTAGGTCCCACTTACCGTAGAAAACATATAGAGAAGAAGAAAAGATGTTGAGTATGGCTGCTTTAGAGGAATAATATTTTTTTTTCCTCAGTAGCTAATTAAATGCTTCCCAGAGTATTAGAAATGAATTTATATTAGTTAAATAATTAGAATATTTTTACAATGTCCTATACAAGATGTAGACAGAGAGTTTATTTTAGTGGATTTCAGATTACTTAAATTTCGAATACAACAGATAGTTCAGATAAATGTAGATAATCGTATGCATTATTAACATTATTCATAAAAACATATTTGTGTACATATGATTATAAATATATCTCTCACCTTGTCAATTTAAAAACCGTTTATTTTCCTTACAAATTTGGGGTTTATTAACTTAGAGGTAGAAAAATGAAGAATAAAGATAATATCTTTATATTATAAAGAATATTGAATGCATTGAATGTCTCTGTGGTGTGGATATTTATTGCAGAGTGTGGCTTATTTTCCAGAGAAGACCATATTTCATGAGATTTCTTTCCAAATACACACAAATATGGAGTTTGAAAAGCATCCTCAGATAGAAGAAATAAATATACAGGACGAAATAACTTCATTTCTCGCTGAAAAGATAAGCTGCTATCTCTATTCTGCATTAGAGCCATACGTTTGCAGAATTTGTCATAGTTTGGCAGTGATTGAAACCCTTGAAAAATAAATGCAAATTGATCCAAGGCACTTATTATGTTCTTCTGAGAAAATAAAAGGAATATAACACAAAATATTATTCAAGTACTGTAAACTTGTAGTCCCTTTCCATTCCTATTCTGCAATAGAGCCATACGTTTGCAGAATTTGTCTTAGTTTGGCCGTGATTGAAGCCCTTGAAAAATAAATGCAAATTGACCCAAGGCACTTATGTTCTTCTGAGAAAATAAAAGGTATATAGCACAAAATATTATTCAAGTACTGTAAACTTTTAGTCCCTTTCCATTGAAAAGGTTATCTGGAGGAAAAATACATTGGACATCTTAATCAAAACACTTTGGTAAGTGGGGACTTTTTCGAAATAATAATCATGAAAAAAGGAAAATTGTTTATATCTGGAGTAACAAGTACCGGACAATGCCAAGCATTCACCGTGGAATACCTGTCATTTGCAGAAACCTATCAAAAGAACTTATATCGTTTCATAACGGAATAAACACCGGAAATCACTACTCATATTTTTCCCCTGAGAAATAAAAATTTATACCATATCCATGAATTTCCATAGAATATTACTTATGGAATGTATTTTTACTGTCACGGTCATCAGGAATAGTGAACATAGATACAGAATATAGAACATAGAGAACATAGAGAATAGAGAAAACAGAAATAGTGATAATTTAAACCCTTGATCAAAACTTCATTAACCCTAAATCGATCATTCCTGCTGTCTCGCTGTGATGGAAACGATCTGCCAGGCTGGTTAAAGTAGAAAATATCTGAATATTGGAGATACATTTGTGTCAGTTTTGACATCGAAATATGTTGTATCGTATCTTCCTGATCACCACATTTTAAATAAATAAAAATGACCCCGTTCGACAGTCAAAATCATAAAAGCAGAGGGTATTCGTCAAAAGAGACTGGCACTTTAAAAGGAGAGCTAAAACCAAATTGAACTAAACGAGCTGATGATAGATCATAAATACCAAAGCCATAACATTAAGAAGGATGACATATCAGAGTTTTGCTCAGTCGGATTTTTAGTACATGTTCCTGAGTCGGCTGTTGTTTTCAGAGGGCTAACCCACAAAACGCACAAGACATCAGCATTAGTATGACTATTTTTCAGATTTATGAACTAATGATTAGAATTTGAGGAACACCAATTAGGGGAATATTAATGAGCAATCAATGCGAAACTTGCTATAAAGCATATTAAAGTATACAAATTAGCTTCATGTTATTATCTATTTATTCAAATCTAAAAATGTTAAAATCATCACAAGAAAATTTCTATAACTTCCGGATTTCATACTGTTTGTATCCTACTGAACTGTACTGTAGGTGAATATTTTTAGATGCTTGTAAGACGCCAGAGTTCTCATTTTACGATTATATTGGCTTACTCTGTCAATGATTGTAATAAGCAATTGTGATCGGTAATTGATTATTTCCATTTTTTGCTCAGGATGTTTTTATTTATGTATTTAAAGCCCAATTCCAACCTCTTTAAGAAATTTCATTAGCCTGAGAATAACACTTTATGACACACAACCGAACATCATTTTCCTATTTCTCCAGAATATAATCTTTCTATTTATTACGCTTCTATTTCTAGTACGTCATGTTGCATTTGAATATACAAAAGTACTAAATAGTTTTTTTTTTCTCTAGCCAAAAACCGGAATGCTGCAAGTGTAGCAAACAGCCTAAAACAGTTTACAACTGTAAATTTATCCTTTTAGGAACAACAACCTCCACTGATTTTGCCTGGTGCACATTTTTTTCTCGATTTTTTTTAACCAAAAAAATCTTGAAACACTTTTCAAAAATATTTTTAAAATTTGTAAAATCATTTTACTTCATTATCATTCTTGTAAAAAGATTTTATTTCTTTAAAATGATAACAGATGGCAGCAGTAGCTATTTTCTGCTCATTTAACATGAATACATTGAAAGTGAAAGAAGTGAAAGAAGGCCGAGAAAAATGGCGGTCTAAAAATGAACCACCCTCCCTGAAAGAGTTTTAAAGGCTTCAGATTTTGATAAGCGACTTTTCTTTAGCATCGAATAAACAATAAAAAATAAACTCACATTCTAAGAACGATACAATGAAATGTCAGAAATTGGACAAGAAGCTAGTTCGCTCGCAATTTAGCTGAACGACCAAAAACCGTATAATTTATTTTAATAAGCATATCTTTGAATTGTTTTAAGAAGTTATAATGATATGTCAGTACAGAAGGGAAAACCTACCACTACTATCTAAATTCGAAAATCTCCTGATCCGTTTCTCGAACTTACAGCTATTCAATAGAACCCCCTGAGGCGCCTGTCTGCATGTATATTATATGGATATAATCCGGTTTATAAGAAAGTGGGGAATAAATATGCCACGCACAAAACCTGAAATATTACTATTCATCTTGTGAAACGGTAGTTGCTGAGTGAAAATGCGGAATTGAAAATATTAAGCATCTATCTTACTTCTCTCCGGCTACCAGTGTTGGGAATTTCAGAGGAAAGTACTGTTTGCTCTCCAGTAGAGGCTATATTTCGGGAGATTATTTCTGAAATATACAGAAATATGACGATTTGAATGTATTTGCTAAGAAGAAATAAACAGATTGAAAGAATTTCATCCCTCTGCATCCTGCACTGAGAGCTAAGCCGCATTGCAGTATGGTATTAGATGAAAAGGCGTTTTAGGAACCCTCAATATTTGCATTCACGCAAGCTGGTGGAAATATCTGAGAATTGCATCATTCCATTGAATTATTGTCTCAGAGAAAAAAATCAACCCATAAAGTTTCAAAAGATTATGTACAAATATCATTCAGCCTTAATCTGGTTTGAATTAAACATTATTTACATGCTTGGATAAATATTTAGTTAGCACTTTTAACGTAGAAATAAAGTTTAATACCAAAAGAATTTTGCCTAATAGGAACCTTAAGTGTTCAAATGAAGAAGTTATTTATAAAGATCTGTAAAAACGGAGAGTTAACACCCGATGCAGAATGCTAAATAATGCAGAATGTATATTAAGGAAATTATTTACCCCTTATTAATTTTTAATCTTTATTTTTTGCTTAAATGAGGTTGCGTTCTAACTTTTTGTTTAATTCACTTTGTTATATTCATTATTTTAAACTGATATATTTCATTCCTGTCTAGGAGTTCCAGCCAGGAAATCCTGTTTAGATTAAATTCGTGTATATAGCTATTTATTTGTCAATCTGTCTATGTATCTATGGCTCAATCTATTTATCTACAAAAATAACAATATCAATGTGTGTGTATATATATATATATATATATATATATATATATACCGGGTGATCCAAAAGTCAGGACGAACTTTAAAAATGAATAATTCGAAAACGAATAAAGAAAAAAAGATGCGGTTTGCACCAAACGGATGGAAAAGAAGCCGGGTTTTGTGTGGCAACGAAAAAAAATAGTTCTGTTGGCGACCAACAGAGGGCGCTGTCAGATTTCTGATATAGGATTATGCAAAGCAACAAACGATATAAAAAGGAGCAACTTCAGCAGGTAATGGTAGTCGAAGCTTATATGCATCGAAATGCTGTCCATAGTTGAGAAAGACCTCTGAGTTAAACTGTATTATAAGAATTTGGAAAGTGGCATTGCGAGCATATAGCTACATGAAGGGTATGCGAGATAGCAAAGGACCAATAACGTCTTCTGCATTGAACAAAATGATGGAGAAATTTGAGGCTACAGGTTCTTTGGCGTCACGTCCAAGAAGTGGACGCCTCTGAGCAGGCTCTGCTGTTGCCACGACAGTGGAGCAGACGCTGCAATCCATATCGGCGGTTTCTGCACATGGGGAGTGCAGTACTCGAGAAGTTTCGAGGCAGACAGGAGTGTCGTACGGAAGTGCCTGGAGAGCACTGCGAATAACCCTGAAGCGGTATCTTTACAAGTTGCAACATAACCAAGAACTGAAACCTCTGGACTTCGACTCTCGCCAAGATTTTGCGAATTTGGTATTCAATAAGATGGAAGAGCAGCACAACTGGCTTCACACTGTGCTTTGGACAGATGAAGCGCATTTCACACACTCGGGCGCTGTTAACACCTACAATTGTCGAGTGTGGACCACAGAAAATCCACATGCATTTGTTGAGGTACCCTTGCAACAGCCTAAAGTGACAGTCTGGTGTGGCTTCACTGCTGATTTCATAATTGGTCCATTTTATTTCGAGGAAGTCACAAATACGGGTTTCAAAACAGTTTTTGTCACTGGTCAGCGATATGCAGCACTGTTACAGAACAACATTATTCCTGAACTGCAAGAGCGACAGGCACTCCAAACAGTCATCTGTATGCAAGATGGAGCACCACCTCATATTGCTCTGCCTGTGCAAACGCCTGCTACGCTCAACATTTGGGGAGGATCGCATTATCAGTCGATGCTTTAATCACGCGTGGCCTCCAAGATCTCCCAATCTGACACCCTGTGACTTTTGGCTGTGGGGATTCTTGAAGTCAAAAGTGTACCGAGACCAACCGGCATCACTAGCAGCACTGAAAGATGCCATTGCCAAAATGTGTCTGCCATAACGCAAGAAATGCTACTCAATGCTGTGAACGGTGTGGTGACTCGTCTCACAGCGGTACATCTGAATGATGGACAGCACATTGAACATTTACTGTAATTAACTGTAATTAAGCTGACTTGTAACTTGTAAACATTTTTTCATTTGTAAATCATCTTTTGGTGAAATAAAAACTATAGCGCCATCTGTTGGTCGCAAACAGAACTATTTTTTTTCGTTGCCACACAAAACCCGGCTTCTTTTCCATCCGTTTGGTGCAAACAGCATCTTTTTTTCTTTATTCGTTTTCGAATTATTCATTTTTAAAGTTCGTCCTGACTTTTGGATCACCCGGTATATATATACAGAGAGAGAGAGAGAGAATAAATATAGAATAAGTCACAGAAAGCGCCACATTGCTGGTTTTCCAGTATTGACAATTAATTTTGGATCGTAAATAGCTACTGTCTGTAACGTATTGAAATTGAATACATTTATTTCTAGAGAGTTAGGTACAGCAATATATAGGACGTTACATAACGTTACATACTTGGATAACTGCATAGATCCCTGTAATTAAATTTCTATCATCTTTAGATGTCGGAACATCGCCATAGTTCTTAAGGTATGCCATGTTCTGTGCCATAAACATTCGGTTGCATGTCCGCATAAGTAAACATAATTAAACCAGTAATATTCTCAACAATATTTATTAACATCTGTAGAGCTACGGCGGATTAGGACTCCAGAAAATTTATCATAATTTTACTCTTCTTTTGTGTTTATTTTGTAAACACAGCTGGATATCGCAGGGTATAAATTGCTAGCGATATTTCATCTGGACGGAAAGCACGTATTTTCTATATTTAGGTTGAAATGCAAACATAACTAATAAGCAAGTAATTTTCTTGCAGAAATGAAAATATAGCCCTTAAAGTAAAATCAGTAGCATGGGACCATCAGTAGCAATACACAGTAAAACTTCTCTAATCGACCACCCCTCTAAACGGCTATACTTTTTTCAGAACCGATTCAAGAATGCATAGAAGAAACCTCTTTTCAAGGGCCACCTCTCAAAACGGCTACTTTTTTCGGAAACTTGACTGGCAGCGCCATAAAGACGTTTCTCTGTATATGGAAATAAACGAAGTTCTAGCTCAGCTCCAAATATTCAGCTGAAAGTCAACGAAAAAACAAACCAGTATCGAAATGCAACTTTTATTAAAAAGATAACATCGACTCGGAATTCTTATATCAGATAAAGCGCGCTGGAAAAAAAAAAGCTATAAAGGAAATAAAACGTAAAAAAGGGGCCAAACTTAATTCAAAGGAAGTTTCTTTAGAATTAATTTAGAAATTCAATGATGCTGAGAGATGTGTTCGGATAAACAAGCAGAGAATAAGCTTTGCAAGAAAATCAGATGCTTTATTAAAAGTATTTTCATCGAGTTAGTGTTCAGTGTTTTTATAGGTTTTTCTTTTGCTTGTATTCTTTTCCTTTATTTGTACAATTCAAAATGTTGTTTTACTTATCTTCAAATTTCGGGTATTATACAGGGTGTTTAAAAAAGAGTCATCCGATTTTAAAAAAAACATAACTATTCATCTGTTAATCCGTTTTGATCGAATAATGTATAGGCAAAAAGAGGGAAATCTCGAGCTTCATGCACTTGCCGACAAGTAGGGCTAACGCTCTTCCATCGCCCACCACTTTAGTGTTTGTAAAGATGGCAACTGCGCAACAGAAATCATTTTGTGTTTTACGCTTTCCGAAGTGTGAGTCCGTAACAACTGTTCAGCGTGATTTTCGTCGACAAAACCCTGGTAGATTGAAATTCCTACCTCTCAGAGCATTAGGCGATGATATTAACAATTTCAAGACACGGGTTGCCTATGTACGCATAACAGCCGTGGAAGCAGTGTCTGCAGACGTGCTCGCAAAAGTTTGGGATGAATTTCTCTACTATATATACATATGTCGTGCATCCAAAGGTAGGCATGCTGAGCACCTTTAATTTGGTTTGTAAAAAAACTTTATGATTAGCTCTGTAATATAAAATTAATTTTAAATTTCTATGTTGAATATTTTTCATAATATACTCTTTTCAAATCGGATATTCTTTTTGAAACACCCTGTATATTTTAAATATTGTTGAGTAGAGAAATTATCTACAATTTTTATGCTGCAAGACTTTAAGACTTTCACCAAATTTTATCAATATTTCTTGCGCAAATTTTCTGTGAGTTCAAAACAGAAATACAGAATCCTTTAAGTTCATTACGATTGCATAAAGTGAGTAGCTCTGCTTTATTTCTAGAAAAACAGTTAAATCATTTGCAATTGTAATTATTTCGCAGCCTTTTTCCATGACGCTTTAGGTAATTTTTACTGAGACGCAACTAAATAAATTTAGTTGATAAATACAACCAGGTTATGCTATAGCAATACGATTAACAATAGTATGAAAAGAAAAGTTTAAATTAATGAAAGAATCTTACAGAATTAATTGAAATTAACAAACTTACCGAACAGTTGCAGATGGAATGATTTTTTTTCGCCGTTCAAGAGTCTGGATTTGAGTAGGAATTATACAGGGTGCAACAGAATGAACTCCCCCATTTCAATGGGTAATAAACAACGAACTAAACAATTTACAGAAAAAAACTTTATTTTCGAAAAGTACTGACAATCTTATTCGTTTCCACTGAGTTTTGAGAATTATATCTCTCAGTTATCGCCCGTTATTCCGATGCACCGTTAGCCGAAGCCATTCTCTAAAGTTTTCCATCACTGTGTTGGTCATTTCGGGGAGAATGGTGGCAACTTCCTCACGAACAGAAGAGTTAAGGTTTGTTGCACATTTTCAAGTGTTCTAATATTCCGTAGATGAACTCTTGATTTCCTTGCTAATAAAGACCCACTTGCTCTCCCGTTTGAAATCCCTCGCAGATTTGTTTTTTGGATCAGGAACAACATCAATTGCATAGAGCCCGAAACGCGTCCCGTGTCCCGATTGCGGAATGCTTTAAAAGAACACCTTGATAAAGAAACCGTGAGGTTCACCGGAACAACTCATGGTGTCTACTAACAACTGGAAAATCCACTCGAAATGTTGCCATCTCCCGCTCCGCTAACCCCAACCACTCCCTTACCAGTGACCTTCAGTAATGTAGGGAGTGCATTCTGCCGCACCCTGTATCTAAAAAAGATTTTTTATATAGGGTTTATTAGCTTACCTTAGTGTTGTGGCATATTTTATAGGTTTCTTTTGTAGCTGCGCGTAGTTTGTCTTATAATAAACTATGACACTACAAGACATTCTTTAGTTAAAAAATGACCTTGAATGTAAATAAAACTTTATTCTAAAAACGGATTTCATAAACCACAGTATTTTATCATCTGAAGTGTATCACTCTTGCCACAAAACCTTGAAAACCAACAATTAATAAATGCATTAAGTCAAATTCGTCTTAAAATTTTAAAATATGTTTCACGCGATGTTACAAGTTTTGTATAAATTCATACATGATTGCCTTCGATTGAAAAATACCAAAGAATATTCAACCGACAAATTAAACATTATTCTCCATCTGAATGTAACAAATTATATTTAATATGAATTAGAAGTGGTAATAAAGCACGTTTTGAATGGGAAAATTGAAATAAATATCTACGTGCTTCAATATTACTTACTTGGAATTTGTGAATATGCATAACTGAGACACAAGATACCTCACATTCACAGTAAATAATAAGGGTTTATTTTATTAATTTGAATATTAAGAAAGCTTGTGGTGTTGTTTAACTGTGTTATTGCAACGTCATTATAATGAACATTCAAATAATCACCAAAATGCAGAACTTAACTTGCTATGTTATGAAAATTGAAGTATGAAATGAAACAATTGAAGTATTAAATTTCTGTCGTGATCAGAATTTTATCTATTTGCACATTGTATAGTAACGTATGTCTACCAATGACAATAGACTTTCTGTTGAATAAATGAAATATGTCTTTTTTCGTGTCAAGTTGTTTTTTGTTTAAGAAACAAAAAATAGTTACAATTTTTTTAAATTTAAATTACATTTATGTGAGAAATTAAGATGATTTGTAGAAATATTTCGAATAGCCCTTTAACCTAAATACTATATCAGATAATGCAAAGAAGTGTTCGAATTATTTCAATTATTTTTAAAATATATTATCTGTGTCAAGAAGAGTTTATTAAAACGATTTTATTAGAAACATTTGTTTATTAGCAAAATGTGCATTAGCAATGTGTTAATTGAAGGTCTAAGTCTAATTGCACACTTCATGAAATTCCCTTTTGTAATCTTTATACAAAATTTATGAACTGAAGAAAACAAACTGAATTTTTTTGCTATTCAACTTCATGTTCTTATGTAGTCGTTCATATTTCTACAATTTTATTTAAAGATCTATTTTCATTTTCCACAGTAGACTCCATGCATTACATTTCATTCATACTTCCCTGCTATGAATACATGACTACGAGTACATGGCAGAGTTATGCGTTAAAACAAATATTATGCCGTATTTTGGAGCGAGAGAATAGTTCAGGTGACAGACAAGTTACCTAGAGGGTAGACTGTCTAGACAATACATATTAACCTGAGGCTTTCTATGTATATGAAGATTAAAAGCAAAAGACATTAAGATAAATGTTTGTGTTATAACAACGAAATATATTTTTCCCTTACATATTATGCATCCTAATACAGACAGTGGGAGGAATAACCATCTTTTTGTTTACAAAAAATTCTTTTTCTTTTCTAGCGTGTGGCATCAAATCATGTAAAATCTTTCTCCATTACTCACACAGCTTTCACTTGGGAACACAAGAAAAAAAAACTTAGCCGAGTGCGAAGTTTTGGAATGATTTAGAAGGTTTGGAAGAATTATGTTGTACAGAAATTTAGAAGGCACTCGTCTGACTTTGCATGAAGGCCGTATTTGAATAGTGGTCCAACTCCATTCTTGTTCATTTTGAGATACGGAGCCTTTAAAGTCTAACGAGTCCTGAGAAATGACTGCTGAAGTCTGATTTGTAATGCCCTCTGTTGGCAGCAGAAATAAGCTGGAGGTGTACCAGTTTAAAACTAAGATAGAAATGACTTGTATGAACATGAAATTTAGGCTAACTTCATTTTTTAAGTGGAGTTGGACCACTATTCAAGTAAGACTTTCACATATACTTGGAACCTGTTTCAGTGAAGACGAGCACCGTAAATAGCGTAGTGTGTGATTCTAGATTTCACCTGTTGAGAAATCTGTCGCTAGAATTATGATATGATATATGTTAGATAACATTAAAAAATAATTCTGCTTTTTTTATTCTGCCAAGTTTTAATATGCTGTTTATTTCACTTACGGCTTTTAACTTAAAACTTTTACTGTTAATTCCTAAAGAAAGAGTAGGAATTAAAAAGTTTATCCAATTTTTTTCAACAAAGATTGTAGTATCCAAAGAATCTTGAATCTATGGATTTACCGGGTGATACAAAAGTTAGCATTAGGTCATCTCTGGTCTAAAATAAAACCCCATATTACATCATGCATGTCTTTTCTTACTGTGATGCCATACGTTAATTATTCCCTTGAATATGGCTTTTTAAAATGTTTATTGACTTTTGAAACACCCGGTATGTTTTGCCCTCACTGAAAATTCCTGAATAGGAGGGTTCCCGAAAAGCAAACTTACAAGAACAGAATATGAGTTCTTGAACATCTAGACTGTCTAGACAATACAGATTTACCTGTGGCTTTCTAAGTATATTAAGATTTAAAAGAAATGACATTTAGGTAAATGTTTATTGTGAATACAAACTATTTAACTCTTACATATAATGAACCCTAATACCTCACAGTGCACATTTTTTTGTTGTCTTTGAACAGTCTTTAGGCAATCTTCAGGCAATTTTTGAACAGGTAATAGACAAACTTTAATCTGTGACGCTACGGATTTGCTGTTTGTTCAAATTAGTAGTATTCAAATGCCTCTTATTCAAATTCCCTCCTTCAAATTGGTTGTGATATCACTTGACAAATCTGACGTCGCGGAATGCCGAAAAGCACTCAACTGTGATATAAACAAGCAACCGCAGTCCACAACAGCTCAACCCCTTCCCATCTTTTCCACGTCTTGCTAGAGCCAGCAGTTTTCTTGGCTGCATTCTTAGCCAGTCAGCATAAGTTTTTATTATGTTATAATTATGTTTAATGAGTAGTTAAGATGTAACTTTTGATTTTTTTGTTTTTAATCTTGTTAACAAATAAACAAGATGGAGTCAGATTAGTTTGTTTTCTTGTATACTAGAATATGTACAAGCATAGGATCCAGGACCACTGCGGAACGGTAACTACCAGTTCTTCTAATCTACGAAGAAAAGAATCAGCCTACTTGTTTACTGTGCAGTGCCAAGGAGCTAACTACAAAGTCGAAAGAAAGTCAATATATACGACCTATGCTAGAGAAGTCTATTTTTGTGTACATGGTAACCCCACTTTACTGTGTTTCATTATTATTTATCATTTTCTTACTAATTTAATCATTTAAAAAAATGTGTTCAGAAGTATCACAGAACAAATCCTGTTTAAAAAGATATCAGCAGTAATATTTAAATATAACGTTCTTATTATTTTGACTGAATTTTATATTTCCTGCTATCGCTAACATGCTTTTAGAAATATACATTCGAACAGAAAATATCTCCATTATTTTCACTATCTGCTTTCCTTTCTTAAATTCTAATTTTTCTGATTCTTTTTTTCTTTTCGAGACCATAATTTCTTGCCGACATTTCAAAATACCTGAGCCATAAAGTCAGCTTTGAATTTTCAGATAATAAATCTCAAAACGAGAGAAACAAGAAACATTTATCTTTTTTATTGATGTGTACTTTAAGATAGCCCTATGTGGAACTGAAAGAAATAAAAAGGCGAGCAGTTTGTTTAATATTACTGAAATTCTATTTGAGGTTTAAGGGACAAATATTGACTTACCAAGCTCCAGCAACCAACAAAGGAGAAACATATGCTTAACTGAAAAAAAATTAATTATTTTTCAACATATTAACGGATTTAGTTAATTATGTGTTTTATTTGCCGTTTTACTCGTACTTTCTTAAAGATATTGTTCAGACTAATAACTGGAGGAATAAACATGAGACGAAGCGCTTTAATTCCAAATGTAATTATTTACTCAGTGCCACTTTGTTTTCTTAATTTGCTGTATGGTTTCATATATACATCACATAATATTATTTCATAATTTATACAGAGAAAACAAATGCCTATTATTTTGATAAATTTACACGTTGAAAACTTTAAATGCTTTCCGCATCGCCGATTTTTAAAATGTAGACGATAAATGATAGTTCTTGATATATAAATGATTTTAAATAGAAAGAATCTCTTATTATAGCAAAATGTATTTTTATGTGAATTTACGAGAAATTAAATTGTTGAGCTTTCAATACGTCAAATTTTTCATTCTGTAAATCTTCTTTGGCTATCTTCCATACAGTTTTGATGCTAATTGCTATGAATAAACGAATTTGTTATTAACTGAAAACTTAATTTAAATTGAGAATACGCTATCGATAAGATATAAATCTGTTACAAAACAGACGAATATTTCAGACAAAACCGACGAATGTTTCATTTTGGAAATCTCCATAAGTTATTCTCCTACTATTTTTGATACTTGTCGCCATGAATAAAATAACGCGTTATTCAATTGAAAATAAATAACAATTCCATTCACAATTAGCACTGGAGTTCGCAGGTGTCGAATAAATTGCACGTAATTAGGCCAACTCTATAGTCATCGCTCCCACAAAACAGGAAAAGAGATGTACTTCTAACTTGTTTGCGGATTTGGCACACCCGGCTAACTCACGCATACACTTGCGATTTTGTGGGGAAATTTAAACCATTCTCCATCTTTAAACTGACTGCAGAGGTTTGAAACGTTTTTATCAAAAGTATTTTAATTCCTTTTCACCTAGTCTTAATGTTTTATTGGGGGAATATCCCCACCCTTTTTTAACTTTCTTTTGTACGCTGCCTTGTTTTATCATATTTAATGTTGTTTTAGATATGAATTTTTAATAGTTCTTATATATCACTGTTTTTAATGATAGTCTTTTATACATTTACATGTCACTTCTTTTATCATTTTCTGCATTTACACTTTTTGTCATCTTTCACACACTATAGTTTTTTTCACCTTTTTATATATGACTGTTTTTACCGTCATGGCTCTTATCACCACCACATATATTTATACTAGCTGAATACCCGTGCTTCGCTACGGAGTACATTAAAATTAAATACAACCGTCAATGTATGCAATTAATGCCAAAAATATGGATAAATATATTTATGATAAATGCAACGATCTATGTATTCAATTGATGTATAAAAACGAAAAAATATATTTTAAAAAAATCGTAAAGGATATTTTTACAGACAAAATAATGTAGAAAATATTCAGATTCAATCAAATCGAACATACTAAAGAATATAGTACAGTTAATATAGTACAGTTTGAGGAACATATCTTGTATTTTAATATTTTTTGGATAATTTCCAATCGTCTGCCGCATTAGCAAGAAAATTTTTTTTTTGTCTATTTCGTTGTTATGCTCGTGACGATAAATTAATTTAAAGTACCAGAAAAAGAATTCACGTGATCACCATTTAATAAATTAAATTCTAAAAATTAACCTTTAAAAATTAACCAAAAATCAGAAAATGAAGGTAAAGATTCGAAAAAGATTTCATTTTAAAGGAATTTTTATTATCGTTCTCGTGATATAAATTTTATAACCCTCGAATTATTATTTTAAATGCAAACTTAAAAAAAAGTTAGTAAAACAGCTTAAAAATTTAATTTTAATAAAATCTAAGAAATTTTTTTCAAAAATCTTTCTTAGTGCACCCCTACACTATAAGAAGAATCGCCAATCAAAATTTCAGCCGTTTAGGTCCAGCGGTTTGGTCTGTGCGTTATATGTCAGTCAGTCAGTTACGGAACTGTTTTATATATATAGATATATTATTTGCACGTTTTCTTTTCGGGTTTTACCATGTGTTTGGCGCAGATTGACCTTTCTGGACATTGCGCAACTAAATCCGAACCAACCAACCATTCACAATTATTGCAGATATTTTCCCCATTTCCTTTATGTCTTAATAGTTTCAATTTTTCCTTAACCAGGATTTAAAAAAATAAAAAAATACGCAATTATCTAATATGATACTTGGAACGAAGTGGAAAAAAAATGAAAATTTAAATTACACACTTTTCTATCAATTCCGGTACCAAAAAGTCACTCTGGCCTCTCCTTAGACCTTTTAGCAAAGTCAGCTTTCCCTCTTCTTTTTTTTAATTTTACACTTAAGAAGGGTTAAGCATGAGTGATGAACTAACACCCTTCGGAGAAAATTTTCCTCACTTTGTTCAACGAAAAGTTCGGTGTCACGAAAGGCCTTTTACCCCTCTTCCATGCCGCTAAGTTTTTATCGACAGCGATAAGTAAGCCATAAAAAAAATCGGCGACAAAAGTGTAATTTATTTGCCGTACGTAAAAGAAGTTTAGAAGTTCTTTAGAGAAGTTCGTTAAAAGTCTATTGAGGATCATAAAGTAAGGTTGGCAACACTCCAGGTTTGACGTTAAATATTTCAACACATTAGCGTTTGGTCAATGATCGATGTTTTAAACACCAGCCTTAAATCAATTCCTGATTTGTTTATTTTACTTTACGGTATTTTGTCCTGGAGGATTCGAGTACGGTAAAAGTAAACATTTGATATTTCGCTAGTAAAAGGCCGCGTAAATAAAGAGGTGAGAGTAAATTGCGGGAAAAGAACTGACAACCGCGTCTGTAATGGATGGTGGGTATTCCTAAATATGCTGTCAAACTCCCGTATAGCTGGATTTTTGAGGATGATAGATGTAACACGTTCGTTACCTTCTCATTAAAATTACCAGGCTCCGAAACGAAAAGTTTGTCACGTTAATTTTAAACGCAGAAACTGAAATGTTTAACAATTGATTTTCAGAAACATAGAATTCTAAATACTAACTTAATACACGCTTATTTAAAAATAAATTATAGCATGGGGATAGGAAGTTTATGTAACTCTTTTCAGATAAAAAATAAATTGATTAGTGGCAACAATCAATAAATTGATTACACATCAATAAATTGATTAGTAGTGTACACATCAATAAATTGATTAGTAGAATTCTGTAATTCTTTTACGAAAAAATAAAATGATTTGTGACAGTTGAGTGATAACTTTTGACTTACAAACTGTGTTAATAAAATCCTATAAACTATATGTAAAATTATTGCAAAGATAATAAATAAGATGAAGTATGTAATTTCATTAAAAAAATCGATTAAATTCGTTGAAGAAACAGCAAAGTGATATTATTTCCTCCTTAACATGGGATAATTGCATATCTACAAAGACTCTTAACTGCTAAACTTGATACTGATTTATAGAATAAAAGGGAATATGGGTTTTTAACTAAAAAATGTTTATAATATTGGAAGAGCTTCAAAATGAAAAATAAGCAAGAAATGGAAATTCATCACTAGTTTCTAGATTTAAAGCTCGAATTATTTTCTGTAGATGATGATAAGTTTCAAATATAGTTCGGAGGGGCACAATTTAAATAATAATCAGAAATTAAGAATAAAATATGTAATCTTCTAGCCACAGAACAGTGGTTTTAATCCTAGTTTTTAATAAATGTTTTAAAGATCGTAAAACCCCCACATCGTTTCTGAACATTGTATACCTTCAGCATACATAAACGGTTAGTTTGTTTGTTGGAAGGGCTACCGTCTTCTTTTGCTACACGGGGCTGATTAGACCGAGACTTACTACTTAAAGCTGATTCCGAACGGCTACAAGCATCCATTCCAAGGGTAGGACTCGAACCCATAGACTCCGGTACCCAATGCCATGGCCCTGGTCATTCGGCGATCGCTCGGCATTAGGGTGGTTCGAAAAAATCGATTTTTTTATTTCGGAATCGCGTTACTTCTCAAAAGTTGTTGTTTGGTATCCTCAATTGGGGAAAAATAAAAATAAAAAATTCTAAGTTGACATCTTCAGTTCGCGCATGAGGCTGAAAGTTTGAAAAAATATGTAAAAAATTGAAATTTTCAAAAAATAACAAAATTAGTTTTTATTTGTAATTGTGTATAATGCAACAGCCATAAATTGTCAGTATATAGCATAGTTTGAACCTAAAAAAATATTTTATAGCTTTTACATAATATCTTTAGTTCGCGCATACGCCTTAAATTGGGCTAAAATCGCCTAAAATTTGAAATTTACGTGTTTAATATACAGTGGTACATACATGACATATTTACGTTTCAGAAGTATTTTAAGAATTCTAAATTTGTTGAATATAACCTTTTATTACAGTATTATACGTACAAGTATAGTTACACACACATTCATATGTATATAATAACACTGCATGTCATAGCTAATTACAGAATGATTTATACATTTTACCTATTTTTGTGTCTTTAAGATTCCTCAGATGCGTTGGGCATTGTTTTAAATTGAGATTTATAGTCAAATGATAGCATAGTTGACCTTGAGAGCAAAGTTGTCCTTATGAAACCATCCCTGTTCTCTTCTCCACATACTTTAGTACAAGGTTCTGTTACGAGCTTTACAATTCTTTCGACACTTTGCGTGTGGCAAGGAAATTTAATTCGCTCGAACTCTGGGAGAACATTAGTATTAATAAGTTCTTCTAGGCTTTTCGTTGACACATTGCTCATTATTGGAGAAGGTGTAAGTTTGCACTTGGACCAATCAATAAGTTCAATGTAATTTGAAGCTGCAAAATTAATGGTCGGTGGGTGAAAAGTTCGCACCGATTTCCCTTTTGGTTCTTGTTTTCTTGCTTTTAGCAATCTTCGATAAGCTAGCTGTCTTACGTGCATTCTCTCATCTAGTACGATTGAAATTAAAAGATTTTCGGGATGACAAAAATACACATTCCTCTGAATGACAGGATCAATTATTTTACGTACCCTGTCGGGAAACTGTCTTATCTTTTGTACTAATTTAAACACGTGAACTGCTCCAAACTTTACAGAGGGATGCATTTTAATTCGAAACCATACTGGAGCGTATATCTTCATAATATAGCTGACCAGCAGTTTAATTTCGTCAGAAGGTTTTACTTCAGAAATACATAGTCTTAAGATCCTATTTGCACAAGTTAACCACCTAGAGTTACTAAGAGGACCAGGTTCTTTCACAGCGAGATCTGGCGCACACTCTCCTGTCTTTACTGTTCGATAAATATTAAGTAAATAATGTTGGTCATTGCCTAAGTCAGTTTTGGTCACATTTATCTCCTCACTATTAATCGTTTCAAAATTAGCAACAGGGATTTTTTCACAGTCAGTCACCGTCTTGCCAATTTGTCCTGAGAAACTTGCGGGTCTTATAGTATCACCATCTGCACTTTCAAACAAATGTCTGAACGGTAGTTCGTTGAAATGTAATAAACATATAAACCATTGTAAAGGACGACCAAGTTTAAGCTCAAGGTTACGAATAACACCGTTTTTCCATCCTGTGTTAGTCGCTGTTCCGTCACATCCAATTGCAACAAGCTTAACATAATCAAAGTTATTGTTTTCTAAATAGCAAAAGATGCTATTAGCTATTTCACTTCCAGTGGCCCTTGGAGGTGTCAAATGTCTCAGATACTTTCCACCAGACTCATGAACCAAGCTGATGTGCTCTTCTTTCTTTAGTCTGCGATACATTTTGTTATCTTTCTTTTCCTGATAATAAGTGTTATCTTTTCTCCCGTCAAAATACAGTCCATGTAACTCTACATTTGGAGAGTCTGATTATAAAGAATATCGAATTTTATTATTTTTTCGACTGATCTTTCTCTTATCTATTACTAGAGACATATGTCCTTCATTTACCATACCTACATCTTGCAAAACACAGGAAGCAATAGCAGCAGTGGCTCTCTCGGATATCTCATATCTATCGCTTATTAATGCTGTTGCAGGAAGCTTAATTCGCATTTGCGATGTTGACAGCAAACTGTCACATTTTGCTTCATGACTCTCAAACTGGCTATTTTGTCAGAATTTATAAGAGTATCTCTTTTGCTAGCTTTAATATCGGGTTCAGCAATCTCGTTTTTCTTTTCACTTTGCATTCTTTTATTTCTTTTTGCGATATTATTAGTCTCTACTCTATCCAAAGTGTCAATACATTTTAAACGGCCATTTCGCTGGTCGTACAAAAACTCTCTCTCAAAAATATGGATCTTATTTCCTTTATCACATTTACAATCCATAATTGCTTTACAACTACAAGAGATAGGCTTCTTACCACGTGAACACGCAAAATTCATTACATTTTTGACATTTTCTGACATTTGTTTTCAAATTTTAAGCCTCATGCGCGAACAGAATATATCATCTAAAAGTTATAATTTTTTTAGCTAGAAACTGCGCTATATACTAACAATTTATGGCTGTTGCATTATAAAAAATTACAAAAAAACTAATTTTATTATTTTTTGAAAATTTCAACTTTTAACTTATTTTTTCAAACTTTCAGCCTCCTGCGCGAACTGAAGATGTCAACTTAGAATTTATTTTTTATTTTTCCTCAATTGAGGATACCAAACTACAACTTTTGAGAGGTAACGCGATTCCGAAATAAAAAAATCGATTTTTTCGAACCACCCTACTCGGCATACATATACGGTGAATAAACAAAGAGAACTATTATTTCTTCTAACATCCTTTTTTGAGGATATAAAAGAGTTTCAAGCTTTAGACATATTTGTGTCCACCCGGTAGAAGAGCTGAAAACCTGGTATAAAAAAAGCGAGTATTAAGTCCGTTATTCGCAAAAAATACTAATAACACTTTTCCACTCTGTTATTTTATTCGTATTTTCACCACCTTCGGGGCTTGGAATTTACTTAAACTTAAGTAATGAATTTTCAGATACCTGACCAAAATTATTGGAGAAGAACGAGACTTCTATTGTACCAGATGGCCACATATATGGCGCTCGTCCCATAAACTCACTCATTATTAGCCGAATATTTCATTTTGTTTCTCATCATTGTTTTTTCTAACCTCTTCCGCATTCTACAGAGACATGAGAGGCAAAATCTTTCTTTTCGAATGGCTTTAAGTTTAGCAGCTTTCTAATACTCTCGTTTGACTCTTACATTACTCAGTCTACACTGTTCTTAGAGAAAGGTGCAAACATTCGTTGAAAATAAATAATATTCATTGAAACGGCAAACAGCATTTCGTGACTTCATTTAATCGGATGTCTTGGAGGTGTGCTATGTGGATGTAATGATCTTACATAACTACGAATGAGTGGTAGAGAAAAAAAGTAAATTGTCCTAAATGCATCATTTCTCGTACATGAGATGTTAAGTTGCATGGTAATTGCTATCACACATTGTCCTGTATTACTGAGAAGTTACTGAAATATTCTCGATATTATTTTGCAATTGTCTTTGCTTGCGTACTTCTTTAATATACGTTTAAAAGTCAGCCCGTTATTCGAATCATCTTAATTTCCTTTTAATTATTTACTGTTTTGTGACAGAATCTTGAAATTATCAATGACCTATCCATCTGTCAATATGTGTAACGCATCAACAGTTTTCAATGAAAATTCCCTATCACATCTTGATAAATTGAACTGGTCATTTTATTCCACTGACCTTTCTCCATTTATTTACTGGAACCGCAACATTCCTTCTTGAACTTCCTGCTCACCATAAAAGTAACCCTGACATAGCAAGTTTCATAAAATTCGTTTTCCCGTAGATCTTTCTCCTTTTCACAATTCATTGACAAATTCTCTGAGTATAAAAAAATGTGGGTTATAATGTAAAGTTGAATGGAAGTAATTTTTCTATAATAATGAAATATTATTTTGCACAATTTGTAAATAAATATGCCCTAAAATAATTAGCTGTAATTCTGAATCATACCGAGAGATAATCATTTATAGTAAGTTAACGTATTTTGTCATTTTATCGTGCCTTATGGATACCATAAGCTAAATGTTTATCAAAATTCAAATAGGAAGCTATTATAAATAGGTTTTAAGTATTCTCAATTCGTAAAATTAATGATCACTTAACAAGATTAAAGAAATATCAAAATATATTGAATACGCCTGACGATGATATTGCCTTCTAATGATATTGAATATACGAGGCTTGGAATTTACAAAGTATTTAAGAGCTTTTAGAGACCACATTATTAAAAAAAAGGAAAATGTTTGTATCATTGTTATCACTGGCACAAGAAATAAATACTTTTGATTGCAAAAGAGACTCAGAACTATTAAAATATTGAAAAGTGAAAAAAAAAATTGACCATTTTTGTCATTTTATTTCTTAAAAAGTATATATTACTAAAACACAAATTTTGAAGTATTCTCAAAAATTGTGAATTTTTAGAATACTTCAAATTGTGAATAACTGTGTTCAAATTTAAGTATTCTGAATTCGTATAATTAAGGATCGCTAAGCGAGATAAAGTCAAATGAAAGACTTAACGCACAGTTACTCCTTAAATCTCTCAACGATATCTAAATTTTGCCAAAGATATTTACTTTCTGAGTATCTGTTTACTAAACTTATCTCATATATGAGTCTTATTTTGAACTTATTAGCATATTGTACCAAAATTAATCAAACCAACGATGCGAAGAACCATTCGCTGCTAAATTTAGATGATTTTTCTCGACGAAAAAAAAACCACTTGTTTGCTTTTGCATATCGGTGCGGAAAACTCCTGCGGATTTTGCTAAAATAGAAGCGAAATAAGCTTAACTATATTCCATTATTCTTAAGCATTTTTACGGTCAACAAGTTTTCGTATCGTCTGTGTAGAGCTTAGGAAACTTCTTTTAATTAAAAATGTTTGTAGTTCGGTTTTCTTAAATTACTCCTTGTCAAGGTTACAATCACGAAACCGAGTTATGTCTTCAAGGCGGAGTTTTAAATAAAGGGGAAGTTACTAGCTCATAACATGCCGCTATGCGCTTCGCGAATTAATACTATCAAAGTAAGGGAAGTGATAATTTTATTTTTGGAACTTAATTCGCAGATATGCGGAGGGTTTAAATTGATTCCGAAATCAGTGGGAAATCCATTCATTAAAACTGAAACGCAGTTCGTAAATTTCTTAAAAAAGAGGACGCATTTTTATGATATTGAATTTACGAGACTCGGAATTTACAAACTATATGTGGGTTTATAAAGACCATATTATTAAAAACAATAAAGCGAACTGTTTGTACCGTTTATATCACTGGTATAAAAAATAAATACCTTTGATATGGGGACTGAGGAATCTTAAAATGTCAAAAAAGGAAAACAATTGGAAATGTTTGTCATTTTATATCTTAAAAAGTGTATATTACAAAATCACAATTTTAGAAGGCAGTAATAAATGTATGTTTCTTCTTTCATTTCATATTTTTTACAAAGCATACTAGGGAAAATCGATAAATCCGTTTTTTTTAAACTTTTGATAGATTGCGCACATGTTTACAAAAGAATTTCTGCATGTAAAACACAAAGTTTGGTATCTGATTCTACTTCAGAGTCTAGTGCTTACACATAATTTTTAAAACATTTATAATTTTAAACTGTTTATATTTTTAGGACTAAACTATCTTGCTTATATAAAAACGAAATTCTAGCATTATAACATCCAGAAAAAATATTTTTTCAACAAAAAAAAGAGAAAATGTTTTTAATTTTATAGAGTCTACTATACAGTATGTATTCTAAAACACATCATGCACTACGCGATACATACTGTATTTTAAAATGTTCATTTACAGGAAAGTTCCAGCATATAAATTCGCCACTCCACAGACCTCCCAAAGAGAGGTTGGAATGAATAGCTTGAAATAGTCTATCCCATCTTAAATAATTTTTCTTGAATACCGCATCTGAATCCATTTAAGGGGTCGAGTCTCCTCCCCTGAGTGGGAGGAAGTCGAGAGTGACCAAATTCTTATGCGTCGAATCACACACAAAATGGTAAAGCAATAGAGAAATCTTTCAGTTAATATTTATTAATAACCGCGATAAACCCAAATGTATATATAAAAATGTACTGATGTATAATTAAAAAATTGAACAATTAAATTATATGTAATACTGTGTAATAATTCGCAAGAAACTTTAGGTAAACTAAATACTTTTGATTTATTAATAGGCGATATTTATAATCAAAAGCTAAAACTAAGGCTACATAAGAGTTGCTTATAGGAAGTAAGGACCGATTGTTCTTAGATCCTGCGCAGGTCGCGTTTTTGTAACGACGTCGCCATCATTTGGATCCTGAATGCCTGGTACTTCATTTGCTGTAAATTATATATAGTTCTATAAAGCTTTCTCGTTTTTCTGTGGTTTAAGGTGGACAGTAAAGTTTAAGGTGGACAGGAAAATCGAAAATACCATCAGCTGTGAAGTGCGGTCAGTGATAAGATTTTTAAATGCAAAAAATAAATAAATGATACGACCATACTATAATACTGAATCCTACTGTGAAACGCTTAAAAAGGTGCACAGAGCAATTCAGATTCGACGTACTGTCTTCTGGAGTTTCTCTCTTGCACGACAACGTGCAGCCAAACACGTACATTATTGAATAGTTTGGTTAGGTAATTTTTTAGCAACCACCGTATGGTCCCGACCTAGCTTCTAGCTATTACCATTTGTTACTCTACCTGAAAAGATTTTTGGTTGGTTCATGATCAGCCTACAGGATGAGTAAGAAACAAAAGACGTTGCGAAAGAGTGGTTGAATAGGTTAGCGGTGAGTTAGCGGTGAGAATAAAAAAGTTAGTCTCACGATACGGCAAATGCCTCAATAAATATGATGACCACGTAGAAGAGTAGTGTAATATACGATTTAACATTTGGCAATTAAAATCTTTCAGAAACTTTTTCCTAAATCTGTTCGCACCCAATCGGTTCTTACATTTTCGATCCGCCTCGTATGTAGTTTCATTTGTGTCTATTGAAGCTTCTGAATGATACTTTTTATCTTATCGGAACGTTTTCGGAAGATTAGAAACATTCTTTACGGCATAAAACTTCTTGAATTACCTTATGTGTATGCGTGTAAGCCTGTGTAATAAGGTAATTTTTTTATCTTTTTTTCTTCTCTCATTTTGCAGTTTTTATAAAATTTCATGATAAATAGAGACATAAAAAATTGTTAGATAATATAATATAGTCTTTCATTGATATTATTTAATAGTCTTATTCAGCGCTTTCGGTAAGTTTTTATCACTTTCCTAATTCTTTGGACGCTCGGGAAAAGGTCTTTTCGATGTACAAAACTGCTTTCTGCAATAAATCTATGTTTTATTTTATCGATTTGGTTTATGCATGAAATAATATTTTAGAAGCACCATTTTTTTCCCTTTTCGCTTGAGTTAAACACACGATCAGTTACACAGTTCTCGCAGATGTGCGACTTGAGTTTATCGTGTAGTTTCCTGCAAACATAATGCTATTTTGAATGGAAAATCTTCTTTATTCGGATTGAAAAATATTTGTCAAATAAGAATGTTTTTATAAAAACAGGGAAGAAATAGAATGGACATGTATAGCATAAAAGAACAAAGCAAAAGCAAACAATATATGTCTCTCTCTCTCTGTACACACACACACATACATACATATATATATATATATATATATATATATATATATATATATATATATATATATATATATATATATATATATATATATATATATATATATATCAGAAAAATAATATTCCAAAAGAGAGAAAATTCCATTTTTTTTTCAAAACGAACCAAACATATTTTGGAAGTATATTTTGGAGCAAATGTTGAATTACGGAGTTTTTTGGTTGTAGCTCCGTGCGTTAGAATCTAAATTTCACTTTTGAAAATGCATGAAAGAAATGTTACGTTGTCAGTCGAGCCTTTTCTACAATATACCTTTGAGATATGTATGACATTACTAACGAACTTAAGAAAATAATACGTTATCCATTCTCTAAATATATTTATATAAAAAACGACATTACATTAGTATTACTTGTATAAAGTAGCATATAATTCAAAATCTACAATGAAGAAGTTTAAAATATACCTCCATTATACATGCATTTATTTGTGTCATTAGTTTTAATTACTTCATAAAAATATCTTCGTCTTTTGAGTAGATTACAGGGGAAAAATAGTTTGATTTTTTGCATTCCAACTAATTTTAAGAAAAATATTAAATAAAAAGATATGTTCATTATTTAAGTAGCTGTACATATTTTATTAATCTCTGAGATATTATATGCTTTAACTTATATGCTGGATATCTTTAAAATAAAAATTTCACACCGGGAATATTATTTGCTCAATATATGTGTGTTGAGATATTTTTCGTTAAAATATATCTAAGTTATTGTGAATTCATCCTTTAAAATACTGTATTTTCATTAAATATTTCTTCCAGATGAGAACAATAAGATCATCGTTAAATAAACAACTTTGTGAGGTGTTTAATGAACAGTGTACAAAATTAATCGCTAAATATGGAATGCTTTCAACTTTCCTTGCATATTTATAAATTTATATGAATGCCCTAAATGCACTTTTTTTTTTTGCATATGCATTTAAATTTATATAAAATATAAAATTCAAATGGTACATCGGTTATTTGTCCATTCATTATTAATACATTTTTGCGCCTTAATAAAATATATGGTATGGTTAGAAAATTAATTAATCATTATTTTATAATTCCTAAAATAAAAAAAATAAAGTGAATTTTAACTATCCCTTTTTTAACCATTTTTTTTAATTTCTATGCATTAAACTGTAAATTTACTTAGTACGTCAGTTAGAATTCTAGAAATCATTTGAATTTATTAAGCCACAAGTATTAAAAAAACAGATTGAGTAACTTCTCAAGATAAAAAATTCAACTAAGATCCGTATCTTTCATGACTGAGGTATAGGATACGTGGTACATTTTTTGTATTTTGCCTGTAACCGAAAATGCATCCTGTCTTCATGGTATTCATAACCGTAAAGTGCATTTTTTTATTTCTAGTGATATAACGTAGTGATACATAACTTTTATATATATTATTGCATGCGCTAGGGCATTAATATTGTCACTGAATCCTCTATTGTAAATTCAAGAGCAAAATAAAATTCTATGAATACGTAAAAAAAGTGGGGTATTGCTGAATCGACTCTTTCCGTATACTGTAAAGAGAGTTTTCTTAAAATCAGGCTTAAGATGAGACAAAATATGAAATAACTTATTTCTTGACCTGGTTGTTTCTAACGTTTGCTATCTTCGAGAAACATAACCCTTATAGCATAAACTGTGCATTCCTTATATTCTCGTGTTTTTTTGAAACGTTGTTTTACTTCTATTTTATTTCTATCTCAATTTTGTTGGTAACTATTGTTTTACTTTTATCTTTTATTTTTTATTTTCTCTTATTTTTCCTGTCGCTTCTTCGAACAAATTCTTCAAAACTATATCAAACACAAGTTATACATGTGTAAGCAATTTTCTATGTTAATAGATGGCAGCATGTAACAGACCGCACGAAGAATGTGAGCGCATGCGCACTGCAATATTGTAAGAGAGAGAGAGCGATGTGTAATGGATGGCGGTCGCACGTTGACGGCCAGCCGCTAAGTGTTTTCTATATTCCTCAAATAAAACTGTTGTTATCGTTTTAAGTATAATGTCATGTTGATCTTCCGTTATTAAGTAACCAGAAGCTTGCCTTGTTAGCAAAAGAAGAGCTAACAATTATCAGAAGAGGGATAGAGGAACTTCCTGACAACGGCAACGAACAAGGTAATCTTGAATATTTGAATTTTTGTTTTACTCAAAAATGGCGTACTTAGGTAGATATAAAAAGTGTGATTTAGTTCAGTTAGCGATTGAGTTGGGCGAGAGTGTCCCTGAAATTAGTACGATAGTTATTTTGAAGGATATTATAACCAAAAGTAAAAACTATGATGAACCGTTTGTTAAAGAAGTGTTAGCAGGATTAGTTGACGAAAGAGTGAAACAGGAAACACAAAAATTTGAATTTGAGCGAGCTTTGCAAGTAGAGAAACTAAAAATTGAAAATCAGAATAAGATAGATGAACAGGAATTACATAAAATTGAACAACAATATGCCTTTGAATTGGAAAAATTAAAAATCCAGAATCAGAATAAGATAATTTCTCAGGCCGAAAGTAATGTTATTGTACCAGAAGTAAAGAAAAACACTATAGATTTGAGGAATTTAATGCAGAAATTTGACTTAAAAGACGGAGATATAGCTTCACTTTTGGTATTATTTGAAAGGCAAGCTAAACGAGTAGGACTTATGGAGAGTGACTATGTAACACACTTATTAGGGCTATTGCCTCTTGAAATTACTCAGCTAATTGCGAGAGAATCGGAACAGGAAACTAATGAATATATATTTGTGAAGAATTTATTGTTAAAAAGATATAAACTAAGTCCCGAAAGTTTTAGACAGAAATTTGTCAACCGTGTTAAAGATGTAAACGGCACGTGGACTGATTTTGTATTCGAATTACGCACCTATTTCAATGAGTGGTTAACAGGATTAAATATAAATGACTTTGAATCCCTAAAAGAACTTATGATTACAGATCAATTAAAAAAGCGAGTCCCAAATACGATGCGTGAACATTTCATTGATTCTTGGCCAAAGTTTGTTAAAGCGAATGATTTAGCCCAAGTGCTGGACGATTATGAAAACGTTCGATCAGGAATTAAAACTAATAGCGAAAGCAGAAATACGAAGCATACTAACTATCGTGATGATTTTAAATACTACCCGCATTCAAATTACAGGATGGGTAATCGTAATACGAATAGGTTCGATTCGAGCAAGTTTGAGAACAAAAACGCGAACGTCAGCAGAAGTAAAATAAATGAAAAAGAAACCGCAACTCATAAAGTATTTAGTTCTTCGATACGCGATGATAGAGCATGTTTTGTTTGTGGAGGGAGAAACCACATTGCTAAGTTTTGCAGAAAAACGAATGAAGCGCGGAGCGAAAATCTGAATGTTTATGGGAATCGTGAAATGACGGCGCCAGACAAATATCTACGCCAGGCAAAGATAAACAATCAAAGCATTACTATTTTACTTGACACGGGAAGTAGCAGTTGTCTGATGAAAATGTCAATTGCTAAAAAGTTAGGATTAAATATTACTCCATGTAAAAAGGATCTTTATTCGTTTGGAAACCAAATTAATCCAGTTTCGCAAAGTCTAGGTGTTAACAGTTACAGATATAGAGATAGACGATGTTTTGGCTAAGGACGTTACTATTTTGATCGTGTCAGACAATACACAACCAGTTGATTTATTAGTTGGAAGAACATTACTCGATTTACCGTACATAGCTTATGCTAGGGTTGGAGAAAACTTACATATCGGATATGCGAAAGATTACCCATTCGTTAATTTAGAATTTATTGAGGAAAACCCAACGGTTAAATTGAAAGTAACTGAAAAAGTACAAATTGTGAAGAATAGTATAAATTTTGTCAAAGCGAAGACTGAAGATTTAAATGATGGTTTAATTATGATTAGGGGAGAAGGTGAAAATTTAGACTCATTATTGGAAGTCAAGGAAGGGGAAACAATTGTACCAGTTATTAATACCAGAGATAGTAATATTATATTGAATAGAAATCAAAATGTTGGTAAAGCGGAATTAGTGGACGATGTCAATTTAAAGTCGTATAAGGACAATATAAATTTTGTTAATGAAGCACAATCATTAGAACCTCTAGACATGAGTACTAACGTAGAACGAGAACCTATAACTTTAGAACAAATTAAATTTGACGAGACGTTACTTGAAAACCAAAAGCAAGATATAGTTCGTTTGTTGAATGAATATAGAGACTGTTTTGCATTTGATTTAAATGAATTAGGATGCACAGATTTAACTTTCATGGATATTAAAGAGATAGACGGTAGTAAGCCGGTATGTTCCCGACCGTATAAGACGAATGCTTCTGAGCGTAATATTATCAAACAAATTGTAAAAGAATGGAAAGATAGCAAAATTGTTTCGGAAACACGGTCACCATACGCAAGTCCAGTTTTGTTAGTGAAAAAGAAAACAGGTGAACACAGATTAGTTATTGATTTTCGTCGTCTTAATAATCAAACGGTAAAGGATAAATTCCCCCTGCCAAAAATAGATGATTTATTGGAAAGTTTGAGCGGTGCTAAATTATTTACCACCTTGGATTTAGCTCACGGTTACTTGCAGATTCCATTGTCGGAGGAAGCGAAGAAAAAAACAGCCTTTATTACACCTGACGAAACCGGACAATTCGAGAGAATGATTTTTGGATTGGTTAATGCTCCCTCAGAGTTTCAAAGATTAATGTATCAAGTACTAGGACCGTTATTTCTTACTAAAGCTGTTTGTTACTTAGATGATATCCTCATACCTGCTTTCTCTTGGGAGGACATGCTTGAAAGATTGGTATTAGTTTTGGAACGTCTACGATTATTGAAACTTACTCTTAAACTCGCTAAGTGCGAATTTGGTAAAAAGGAAGTACAATTTTTGGGTTTTGTAATAAATGCCGATGGTTTAAAGCCAGGTTTAAGGAAAATAAAAGCTATTGAAGAATACGTTGAACCTAAGAATATTTATGAAGTAAAAAGATTTCTAGGACTTACAGGTTTTTTTAGGCGTTTTGTTTCTAAATACGCGGAGAAGGCCGAACCATTGAGTAGATTAACTAAGAAAAATAAAGATTTTGAGTGGAAAGACGAACAAGTTTTAATAATTCAACATGCAGATCCAGAGTTAAGGAAATTAATAGACATTTTTCGAAAAGATGAGTATGAAAGGACAACTGACGACAAACAGAAAATATGCAATTATGTTTTTAAAGGAAATAATCTGTATAGAAAAGTTAAAGAGAACGGAAAAGAAAAGCTACTTTACGTAATCCCCAAAAGCATGAGGAAAAGTACCGCAGTGAAGTTCCATGATCTGATGGGACACTTTTCAGTCGACAGAACTGCCAACAAAATTAAAGAATTATATTGGTTCCCTTATATGAAGCGTTACTTACGAAGACATATATCTATGTGCTTTGAATGCCTGATGAACAAAGTACCAGGAGGAAAACAACAAGGCTATTTGCACCCCATTAAGCCAGGAAAACGACCATTCTCTCTTATACACATGGATCATCTGGGTCCATTTGTGAAAAGTTCTCGAAGAAATCAAGACTTACTAGTAATAATTGATAACTTCACCAGATTCACACGACTTTTCCCAGTCAAGAATACTTCATCGCTACATGTCTTAAAAGCTCTCAAAACTTTTGTTGAAGAATTTGGATTACCAGACAGAATTGTCAGCGACAGAGGCACTTGCTTCACCTCTCGTCAGTTCGAACAATACTGCCAAGAAAACGGAATTCATCATACCTTAAATTCTACGCAACATCCACAAGGCAATGGTATGGTAGAGCGAGTTAATAGAACCATCTTATCAACAATAACGACATCCATGAAGGACCAACGTCATAAAGACTGGGACTTACGAATTAAAGAAACTGAAAGAAATTTAAACAACGTAGTTAACAAAACCACAGATAAAACTCCCTTCGAGATGCTACATGGCTACTTGCCCAGATTCAATGATGGTATCCTCAGGAAAGTAGCAGACGCAGACGCAGAAAAATGGGAAGACCCGAAAGAAATTCAAGAGAAAACTCGTAAAGAGATTGAAAAGAAGCAACAAAAAATGAAGGAAGATTATGACAAGAAAAGGTGTCGAACTATAACATACGAACCAGGAGAAATAGTAGTTATCAGACGACCACCAAAACCAACAGGAGAACCTACGAAGACGCAAGCGAAATATAGAGGACCACTGATAATTACAGAAACACTGCCGAATGACACATACAGAGTTACTCAGCTGGAGGAAAAGCAGAAAGGACGATTTTACACCACCACAGCTCACGTCAGTCAACTCAAGCCATGGCCTAAACCTCGATATGAAGACGATGACGATGACGATTCAGACAACGATGCTCCCAGTGCAGAACCTCCTGAACCACCTTAACTTAGTTCAAATCATCACCAGGTAACAACCTCCGAAGATCAGGTAATATAGTTTTTTTTATTCTTTTTTAAATTTTACCCAAGAACTCTTGAACTCTAAGAAGGACTCAATTAGGACATTATCCAAAAGACTTTGAAGACCATATATTATTTTTGTTTTTTTAGCACATTGTTTATATTTCTAAATGTTTAAGTTGTGATTTTAGTAGTGTTATAAGTACGAATTGAGGGCAATTCTCTGTCAGGATGCCCGAATGTAAGCAATTTTCTATGTTAATAGATGGCAGCATGTAACAGACCGCACGAAGAATGTGAGCGCATGCGCACTGCAATATTGTAAGAGAGAGAGAGCGATGTGTAATGGATGGCGGTCGCACGTCGACGGCCAGCCGCTAAGTGTTTTCTATATTCCTCAAATAAAACTGTTGTTATCGTTTTAAGTATAATGTCATGTTGATCTTCCGTTATTAAGTAACCAGAAGCTTGCCTTGTTAGCAAAAGAAGAGCTAACACATGAATAAAGAAGACACCAACTGTCCTGAAACATAAGTTCTCATGTCGAATGTTAATTGTTTTTTTTTCATTTTCAATTAAATATTTAGATGAATATTTCAAATGTGTATCTGCAAACAGTTAATTTTGCTCCCTGTTGCATTAGATAAGCTACATTCCTGATATCCAACAACTATAAAAAAAAATAAACGAAAAATAAAGTAAAATTTGTGCTCACATAGTGTTTTTATTATAAGTATAATGTGCCGTCGTTCTCTATAGATACTAGTACTATAATACTTGATAAAGATTAAGAGGTACTAAGCTTGAGAGAATGAATACTATCATCGTCACCTCAAGTAATTTCTCAATTATTTATTTCTAACTTGGTAGGCGATACAGACAGAGTCATTTTGCCAGAAACATACATGCTTAAGTAAATGAAACAATATGCAGATAAACAGAAAAATTCAAAAACACATAAATCAACTGTTCTTTATTGCTAAACTATTTGATCTTATATTATCTTTGACAGTGAAGCTAATTTTATTAGCTTCACTGTCAATCGGAGATTTTCATTGGAATAGTTTATCGGAGATTTTCATTGGAATAGTTTTTTTAGGGGGGAGGGGAGGCTTTTACCTGTTATTTTGAGCTAGCAAGTTCTTCAAAATTGAGATCATTCCTTAATGCCCTACAAAATTTTGTCTGATTGTCACGTAGCATTTTTCAGTGTATTATAATTGCCCAGGAATTAAAGATTTTAAGCAATTGAAATAAGGAAAGTGATTCATTCTAAATTATAATAAATAATGAAGTTGGTATATTTATATTTATATGTTAGCTTACAATAATAAAATATTTTCAATATTTGTGTGGTGACTATCAAAATTTCAAGCGAAATTTCAAATATTTGGAAACGATTACAGTGGTTAAGGATTCGCTTGTTTTTCTACACTAAACTACTATTTTTTTCAAAATGACTTTCTACTTACTTTCTACCAATTTCTTTTATATCACATCTAGTGTGTAGTGTTAAAAATCTGTTCTCGAATCTGTACTTTCGCCAATCTTTTCATAATTTTCAGTTTTCTAAATGGTAATTAGAATAAGCAAATGGTGCTGTTTCCAATTTCAAGTCTACGCTTGCGATTTGAACGTCGTACGAAAAGAAAGAGAAAAAAATGCAACTATGTTTCTACACAGATGTTGTATTAGAACTGTAAGTTAACTTGAACGATGGAAAGGCATCAACAATATTATTGAAAGCTTTTCTTCTTATATTTTGGATAGGATTGAATTGTGAAAATATTTTCTCATTCAAAAATATGTAGTTTCTAATCTATATCTAACATCATTATTTTCTATAAAAAAAATTATATACCTACACACAGCCACACCCACCCACACACACATATTTTATATATATATATATATATATATATATATATATATATATATATATATATATATATATATATATATATATATATATATATATATATATATATATATATATATATATATATGTATATATATGTATGTATATGTATATATATATATATGTATATATATATATATATATGTATATATATATATATATATATATACATATACATATATATATATATATATATATATATATATATATATATATATATATATATATATATATATATATATAAATATATATATATATATATATATATATATATATATATATATATATATATATATATATATATATATATATATATATATATATATATATATTATTTATTACATATTTTTTAGTGATTCATATGTGCTCTTCATTGTTCATTCAGGCAGTGATTACAAAATATTTTACAGATGTAACTCTTTGAGAGTACATGGCATTTGTTATCGTGACATTTAAATTAAGAAGTAAAATTGTGGCTCTTCAAAGTGAAATAAATAAGAACTGAGACTTTGTAAATAATAGATTTTCAGTTGTAAATAAACCTACACATTTGACATTATCTATAATCCCTTGTGCCACCTACTCTTGTTCCTCATGCTAAGCTAAATCTATATGCTCGGAAACTGGAGTTTCTCCCATATATATTACTCTTGACGAGAAAAAATTTATTTTATTGTTGACTATACAAACAATTTAAAGCTATAACTGTAGATATGAAATAAATAAATAAATTAATTAATATATATATATACATATATATATATATACATATATATATATATATATATATATATATATATATATATATATATATATATATATATATATATATATATATATATATATATATATATATATATATATATATATATATATATATATCCTTGAATATTCTGTGTAGTATTATTTGACAAAAACTTGAATGGAGTAAAAGTTTTATAAGTTACTTTAGTATTTGTATATTGGAATATTTTGTATATTTTATTTGTATATTGGAATTGAATATTCTACGATTATTTCCCTTTCCAGTAAAATGACTGTGTATATTTTCCTCTATCTAAACCAAGTGTATATTCGGAAGCTTAATTTCCTATCTGAGAACACAGATCGTAAAATATTTAGTAATAAAAATATGGGGTAAAAATATATTATATATTTATTCCTTTCGGAAGTCAGAGACTTCTCAGAAGATGCCATTTTCGTCTTTCCTTATTCTAAACACGTGAAAAGGATTGTGGGTAACTTGCAAATCTTGACGTCTATATTTCAGATGGGATTTTGGATTGAGAGGGATTTTGGACGTTGAAGGTACTTTCGATTTTGTGCTCGGGAAACCGTAAATGGCAGTCAGGTCTCTGTGTCAAACTGTCACTTAATTCCATGTCTGATGTAGAGGAGTTAAATTGTGTCACCCACAGAGGAAATATTTTTCTATCTTGACAGATAGGGGTACAAAAATATTTTTTGCATATTTCTTTATCACAAATATTTCTGACACAAATTAGGCAATAAAACATTCGTCCTTTACAAGAAGTTTTTAATAAGAGATAACATGACTTATAATCTTGCACATACGGTACTTGTCTAAAATTGATCTCCAACATTACGAGTAAGATATAAAAATATTATAATATTATATTAATATTTAACTTCTGATATCATTATTATATTAAATAAATATTTAACTTTTGATAAATGTTTTTATTTTAATGTATACTACAAACTCCCTTTGACTGAAACTTACTGGGGGGACCAAATAACTATTGACCAAATAACTTACTAGTTTTTTGGAATGATATTATTTTGCGTTTACTTTACAACTATTACAAGATTTTTTTTAAAATTTTCAATGACGAGTTACAATACTATATAAAAATAAAAACAAGTACACACAAATAAAAGAGAACTAAAACGTCCGTGAACCCAAAAGTTTCCTAGCTATCCAATATCTCTCCCACAATGGAGTTGGAGGTGGAGCGGGACAAATCAGTATATGGGTATATTCAATGTCCTCTCGTTGATGATAGAGCTGGCAAAAAGGTTCTCAAACTAAATATGGCAGATATGTTTCAATACTCGATCATATGCCGTCACTAGTCAAAACAAGGAGAGTGCTTTCTGCCTTGGTCATTCTGGGACTTGAGTAATTTTAATTGTTGATGGGACTCCACCACATCTTATTTGAACTCCTCGACAACAGTTCTTGTGAAAGGGAGTTCCTAAATGTCTCTCTTACAAGCAACCTTAGCGAGTTGTAAGAGACCTCATTAGAGGATGTTTGTAGTACAGATGCACCCATTTTAGCCTTGGATAAAAAGGGTGCATCTGTATCCTTTGTCGACCAGAAGGTTGCCCCTGATGCCGCAGCTGTCTGGTATCCACTGCAGGGCAGTCTCCCTACCGTTATTGTTGAGCTATTACAAGATATTGACGATAAATAGCGAGAAAGTCCGTACTAGCTCTCATTTTCCAACTGTGAAAGTAATCATCATCATATTTGGCACGACAGCCCAGGGTGGGCCAAGCCATTCCGTTGAAGATTTCTCCAGGACAACCTATTTCTAGACCAGGTCTGACAGCTCATCACTCCAATCACTCTAAAATCGTATTCAACAGTGTAGAGCCATCTTAGTTTTGGTCTTCCTCTTTTCCGACTAGTAAAGGGCCTTGCAGCAAAAATCTTCTTTACTGGATGTTTTCATCCATTCCAGGAATATGAGAGGCTCAGTTCATTCTTTTAATTTAAAAATTTTTAATAATATCAGGCTCTTTAAAGGTTCTATAGATTTCTGAATTTAAAAGTCTCCACCATAGGCCATTTTCTTTGACACCATCAAGGATGCTTCTCTCGAAGACTGCAATTATGTATTCTCCTTTCTTTGTTAGAGACCAAGTATCCGGTCATTAGGACTGGCCCCTATATTGGGACCGGCCTAATGATAGTTTTATAGATAAGAAGCTTTGTTTTCTGGAGAGAAACTGAGACTTCAATAAAGAGCGAAGTCCAAACAAGGTTTTGTATGAGAGCAATAGTTAATAAATATTAATACAAATGCATGCGAATATACATTAAAATAATGAATTAAAAGTAGCTAATCAGGATTTAAATTTTTAATTAATTTACAATATTTATTTATGTTTTAAATTAACTTTTTTTCATGTATGTGTCTGGGACTACCTTTTCGTTTCTTATGCTGTTTAATTAAGCGTCCACTTTGTGGTTGCCAGGTGTTACAAAATTACTGCTTCTGACCTTTAATATTCGATAAGAAATGAAGAATTCACTCGCGAAAATTACAAAGATTTCTTTATTGTTTTCAGAAACGTCCACATTCTAATGAAAGAAATATATACGTTTTTAAAGTTCTATTTTATTCTATCCATTGTATTGTTGCCTCCAAATAACACGCCCATGTTTCTTACAATTCGAAACTGCGTTCAATGCATTCCACTTGTATTTCTACTCCATAGTTGTGTAAATGTGTTACGAAAGAGATTATCAAATTTTTTATAATATCTCTGGTGTCGTTATTCAAGCTATTAAGGAGGCAATGAGACCTTCAACCTCGAATTTTTTTTAATTTTCAACTGTTAATGCTATTTACAGAAAGATAATAATTAAGATTCGTTTTTACTATATTGAAGACCCTTACAATTAAAAATAAATATTTATGGAGGCATTTTTTTCAAAAACATTTTCAAAAATGGTCCATGCGCATTCCGTATCCTTTTAAAACCTTATTTTGTTTTTAAAGTTTACCATGTATACATAAACATAATTTCGCAATTAATTTTTTTGTATGAATCTAAAAGTAATTTAAACTGCCTGTTATTTTTTTTAAGTTGATACTTTATCTCAGGGTCTATAAATTTGAAAAATATTTGTGGTTTCAAAGAATGATGCACATTTTTCTTATATACACTTAGTTAACAATCCTGAAATATTTGGAAAAATTTTGAAGAAAAGGAATGCTCATGGAGCAGTTTAAAAAATTCTAGCATTTTTTAAATAATTTTAAAAAAAACAGGTCTTAATCATCCACAAAATACTTTGTAAATTCCAAGTACCTTGAATATAGAAAAAAAGAATTACTCTCATTTTTTATATAGAGTAAAATATTAAAAATTTTAAAAAAATGTTGAAGGTCCATTTTCCCCTCAACTTCAGAAGTTATATTCAGAGATTGAAGGATTAAAAGCGGTAAACAGTTAAATAACAATTAAATAGAGTGAGAAATTGAATATTATTCTATGCAAAAAAAATATTCAGAAAATTATATAGATATTTCTTTTTCGTATATTTTGTTCATGTAGGCATCTAGCTATATGTAACTTTTTTATAATAAGTCTATTTAAAAAAGTCAACTCAACATGTAAGGGGATTTTCCCGTGTAGGAAATGGTAAATAGCAGTCAAAGCATGGAATACGAAATAAAAATTTTTTTGATAGCGATATTGGAAAAGTTAGCCATTTATACGAAACTTTTTTGTATATATATACTCTGGTGCATTGCCGTATTTGTGTTTACCATGTTTAGTCGTACATTGAATTGGATCATCAGTTAAACTTAAAAATAACAGCTATTACAATATTATAAATTAAAATAATTTCAGTTAAGACAGAAGTTCAGTGACAGATCTAATTTCTTCTGTATGAGACATGGTATAACAAGGTCATTCATTTATTTGGTATTTTTACATAAATTGCATGGATAAGAAAACTACACTCAAAAAAACAATTTGGATTTGGCCAGTTGTGTAAGACATGCAAAAATAATCATATCTCCCTGTAACTGAATGTTTCAATTCTTGAAATGTTTTTTTATAAAGTATTTCTTTATTTTACATTCCATAGATAGTAATTACGGAGTTCATTATCGACTGCACCAATCAGTTCCTTTGAAGTCTTCTTACAGCCTTTTTTTAGGATTCTAAACAGCAAGTGCTGTACTTATCTTTATGTTTAGGCATATTTATAATATATTTTGTACTCGAGTTAGGTTGCGATAAGAAGATTACAAAGACGTGATCCAGTTATGACATGATATCGCGATAAATTTAACAGTGAAGTATTCTCCCCCAAGTTGCCAGTATTTTTCGTTTAATTTTACAGACTTTTTGCTACAATGGTTTACAAGATAGTATTTAGTTATAGCAATAAATCATTCCATCCAAAAATATTATTATTCGAAGAATACAGAGTGTCGCAAAAAATGTTCACTCATTTTATTGGCTCTTAAAACGCTGAAATTTATTTTTTTTCAGATTTATTGTTGAGAAATAATAGCCAACTCCAGATTAGGTTTTGAAGAAAGAAATAGGGCGTTAAAGTGCTACTGGACGTGCGGAAATGCGGCAGAAGTGTAAAGACGATTTCAGAGATAATTTCACACTGATTCGCCCAATAGACTCACAGTAAGACGAATTTGAGATAATTGTGCAGCAGATGGAACTTTTCACTGAGAACATTTCGGAAGACTAAGATCATCGACTGATACAAACACAAAAGAAAGGTTGTTGAAAATGTATTGTCTATAGCCAAGAACATTGCTTCGCCAGGCTGTTCGTGAAGTAAATTTCCAAAGGATAGTGTCCATCGCCTTTTGAATTCAAGTTGAACATTTACAAACCGACTGGTCTTGAATGACTGATCTTCTTCACATTTCGTCGAATACCACTCACAAAACTCTGATTTCCTCTCTGGATTATCTTCATTGAGAGCGTGTACTAATTTCGGTATCCTTTGGAATTTTTGCTTTACGAGCAGCCTGGCGACGCGATGTTCTTGGCTGTAGACCAGGGGTGTCAAACTCGCGGCCAATATATTGACACACAATAATATATAATAAAATAACCGACGCAGAATTATAATAAGATAGGAAGAATTCGCTAAATGTGTTTTAATGATACTCTTTTATGCTATTATTAAACAAAATGCATATATTTATGTTGAATATACTGTAATTAGGTAAATAAACCTACGTTTCTATTAATATTAATTTTTTTGCGGCCCTCCTATAGTTAAACCTTGTTTGTTTGGCCCAAGGTAGCCTTTGAGTTTGACACCCCTGCTGTAGACGATACATTTCCAACACCCTTTTTTTTACATGTCTGCTCCGGTCGATGATCTTGGTCTTCAGGAACGTTGTCTCTCAGCACTTTGAGAAGTTCTATCTGTTTCAAACTTATCCCTAATTCGTCATATGGTGAGTCTGCTGCACGGATCAGCGTGAAGTTTTCTCCGAAGTTGCATTTGTCATGTTTTCGCACTTCCAGTAGCCCTTTAACGCAAACTTTCTTTCTTCAAAACCTGATCAGGATTCGGCCATTATATCTCAACCGTGAAATCTGCAACAAAAATAATATTCAGAGATTTATTAGCTAATGAATTGTGGTAACTTTTTTTTTCTACACCCTGTATTTTAAAGTATTTTAAGGATTTTAAGCAATTTAGAAGAATTTGCTGATATAGATTTTTTCCAATTTTTTTTCTCTTTCGAATTTCAGTTTCAGAAATTCGTAACTCCTTCTAAATTATCACAATGTCTGAAAGATATCCTCCAGTTAAAGCACTTCAGAAGACCTTGCATTGACTTTTGTAAGGAAAAAAAATCTTACAAATTTTTGCTTATACATTTATTTTGTTTTTTAAATCAATGATATCATATTCCTATTTATTATATTTCAGTAATTCGACCTACAGAGAAATGTGAAGCACAAATACTATATTATAGCCACTTTATTTAAGAATAGTTAAATTCGGAAACATGGCTCTGAGTATTCATGATATCAAATAAAAATTAGTTTATGATACATTTTCAATGTACCGTGATGTTAACACAACACAAGCAAATCGATATATATATTATTCAAACATAAGTTTATTTTCAGCTAAAATGATGTATCGTTGTGAAAAGCGCATCATCAAACTTTAAAATAACAAATATTTTGACAGGATTTCAGTTTTAATCTCTTTTCAGTAAAGCTGAGTGACTTTCCTTTCAACTGGCATCGCTATAAGTCTTATGGGAAAACAATATCAGGTAGATAAAATTTTTATTATAATTTCAAATGAACTTGAGAATTCCGAATATCAGTACCAAGATATTCTGGAATGAGACTCATATATTGCGATGGAATTACATTGAATTTTGACGACAAATCTAATTTCAAAATTTCGTTGTGCATGAAAAGTTAATGCTTATTTTAGCATGTTTTGATCTCTGTATGTACATGACACTCCAAATTAGCTTATGTTTTAAAACTGGGGGTCGCATCTAGGTTCGATAATTGCCTAAGAGAGAAATATTTATCTCCGAGTTCAAACTTTATGTATTATTACGTTTGATTAAGAACCAAATATTATTTAGGTACATATTTACCGAATAACTTTTATACAGTCATACATTTCTCTGTACTGTAGAGTAAAAAATTTCCTCATAAGAGAAGAACTATGTAATTCAGAAAATCACAGTGATTGAATGCAAAAGTGAAAGTTTATTGCACAAACGATGAGAAACCTTATTTAAGAACATATTTACTACATATTCTTAATGCAGTCCAATATTTCTCGTTATTGCAGAGTAAAATATTTAGCCAAAAGAATAAGACAATCATGTCATTCACAAAATTCGCATTAAAAATACAAAAAAATAATGCAACAGTAAAAGTTCATTACATAAACATTTAGTAATCTTATTTAAGAACATATTTACTCTATCTTCTTAATCTTTAGCTTACGGGGCCCATTTTCCTATTCCCTCTTTAGAACGGGAAATTTCATACCCCCTTTGTAAGAATGGCCATTAAGGGGGGATATATATATATATATATATATATATATATATATATATATATATATATATATATATATATATATATATATATAAAGTAGTCTTACAGAGAGTCCTAAGCCCATTAAGAAAAGTTAAAATTAATGATCTGAAACTACATTTGCGCTTTATCGTCCCAACCCAAAATAATCTAATATTTATTTTTAGGACAAAATTCACATGCCTTGTTTCTTAGACAATAAAAATTTATAAAGAAAGAAGGCAATTCTGTTCTATGTGTGTTTAATGGTTATATATTTAATCGTTATCTTGACGAGAAATCCTATGTTTTTCCTTGGACATCAGAGTTTAGTTAATGAGTTGAAGTTCATTTAACACCTAATGACCTTTAAAAAATACAAGGATTTTTCAGTAAAAATATTGGGAAAAAATTGGTCGTATTAAGAAACTCTAAATCAGTGATGCAAATATAGCTGCTGTTGAAAACGTTTTCTTACTATCGTCTATGCTGATATCTTTAAACGCAGATCAAAATACAAATCAGTTTTAAATGACATATTTTTTTAGAACACTAGGAATTTCAATCATAATTTTGCTTTTTTAAGCTGTCCCTATGAACAAATACTTAAATTTTACTCAAAAGATGTAATTGCATCATGAAGTAAATATATTGTTACTAAAGATCTATATGAATGTCCGCAGTTTGTATATTAAACATGCGAAATGAAGTAAAAAATGATTGATGGTTTAGATATAGCAAAGTGACAACGATGACTTCAGGGAAATATAGATACATATGCACAATGGTGGAAATTTTATTTAATCTTATTTAAGAGCATATATATGCTGTATCCATTTTATGCAGTCATGTATTTCTCTTTATTGTTTTGCGAGATATTTCCCCATAATAATAAGACAACCATGTACTTCACAAAATCCATCTTCAAAACTACAGAAAAGGAATGCAATAGTAAAAGTTTATTGTTTAAATTATGAGTAATCTTGTTTAAAAACATATTTACTTCGAGGGAAATAATACGAAGAACATAATTTTAAAGGGATGCAGTACCCTAAATATCATCAAAATATCGAATTTTTTTATTGTCTCAAACTATTCATGTACCATTTCTAAATATACTGACGAAATTTCAAAGCTGTATCTTCATTATTAGAGAAGTTATTAACGTTTTTCTGAACGATGAAAGAAATTTAAAAGGACAGCTCAACGGCCATGGATGTAAACACTAGAATCACTGCCAAAAGAAATATCACATTATTTTATTTTATTTTCTTTTGCCACAAACCACGAGTGAAGTGAAGTGACGATTCATTGTAACTAGTTCGTATTGTTTACAACGTTCTTGTTTTCGTTTCGTTGCTATTCAGTGAAAATTCTTTTTAAATAGCTGTTTTTGAACTTCCGAGTACAACATATTTTTCCTTTGGTGTTTTTAAAACTAATAGAATTATTTCTGTTGGAGTAAGATTCATTAAATACCTAAAAAAGGCCCTCTTTGGTATTACATCAGAATAGGGTTTCCCTTCGCACACTTCTTGGCGCGATTGCGATACATACATACATTCATACATAATACATACATAGAAACATACAGACAAACAATGGCACTTTATCGCCAATTTGGCGGGGGCACCCTATTCTGTAGCGAAACCCATTCTTTTACATATACACTCATGGACAAAAAAATTAGCGCACCAAGAAGGAGTCGTCAAAATGAAACGAAATTTTACATACGTAATGACTACTTTGATATAAGTAAATGATCAGAAAATCAAAGAAAAAGGATAATTTATTTCAGAGAAAAAGGCAAAAGAACGGAGGAGTTAATACTCCGTTGGACCCCCTCTAGCACGAATGCACGATGCGATACGATCGGGCATTGAATCATACAAGTTCTGTATGATGTCTTGAGACATTTCGTTCCATATTTGCTGTAACCTTGCCTCTAGTTCGTTCAAACTCGTGGGATGCCCAACTCGTCGTCCCAAATGATCCCAGATATGCTCGATTGGAGACAAATCTGCGGATCGGGCAGGCCAAGGAAGAGTAGTAACTGTGCGGAGACAGTCTTGTGACACCCTTGCCGTATGAGGCCGAGCATTGTTTTGTTGAAAAATGGCTCCTGGTAGCCGTTACATGAGTGGCAACACATGTGGTTGCAGGATTTCATGAACATACCGCTGGGCTGTCATGGTGCCACGGAACAATACTAGGCTTGACCGTGTATTGTAGGCAATGGCACCCCATACCATCACACCAGCTGTGGGAGCGATGTGTCGCTGTACAGCAAAGGCAGGATTGAAGCGTTCACCACGGGCTCTCCACACACGAACACGATTGTCATCACTGCCGAGATTGAATCTGGATTCGTCGCTAAAGACAACATGGTTCCATTTCGCTGCAGTCCAGTTTCCTAGTGCGTGGCAAAACTCCAAACGGAGGCGTCGATGGGTGGACGTCAAGGGCAGCACACGTAATGGGCGCCGCGATACCAACTGTCCTTCAGCCAGGCGCCTTCGTATGGTTCGAGAAGACACAGACGTCCCTGGTGAAGGTGCTACCTGTGCCTGGATGGCGGCCGATGAAGCAGTTGGCTGTACGCGTGCATTTCTTACGATGTGGCGGTCTTCTCGACGACTGGTCTGTCGAGGGCGTCCTGAGCCTGGTCTTCGTGTACATGACATCTCTCGGGTCTACTGGTCCCAACACCTCCTCACAACACAATCAGAGCGGCCTAATTGACGAGCTACTCGCCTAGCTGACCACCCAGCTTCAATCATCCCGACGATTCTCCCCCTCTCAAACTGCGAAAACTGCTTATATTGTCTTCGAACACGGCGTAATGGCATGTCTATCTCAGCTCTTCCTTTGTAAATGATTCAGCACATTCAAACAAGATTGGGTTACCTGTTTTATAGACCACAGAGTACGATGTTCAACGCCCTCTACCGGCTATACGTAATGCGCAATCACGCTGCATTTGTAATCATTTGCATATCTCCCCGACATGTACCTTCATTGCAAGTTTCGTTACAATCCCGCAATTATTTCTTGGTGCGCTAATTTTTTTGTCCTTGAGTGTATATCAGATGTGACTATAAATGGAATTTACAGCACATATATGCTCTTAAATTGTTATTTTCACAAATGAAAACTTTAAATTGGTTTTCTTCATGGTCATTTTTTCTCGGCTTTGATGAAATAAAAATGCTAAGGCTTTTTTTAAATTTAAGATAGAGGTTTTAAATTTTTTGTACATAATTTTGATTATGTGTTTGATAAAATTCTGCATGGGAATTGCCATTAAGATTTACAGTTATTTTTTTAAAATGCTTAAACTTAGAATTGCTAAGATGTTCTCGTATTTCACTATACATGACAGCAAAAAATTTTTATCAAATCTAAAAACAGAGAAGCATCTAAAAATGCATGCACAATTTTATGTAATATATTTTAAGAAATGTATAAAAAAAATGTGGAGCATGAATATCAAAAATTAAAAAAGTAGTAAAGATTTTAAAAAATGAATTTTTTTAATTAAAATTTCAATTAAAAATGAAGATTTTTAAGATTTTTTAAAAAATTTTGTTTATAAATTAATATTAAAGTATAATACAACCAAAACTTTCAACGTAAAACTTAAAATAAATAAAAGGTTGAAATTGTACCGTATCCCCTTAAATGCAAGGACTCGGCATCGTTCTTACATGTTCTGATAGACATGGTATGTGTTATGATCTCATGACACGTGTGGTTGTGCTTTTATATGTTTTAAAATTGAAATATATATATATATCTTTTAACTTCCTATTAGACTTCATTGATGCGTAAATATGACTTAAATTTTTTGCTGAATTACACTGTTTCTTAAACACATTTTACTATTGTATTCAATGTCTACAACTTTGAACAAAAGTTTTATGGCGTTACACCCATGTCGGCTTCCGGCGGCGTAGGTGCTCGGTTCAAATCCCGATAAGTGCCATTAAATACCTTCCTGTCTAGGCCGGATATGACCCCGTATAATCCGTAGACAGAAAAGACCCTGTATAAGGTCAGACAGGATAGGAGAGGGTACAATTCCCCCCCCCCCACACACCCAGATGTCGATCCTGTGGTTACTGGGTCAAAATTGAAGTTGCATCTAGCTAAGACAGACGTCGACCCTTGTGGTGCTATTAACTGTAAACCTGATCCGCCTCCCTCAGCAAGCCAATCCTATATGATATAGTATGGAACACTTCCGGCCAGAGGGCAGTTGCAACAACAACAGAACACAAATACAGACTTGCAAAATTTTATAGAAACTTTTTCTCGAAATAAATGTTTTGCAAAAAAAAAAAAAAAAAAAAAAAAAAAATCGGAATTAAAATACTACTTTCGAAGGTGAATATACTTTTTTCTACTTTATTCTCATTTACAATATCATTTATAATTTAACTTTCTGTGCAGATTTCTCAAAATATGTATTTAACTTTCCTGTGCATAATTATATATTAAATGTTGAGAATTAATATATTTGTTTTCATAAAGAGATGCAAGTCATAAATAAAAGGCTAAATTATAACAGTAAGTCATTTTATATTCCCCCATCAGTGTTTCACTTGTGGTGCAATGATTTCAGTATTTCATAAATCATAACACAAATAGACGCGATTTTCTCCTCACGTATCTGGAAAACGCAAACAAGTATGCAGACATCTGCAAAGAGAACGTAAAAAAATCATGGCATCTACCAGAGAATATAAATGTGCCTTAGTGTGTAGAACGAAACAGCGCAACTCCATTCCATCCGGGGTAGAGATAAGGAAGAGCAACAAAAACTCTAAGAGGCGGAATAAAAAAAAATAATAATAACAACCTCATGTGAAATTTTTAAGCTTCCTCTTTCCGCATAATTTAACTTTAACCATGGGACACGTGGTTATCTCCAGCGGAAGCCAATCATCTGTTTCAAGTCATAACTGATGAACAAGCAGAGTTTAGGGTGATTAATGGCTCGGGGTGTTTTCTAAATTACACTAGATTTAAACCCCAAAATGTACTTCTCGTTGGCTAAGATCTAGGCAGATTTATTTATTTCATTTCGTTCTTGTTGGAATTTCTCCAGCGAGATTTCCTATAATATATTCTGAGCACATAAGCATGTATTCTTTAGAGAAAAAGAACCAAACAATTCAGCTCGCATGATCATGTATAATCCCTTTAGGAGTTAACTAACAATTTCATTGATTTATTATTTCCGTTCATAAGTGGTTTCCCCTTAAGTGAGGTTTTGTAGATGGTAAAAAAAATTAAAAGTGAGTAAAAGAATAATGTTACTCTAGAAGAAATATCCAGAACTTATAATCCACGTGACATATAGAGACCCGCTTAGACATTTGAACTTACCTGCAGGGTACATTAAAGTTTGAAGACAAATGATTCCATATTTACAAATTGAAAAGGAAGTGATTTATTTGTCTCAGAAAACAAGATATAATTAGAAAAACACGTCTAGACTCCGGTATCGCCCATTTATAACTCCAAAACGTTTTGTTATGAATTCAAAAAAGTTTTGTTAAAAAGATTAATATATATTCAGTTTATAAATAATCTTCTTTGACAAGATTTGACATTTGGAGATATGCTCAAACATATGCTTTTGTACCAATTCTTTGCATATATATATATATATATATATATATATATATATATATATATATATATATATATATATATATATATATATATATATATATATATATATATATATATGTATGTATATATATTTATATATATATTAAATAATACTATAAATAGTTCAACTGCGTTAATAAATACACGTTTCTATTAGCTTGGTTTTAAAAATGGACAGAAAGTGCAAATTAAATTTTCATGAAATCATAAACTATAAAAGTTTATGATTCTGAAAACTATAAGTCTGATATTCACTTTCGTTATAGTTTTCAAAGTACATTTATTTGAACTTTAAATATAGAATATTTATACATTTCTGCTCTTGCTCAATCATGTTACCCTTTGTAAAATATATCGCTTCAATCTCGCAGTATTCAGTATCTCGCAACAAAAGAAGCTATATTCTTGCCATATGACATATTCCAGTCATTGAAAATATTCTACCCATATCAGTAAGTGTGCTCAATGCATATGAGTAAAAGCAGCCGAGCATGTGCAAAGAAGCATGAGAAACGTTTTAGCTCAGAATCAGCACATAAATCAACCACGTCTGGACTTTTCTGTGATACGCTTATAACATATTTGAGCTTTTCTTACATTTTCGGAATGTCTCTAGTAGCGGATAATACTTGTTTTGACATATTTTAAAAATGTGAAATATGTGCTACATTGTGTATTGCGAGATTTGTATATTGCAGTTTATTTTCTATACTTCCCTGTAATAATCCTTTCAAGAAGTATTATTACATAGAAAATGGGAAAAATTTATGAAAGATAGTTTTGTTTAAAATAAAAAAATATATTATAAATATCCATTAGCAATTTACCCAAAATTACGTACATTGGAGACCCGATAATCCGAAAGCCCGCTTAATCAGAAACCAAAAGTCTAAAAGAACTAAGGTTATAATAAAACTACAGTGATACTAGGTTATTTAAAGTATATTCCTGGAAATTACAAGAAAATTCAAAGTTAGACAACAGCAGTATAATAAAGTAGGGCACAGTAGAATAAACAACATGTGTTTATTCTAATGCTAAACTGACACTAACAGTAATGACGCACCTCTCCAATTGTCGAGCACTGTGACGTATTTTTAGAACATCTTACACTCTGCTGTACTATAATAGGCAGCGTTCCGCTCTCTTATGAGCTATTTCGTCTCCAGATTTGGTTATGTTTAGATAGACCTTATATAATAAACTGTGTAATCACACTTAATATGTAATATTTATGTAATCACAAGTTATTATGTAATTTAAGTTAATTTTAAAAATTATTTCGCTTAATCCAAAAATTTCGTTAATCCGAAAAGGGTCTGGTCCCAATTATTTCGGATTATCGGCACTCGACTGTATTATAGGACCTTATGCTAGATTTCTTTTTTTCTAAATTGCGTAACCCATGGAGAGACATTATACCAGAGGAAATTTCGACAATTAAGAAAGATAATTCCACAACATGTATCTTTTATCAAACAAAGTGTGATTCTTCTAAAAGAATATGAGGAGAGGAGGTTGAAAATCTATATTAAATCACCAAACAATCGCTCCTAACTTTCATACCAGTACTTCTCGACTGGAGGAAGAGAAATAAATTTATTTTGATGAGTTTTCTTTGCTTTACATATAAATTTGTAAATGACTTGCGGTCCCTCTTCTCACCCATAGCTCCCGATTCCTGAAACGGTTGTTCTAGATCCTTTTTCGTAGTTTAGTGACCGGGAGACTTTCGCCTCGGCTACCTGTATCGGGCATTTACTACAATCTTGGGAGTCCTGGCAATCATTAATTTTTCTTGACGAACCCCACTTATAAGTGGAAGCTTTGGGGGACTTCCTGTTACCATGGTGAGGCCAGCACTTACGATCCTTATGTTTGAACTAGCTGAATACCCGTTATTCGCTACGTAGTACATTCAAATTAAATACAACGGTCAATGTATGCAATTAATGCCAAAAGAAAACAAAAAAAATGTGTATAAAAATCGTAACGATATTTTTATAGATAAAATAATGCAGAAGAAAATATTGAAATTAAATCTAAAAGAACATGCTAAAGAATATTATAGTACAGTTTATATAGTACAGTTTTGGGAACATTTCTTTTACTGTATTTTAATATTTTTTTGGATAATGTCCAGTCATCTGCCGCATTAGAAAGAACAAAATATATTTTTGTCAATTTATTTCGTTGTTATGCACGTGAAGCAAAATTAATTGAAAGTATCAAAAAAAGAAAAGGAAACACGTGATCAGAATTTGATAAATTAAATTCTAAAAATTAATCTTTAAAAATTCACCAAAAATCAGAAAATGGAGGTAAAGATTCGAAAAAAGATTTCATTTTAAAGTAATTTTTATGACCTTTCTCTTGATATAAATTTTATAACCCTCAGATTATTATTTAAAATGCAAACTTAAAATAAGTTATAAAACAGCTTAAAAATTTAATTGAAAAAAATCTGAGAAGAATTGTTCAAATATCTTTCTTAGTGCACCCTTACACTATAAGAAGAATCACCATGCAAAATTTCAGCCTTTTAGGTCTAGCGGTTTGGTCTGTTCTTTATCTGTCAGTCAGTCAATTACGGAACTGTTTTATATATATGGTTACTATGTGTATGAGGTGTTGATTATTATTTTTAGCAAGTTTTCTTTTTATCGGCGTCAGTCTTTTTATTGGTATCTTTTTCCGGCAATAGTAACTTTATAAAGGCTGACTAAAGCCGAATTTTTCAGTTGTGTGTCCGCTGTTCACGGGCTGAGGAAGCGTGTTCGATGTATTGATATGACCAATAAAGTTTTCTTGAAAACGACTCAGCGTATTGTTTTGGTGCTCCGGTGTCATTTGAAGTGCTGGTTTTCTTTCCCGCTGAACACAACGCAAGAAAAGAGTAATGTCGCTGTAACAAATTCACCTTGTGTGGATTTTAAAAAGTCGATAATGGCTGTATCTCACTGAGCGGAAAATTAATAAAAAGTTGTAATTGTTTTTCGTTCAGTGCATGTTTGTCTAAAATTAAAAATACACTGGCAGAGAAAACCAGATCAAAATAATAATCAAGATCAGAATTGCTGATGCAATGAATCAGTAAGTTTGGGAGAATATGGTCCATCTCATCGTAAACTAGCAAGCGAAAGAAAAGTAAATAACCTACTGCCCCCTTTCAGAGCCTCTCTAAAGGACACTTCATTTTACGGTTACTTAATTCCTTTAATTATACCTAGACTGTACGGGAAAATGTTTACTAGGCACGCCTGTTATGTGCTCATTTCTACAGTATTGTCTCTACAAAAGATATTGAAGAAAGTGTAAGCAAGAAAGCTGAAAAGCGGTAAATATTCTGAGATTCTAATCGTAATAGAAGACTGAAAACCCTGATACGTAAACAAAATATTTATCAATTTATGTATAAAGCATTTTAGCACTGTCAGTCAATATTTTACATGTCATATTTTTTCTAATGTAGAGCAATAAATGGCTAGATGCTGATTTTTGCATGTTCAGTATATGGGTAATTTAATTAAAAAATGTGATAGATACTCAATCGTATTATATTTAGCATTCACATAATTTCTGTCATAATATTACTGGCCAAAGAATGAAATTTTAATAGTGTCACAGGTGTTTCTACTAGTAGTAAATCTCTAGGTAACAAAAAAAATTGCTAGTAATGGGGTTTAAACTGAAAGGTCGCCCTCTTTTCAAACATTAGATCGTACCTAGATTCAAAGATTCTATCGACGTCACTCTGCACATGAATAATCTGTGAAAATTGAATGTATCTAATGAATGCTAATAATTTAAAATTTTTAGTCTTTATGCCTAAATTTCCTTCTTTCCAAGTAACTAAAGATTGAGTTTTGCGTTCTTGGTGTTCGTTTACCATTAGAAAAACTGAGTCATATACTCAAGGGAATCATGTATGATGATCAACTTTTAAGTCTTCTTTTCTTCGCATTCTGTTCGAGAGATTTTCATAAATTTGTATTTAGACTTCTATATCTACTTCCACGGACATTTTGCTTAGACGCCATTTTTCTTATGTCTTGCCCTACAAACAGCCGCCCTATAATGATACCTCACTAATGTATTTTGTCCACTGGATAACGTAAGGCAATGTGTACTGTATACACCATACTAAGGGCGCTAATATTTCCAGTTAGTATAATAATAACACTTTCTATATCATTGGTCTGTAAAAAATACTCATTTTTACCAGTGTGTCGTCAGCATAAACTTATCCCTTAGAAAATATATGCTAGAGCAGCCATACTAAAGTTTTTTTGTCTCTCGGGCCCATTCCTATGTTTTCTACATTACGAGGGCCGAAATATAGTACACTATATCTCATAATCAGAGTAACATCGGTGATTCTGGATGGGTATGAGTTGCTGTAAGAACGATTCTGGAATGTTTTAAGAAGGTTGAGTCTGTGTACTGACCCTATTGGATTCGTTCACCTCAATGTTAATCCATGGAGAAAATTTGTCTATTATTTACAGCTACATAAATGCTGATAATTCAATAAAAATGGTAATTCCAGATAGCCTGAACTTTTCTACCCCTTGCAACAGGATTCATTTCTTAAATTTCGTCCACCAAAGGAAGTTATAAACATTTAAAACACTCTATACCAGATCTTTTCCCCCGAATAATGAGTGAGCGTTTTAATTATTTCATGCATTTAGTTACATTTCGTATCCATTCAGTTACACCTCAAAAGTTCTCGTCAAAAAGTAATGGTACCAGGTTTAAAGTATTTACTGTAGCCATTTTTACAATTTTTTTTCATGCTGTTGACAAAGTTCATTATATAACGAATCATTTCACACTGAAATTATTTTAGAACGTTTAATTTAAGAACAAAACATATTTTTTATTATTTTCAAATTTTCTTATTTTAAGAGGCTATGCAACTCACAGCATATGACCTTTCCCTAAAAGTAGAGGTAGGTAAAAAAAAAAAATCTAACTCCTGACTAGACCACCAACATATCTCCCACAGAAAAATTGATCTACAGGATAAAATCTCCCATTTTTTTCATTTACATAAAAAATATTTATTTGTAAAGTAATCAAGACTTACAATTTTGAAATTTAGAATAGATGACTTCATTCAGTAAGTCATACTAACCAAACTATATATATATTTTTGCAACAGCAAATCCTAAATTTTTTTAAAATATTATTATGTGTATGTTGGCTTTAGTTAAATATTTACGACTTTAAAAAGTTTCCTCTCAAGCTCATCCATTTAATGAAGAACTGAAGCTATATTTTGTAATAAAAATTCGATTGCGGTGGTATATGTTATGAATTAAAATTTCTGTGCTGTTAACGCAAAAAACAACAAGAATTCATGTGGTGAAATCTCAAAGCATTGATCACAAATGTAATAATTTTCTGGTGAAAATAGACAGACATCATTACAGATATCATTTATCATTGTGAGTTATAACAAAGACACTCATATTACACTGTGTACGTGCACATGTTATATACTAAAATAAATTTCGTCATTCGGTAACAAAGTCTGAATTTCGGTAACAAAGTCTTCATTAAATTTTCAATATTTTACTTTATATACCACATGAGTACAATTAATGTTCCTTTTTTACTACATTGAAGTCATTTAGAATTCCCAAATAAGTATCTTGTGGAAGAATAGCATTTGTTTATTAAAATATTCTTCAAAAATGATATAATTTTTCAAAATTCTCCATGTACATTCATTTTCTTCTGATTTCTTCAAACATTTGCAGGATTACTAATTGAATGGTTTGTCATAAAACTATGTATAGTTCTTTGAAACCCCTAATATTTTTTTACAAATTTATAGACCAAGAAATAAAGTTGTTCATGTTGTTGTAACATATGGCTTTATTGGAATTCGATCCATTACATACAAAAATCTCATCACATACAAAACAGAACAAACGAAATATAACAAATAGCAGTGAACAACAGCAAAAATAGAAAAACACAGAGAACAGCAATAGTGGATTAAGCAATACAAGAAGTCCAAAGAAGCGAGAGGCGAAGAGGGGGCAGACATCTCTCATCAGTCCATAAGATTCCTAGCATCACAATATAGTATGAAGATATCTATCTCCTTGTCGTTGGACATATCAATTCAGTCCTGAACTCCCAAAAAGGTGCTCGGAGTTCATTCTACCAACATTACAAGAAATAAAGTAAAAACCTAAAAATACATAAAAAAGAACAAGCAGAATTTTAGAAATTAATTAATTAAAACAATAGATTCATACAGAAAAATAATTAGTGAACAATTATGTTTATATATATGTAACAATCCGGTCCGGCCCCGTGGATGATGACCTGACACCGGCATGCCACAGCGGCGAAGAACGTAGTCGTAGCCAAAAAACAGATCCGCTGTCACTTCTGAAAATACAACTTTATAGAGATGCTGCTAGATCTTCTCGGGGCAATGACAAATCCCAGAATAGCTCATGTACATTGAAAGACGCCTATTTATAATCTAATAGAGCTGTAGTCACGTGACGCTCAAAGTCTTGCAGCCATTGAATAGCACCCTGAAATCTTAGTTAGAAAACCACAGGGATTCTATAGGAGTTTACAGGGGTTATATAAAAGATGCCTGAAAGTCAATTCCTCTGTTCTTGGAATCGAAATGCGTAATTAATTCGCCCAAGGAAATTTAAAAGAATTTCGAATTTTGAAAGGGTTTTGGGGTTATATATGTTATAGAATATCCTCCCCCGTCTGAGAAGAGGCTGACCACCAATGCCTGCATAGGAGGGCAGACTCACTCAGCAGCGCGAGAAAAAAGCGCACAGACAAAAAATTTGAAAAAACCTATGGTAAAAAAATTGTAAGGAAAAAAAATTTAGAGATCACATGACCATACCTTGGTATATCAATAACAAACTTCAATTAAACAAAAAAATCATAATCTTAATGTAAACACAAAACAAAACAAAAATATCATATTTTTAGAATAACAGCATTATACAATCGTATTTACGAGATCCAGAGAAAAAAAAAACAGAGAAAAGTACCGTAAAAAAAGAGAGTTTAAACAAGATAGTTTTTTTTCATATAAGAACACGCATTGTTTAATCACTTAAATGTGAAGTCATTTGTTGTTAGGCATCTGAAGAGAGAGAAACCTAAAAAAAAAGGATCTTTCATTTTGTGAAAAAAAAATCACATTATTACACTATCAAATCAAAAACACATCATAACTTTATATTATCTTAATCAATAGAACCAAAAAATACAATATATTTAATTATTAAACACATAATAAAATACTTTGAACCTTAAAAGTATGGACTCAAAATTAGCACCACAAATCTCTTATATTCAACTGTTAAATTTCTTCGTTAATTGTAGAAATTTAATTTTAATGTTCAAATTTGAATTTTCAAAACAAGATACTATCCACAAAAATAATATTCTATTAAATAACACAAATAGCCAAAATTGTTTTATCAATACCTATCATCCTGGCTTTTTATGTAAACATCAATTAAGTAACGCTAAGTTATTTTTTCTTTCTTATATAACATTTTGGTATGAGTCCAACTTTGTATAGTTTCTACATATTCTTATTTGTATTCAATATTTCAAAATACATATATGTCATTATAATATTCTCATTTCTAATTATTTATTCTTTATTCTCTCTATTTTGAGAATTTTCTAGGGTAGATGAACCATTTATGGCATACAGCTGTTTAAAATTCTAGGTTAGCCATTTGGCACCCTGAGTCTTATTATAAGGACGTTCCGTTTATATGAAAAACCGCAATTACGACTTGAATTTCGACCTTTTACCTCAGGAAATCTCGTATATTTAAATTCTTAACCAAGTTTCATCAAAATATACTCACGTGGGTTCAGAACCAAATGTAATATTTCAATATAATAAACAAAATACTTAAATTCTTAAAACACTTATAATGCATGAAATATTTAAATATTCCAGTGAACAGCATAGAAATTAAATTCACAAAACTCAAATCCTACGCGAAAATTTAGAAAGCGTAACACGAAAACGATAATATACTAATTTCAGCTCCTACGCGACTCATGTTTACCGAAAGTAGATGACTTAGCAGATTTATGGCTGTCAGTAGTGACCTTCAACTATGTGTTTACAACAGTTTAGAATAATGCGTTCGTCAGCGTAATGACCTACTTTATTTACTCCGCGAAGCTTTAGAACTGGGTGTAAAAACATATAATTACAGAATTTATACATTTTCATCAAATTACAACTATGTTATCAAATTTTTAATAATTACACTAAAACCACTCATAATAAACTTATCAAAATATAAATCTCAAAATATAAATCAAACACATATTCATAAGTCAAAAGAACTTATAACATAAAGAAATATTCATCATTAACAAACTCTTAAAACTGATTTAATTTGTTCATCCCAAACTAGTCTTAATTAATCTAGAATTTGATGAAAAAAGTATCCAAATTCATTATTGCAACCAAAACAAAACTTTCATACTACCGAATTCAGCTCAGAAGTCAAATGAATCTACTGAGAACATGAATTAGTTAATTTTCCTGTTCACGAACTAAAATGAAAATGTGTCAGTTTATTATTAAATGCCCAATCCCAATTTGGTACTAAAGTTTTCATATTCGCCAGTAAAAAATGGGTGGGTAAAACTCTTTGAATTTTTATGGGTTTAGTCACAACAGTTATTCATTATTTCAAAAACTAATTAATTAACTCAACTTGTTATATTTCTAAAACCCATAATTTTCTATTTCATTAATATGACACATCCATTTAGGATATAACAATCTTTAAACATTACCTTTCACATTAAACATTTCGTTAAACACAACCTTGAATCCCCTCTCAAGAAATTACGTAAGACATTGTACTCTTACCATATGAAAAAAATATACACATAAAACTCTAAATTTATCAAAATGTAAATCAAAATAAAACACTTTATAGACTCAAAAACCCCAATACATATTATAAGTTACTGATTTTCCTTTCTTTCCCTTTTTTATTATATTTCCGTAACTAAATCAATAACTTGAAAATATTTTTACTGAAAAACACATTTATTATAAATTTTATCAAAATATAGCAAAATTAAAAAACACTTCACTTTCAGAAAATACTTCATAAATATTAGCTTACCTTTAGAGACTTAATCTCACATGTTAATTTATTATTATTATTTATATAAATTGAAATTTCAAAGTAATTATAAACCAAAATCTTCAGAATTTTTTACATTTTCAAAATCTGCAGTTCTCTTCTGAAATTATTTTGGTGAAGTCCTCGGCCTGATTAGTCGCGTTTGATGTGTTTTTCAGTAAAACAATTTTCAAGTTATTGATTTAGTTACGGAAATATGATAAAATGTTCGGTGAAAAATGTTTTTCCTGAAGTAAAGTTTGTAATAATTGTAGGAGCATTCCGTAGAAAAAACTTTACTCGATGAGACAACACAGCTGTTACAAGTTTCTTTTCCAAATCAGCAAATCATTTTGGCCTTTTGTGACATAAGACACTTATCAATGAATCCCAGAAGCCACGAATTTGGGGTTCTTTGGTTTTAGCATATTTCCAAAACTTATTATCAGATATAATAGCAGGGTAATCATCTTCAACATTTGAAATTTCATTTCATGAGACTGTAACCACAAAAAGTTTCAGTGCTTGCAGAGTAACTGATATCACGAAGTTTGATGTAATGTTTGTATCCATAGTAATATGTTTTATTGTCTTAACACTCTTCAAAGAACTCCGCAATGTTTTTGCCTGTTAAACGCAGTTTCCAGTACCATTGTTTTCAAAAATACAAACACTCACGCTGGTGCAATGAGGAATTTGCACGTTTTTTTATTTTGCATTTATGATATAGAAAATAGAAAAATATGATCGAAAGCATCTTTTTTTTTTAGTTTTAGAACTCTAAAAGTTAATATAATTTGTTTTTAAACGCGCACTATTTACTTCATCTCAAAAACGCTACTTTTCCTACGCGGATACATGTGACGTCACAATGCTCCATAGCGAATTTGTTTACTTCGGTGTTTGGATTGTGTTGCGTAGTTTGAGTTTGATATCTAGCGTTTTTTTCTTTATTTTTAAGATGTCAAAGTGTGTTAAAGCAAATTTCAAATATTGTATAGTACCTTGCTGCACAAGCACGACGGTAAATACACCTGGGAAGCTTTTTTTAGTGTTCCTAAAGATAATCTGAAAAGGAAAGCATGGACAGTTGCAATGAAACGCGACGAAAAAAAAAATCCAGCATTGTCCACTAAGACAACTCGCTGGTGTTGTGAAGATCACTTTTCGGTAAGTTATTTCTTCATTCTGTTAACATATGAAATGTAACTTTTAATAAGAATTCAATGTTGCTTCAAAATAGTGCTACAAGAAAAATATATAATTATATAACTTTGTTCCATTATGCATATTAATTTGCTTACAATGAAGATTCAAACTATGAAATTAATGTTTTACAAGATTAATCTAATATTTTTACTAGCCAAAATCATTATCAATTTATGAATAAATTTATATGACACTTTTACTGAAATTTTAAGGCTATACTGTTGCTGCATTTTAATAACACAGGTCTGCAAATTTTCAGAGAACAAATATTTTTTTCAAAGTAGCAATTGACTTTTATGTTTTTTGGTATGCTAATTTCAAATATGTCATTCGTTTTTGTCCATTACATATGTTTTTTGAAAACTGCATTTGAAAATTTAGAAAAATAATGCTTTATATACCATGTAATAACATTTCTAGGGAGTAAAACAAAATAAGTAAGAAGTTTTGTGGAAAAAATTACTTTAATATTCACATATATATTTGGAATCAACATTACTGAGTCGTTTACTGTGATTAGTATAAAAGCATATGATTCTGGATATTCTGCAATCCTTTTCTCGTCCTCTAAACCATGAAAAAGAGACATCAGGTGCCACATGTCTGTCTTAAGAGGAAGTGACAAAATGAATGAACTTCATCTCATTGTCAACACTATTTTATTAATTTCTTTCCTTTGTTTATTTATGTGTACTGAACATTTTTGATTTTATTAATTGTTTATTATAAAATAACAAAAAAAGGTTATATATGTTGATGAAATTTAGCGGGTGAACAAAAATAAATTACATGCTAATTGTATATTCATAAAAAATCAAAGACTGAAAACAGAAAATTTCATATTGTGAAAAAATCTGTACGTGATGGAATTTTTTGGTTGACCCCCCACCCCCCACGTCTTCACTGAACCACTGCACCTGTATCTCTATATTTCTGCAATATATGTCAGGTTCTCTTTTTAATTAAGGGCATAGACATGATAATAATGTGTGTGCTTGTTTGATCATTTCAAATAAAAAACAGTACTAGCAGGAAATCCAAATAACAGGACAAAATTTCCAACTTTGCATGATCAGCTAAATATGCTTCCTGTTACTTATTTATTTACAATCATCATGACTTATAGTGATTACTTAGCTAAGGGCAAAGAAAGTGCTTGCTCCTGGCACCTCAAAGAGGTAAAATTCTTAACGGATGTTTGGAATTTTTTTATGAGACAATATGTAGTCAATAATAAAAATTAAATTTATTTCATATTTTTACCTTTAAAGAAATTTACCATGTTTCCTTATCTTTCAGTTGGAGGAGGACATGGAAAATTTGACAAAAGATGTTAGACAAAAGGGCGTTTGACAAAAGATGTTAAAAGATTACAGCTGAAAGTTGGTGTAGTCCTACATCGATTTGAGTGCCAGAAGAAAACACTGTTGTCCCAAACTGAGCGAAAAGGTGCTTTGAAAAGGAAACGGTTAGCTCTTGTCCAAGAAGCTCTTTCAGCGGCTGCCATACCTTCAGCATCAATGGAACCCTCAACTTCAATACCCCCTACTTTTGATGAAGAACCTTCAACTTTTGATGAAGATAACTTAAAAGATAGGGGTATACAAGTGAACATCATAAGACCATTTAGAAGTAAGGGTACAAACACTGATGTCACAAAGATGTAATGTTTTGTATCCATTTGATGTAATGTTTGTATCCATAGTAATATGTTTTATTGTCTTAACACTCTTCAAAGAACTCCGCAATGTTTTTGCCTGTTAAACGCAGTTTCCAGTACCATTGTTTTCAAAAATACAAACACTCACGCTGGTGCAATGAGGAATTTGCACGTTTTTTTATTTTGCATTTATGATATAGAAAATAGAAAAATATGATCGAAAGCATCTTTTTTTTTTAGTTTTAGAACTCTAAAAGTTAATATAATTTGTTTTTAAACGCGCACTATTTACTTCATCTCAAAAACGCTACTTTTCCTACGCGGATACATGTGACGTCACAATGCTCCATAGCGAATTTGTTTACTTCGGTGTTTGGATTGTGTTGCGTAGTTTGAGTTTGATATCTAGCGTTTTTTTCTTTATTTTTAAGATGTCAAAGTGTGTTAAAGCAAATTTCAAATATTGTATAGTACCTTGCTGCACAAGCACGACGGTAAATACACCTGGGAAGCTTTTTTTTAGTGTTCCTAAAGATAATCTGAAAAGGAAAGCATGGACAGTTGCAATGAAACGCGACGAAAAAAAAAATCCAGCATTGTCCACTAAGACAACTCGCTGGTGTTGTGAAGATCACTTTTCGGTAAGTTATTTCTTCATTCTGTTAACATATGAAATGTAACTTTTAATAAGAATTCAATGTTGCTTCAAAATAGTGCTACAAGAAAAATATATAATTATATAACTTTGTTCCATTATGCATATTAATTTGCTTACAATGAAGATTCAAACTATGAAATTAATGTTTTACAAGATTAATCTAATATTTTTACTAGCCAAAATCATTATCAATTTATGAATAAATTTATATGACACTTTTACTGAAATTTTAAGGCTATACTGTTGCTGCATTTTAATAACACAGGTCTGCAAATTTTCAGAGAACAAATATTTTTTTCAAAGTAGCAATTGACTTTTATGTTTTTTGGTATGCTAATTTCAAATATGTCATTCGTTTTTGTCCATTACATATGTTTTTTTGAAAACTGCATTTGAAAATTTAGAAAAATAATGCTTTATATACCATGTAATAACATTTCTAGGGAGTAAAACAAAATAAGTAAGAAGTTTTGTGGAAAAAATTACTTTAATATTCACATATATATTTGGAATCAACATTACTGAGTCGTTTACTGTGATTAGTATAAAAGCATATGATTCTGGATATTCTGCAATCCTTTTCTCGTCCTCTAAACCATGAAAAAGAGACATCAGGTGCCACATGTCTGTCTTAAGAGGAAGTGACAAAATGAATGAACTTCATCTCATTGTCAACACTATTTTATTAATTTCTTTCCTTTGTTTATTTATGTGTACTGAACATTTTTTGATTTTATTAATTGTTTATTATAAAATAACAAAAAAAGGTTATATATGTTGATGAAATTTAGCGGGTGAACAAAAATAAATTACATGCTAATTGTATATTCATAAAAAATCAAAGACTGAAAACAGAAAATTTCATATTGTGAAAAAATCTGTACGTGATGGAATTTTTTGGTTGACCCCCCACCCCCCACGTCTTCACTGAACCACTGCACCTGTATCTCTATATTTCTGCAATATATGTCAGGTTCTCTTTTTTAATTAAGGGCATAGACATGATAATAATGTGTGTGCTTGTTTGATCATTTCAAATAAAAAACAGTACTAGCAGGAAATCCAAATAACAGGACAAAATTTCCAACTTTGCATGATCAGCTAAATATGCTTCCTGTTACTTATTTATTTACAATCATCATGACTTATAGTGATTACTTAGCTAAGGGCAAAGAAAGTGCTTGCTCCTGGCACCTCAAAGAGGTAAAATTCTTAACGGATGTTTGGAATTTTTTTATGAGACAATATGTAGTCAATAATAAAAATTAAATTTATTTCATATTTTTACCTTTAAAGAAATTTACCATGTTTCCTTATCTTTCAGTTGGAGGAGGACATGGAAAATTTGACAAAAGATGTTAGACAAAAGGGCGTTTGACAAAAGATGTTAAAAGATTACAGCTGAAAGTTGGTGTAGTCCTACATCGATTTGAGTGCCAGAAGAAAACACTGTTGTCCCAAACTGAGCGAAAAGGTGCTTTGAAAAGGAAACGGTTAGCTCTTGTCCAAGAAGCTCTTTCAGCGGCTGCCATACCTTCAGCATCAATGGAACCCTCAACTTCAATACCCCCTACTTTTGATGAAGAACCTTCAACTTTTGATGAAGATAACTTAAAAGATAGGGGTATACAAGTGAACATCATAAGACCATTTAGAAGTAAGGGTACAAACACTGATGTCACAAAGACTTCTGATATTATCTGTTCACCATTAAAAATGTATGTTACAAATCATACAGAAAATGCTGTTGCTCATACATGTGCAGGTGTTCATCCAGGTTCATTTAAGGTTGAAGAGGATATGTCATCAGATTCTGTTAGTGATTTTGACTGTCCAAGTAACATTTCAGATAATTTTAGTTCTGATGATGAAGATATCTGCCTCGAAAAGTACAAGGAACATATGTGTAAAGGTACTTTCATGTCAATCGAAAAAAATCCTAGTCTTTTTCTAGGTTTACCTATGAAAAGTTATTTCCTAATTCAGATGATTACTGAAGAGTTGCCATTGCCTACCCGAAATATATATATTGTGCTGAAGAAGTTGTGGTTACACAACCAATTTTCAATCCTAGCAATCGACTTTGGATTGTCTGTAAGTACAGTGAGTAGGATATTTTCCAAGTCTGTCACTGTGCTTGCACAGTTGATGCAAGACCTTATTGTTTGTCCGAAAGTAGAAGATATTCGTGTGCATTTGCCAATCCCCTTCCGTGCACGATATTCAAAAGTATGCTCTATTGTTGATTGTTTGGAGATCGAAATAGAAAAACCGAGCAACCCAGTCCATCAATCTCTCACACGGTCTAAGTATTATGTTTGTAATACATTGAAATTTTTAATTTCTTGCACTCCCGATGGGTTAGTGAATTTTATTTCAGATAGTTATGGTGGTCGAACTTCCGATGTCATGATTATTGAAGATAGTGGTTATCTTGATAAATTAGTTCCTGGAACCTCAATCATGGCAGACAGGGGTTTTAAACACATATAATCTTTGTTGCAGCAAAAAGGATGTACATCAGTCCGACCACCATCAGTTTTAACAGCATCAGTCAGCTCTAAAGCTGGTGTAAAATTATCAAAACAAATTGCATCTTTACGTATCCATGTTGAATGAGTTATTGGAAGATTGAGAGAATTTAAAATGCTCGGTCCACATTCATGCATTGATAACCATTTAATTCCCTATTTGGATTATTTAATTATTATTGCATGTGGAGTTATTAACATGCAAGACCATTTGATCCAAAAACAAATTTAGTAATTTTACTCATACTCAGTGTTAATTTTGTAAAAAAAGAAATTGGGTTAAAAAATAATTACAAAAATTAAGCTTTAACACGTATTTATTCAAATATAAATTTTTAATACACAAGAAAGTTTTGACTTTTTCCAGTAACTCGAAACTGACGTCACTGCTGGTTCTTCACTCCGTCTATGAAGCCACATAAGCAAAGCTATAGCATGTTTACATCCACCTGTAAAAAAATATATTTATAGAAACCCTCAGAAATATTAATATACAATTTAGTTAACAAAAATCAAAATATTGTCGGTTAAATTTAAACTAGCTTAAGGTATAAAATTATAATTTTTATACCTTATTACTTACGTAAATTATGCCACTGAATTTAATTGGAGTAAATTTAATATTAATGTAAAAACTATAAAAGTAAAATAAATGCATGTTTGTGACTGTTTTGAATATAGCATAGTTAAGGGTACAATTGCGACATGTATTATATGTAACGTCTGTTACAAATAGTTTTTAAATTTTTTATTACAGAAAAAAAAAGACTGAATTTTTATGTCAAGGTTCTGATAAATTACAGGCATGTCTTGTGATGTTATTTTTTTTATTTTTGATCAAATTTACATAATAGATTCACAGATTTTTTTTATCTTATGATGCTATAGTACAAATGATGTTCCATTTTATGTAACATCCGTTACATTGAAGAATTTTTTTTTGCAGCTGAAATACACCAGAAATAAATTTTGAAACCTGTCAAGTTTATCTTTAGTATTGGTTTTATCAGGAAAAAATAACGTACTCCTATTTTGAAGCATTAATATGCATCTCATAATCTTTTTATAATTTATTTTGTGTGTGAATGTAACGTCCGTTACAATGGAATTCACCAGATGCTGGGTTGGGGGTAGGTGATGAAATTTTAAAATAAATACAATTTGTGTGCAAAATGTGACAAAAGCATAAAATATATTAATTATTTTGTAAATTTAATTTTAATTAATCTTTTTACACTAGTTTTGGGTAATAGTTTTTTACATAAAATGTATAAAGTATTGTATTAAAAAGATTTTTTATAACAGCTGAAGTATTACTAATTATTTATAAATGACTCAAAGCGGGGAAAGCTAACCATGGATGGTCTATTGTATCTACCCCAAACACACTATCATTAAAACTTTTAGATAAAATTAAATATAATACATAAAGGAACTCACCCAAAGATGCTGCACAATCATTGCATTGGACGGAAAGGACATTTTCTTCCTATTCATTCAACTTGAGTTCCACACTGTACGTCTTTTTTGTGACATTATGTTCTGGTGTCACTCTTGCATTGACTGTACAGATGTCTCCATCCCTTTTTACCTGAACATATCCTACAGCATTATCTCCGTAGCCTTCTCGTCCAGATCTAAGTAAAAGAAACTTTCTAAGTACTAAAGCATTAATTTAAAAATGTGTTTTTAAAACACAAAATTATGGAGTTAGAGGATTGTTTAAAATTATTATGAGTAGTAAACATTTGTTTCTTTGCACCACTTAATATGTGATTAGTCAAAAGTTTAATTATCATGCATAGTTCAGATTTATTACAATTCCTTTACCATTTAAAATACACATATTTCTATGATATGAATGCAGAACACTGAACACATTCGTAAATTTGGTAGTGTTTTTAATTTCTGTCAACTTTTTAATAGACAATTAAAATTACTAAATATCTTATAACAGACACTACTTGTAATGTTACAGTGCTAATTAATTCTACAAAATTAAACATGTACTATGAATGAATAATAATAGAAGCTGTTTATTAAACTTTTAGAGTACGAGATTAATTTAATAATATGCATAAACAATGTCTAACTTTAAAGTTTGTGTAAAGTACAACGGACGTCAGCGTTCTACAATCTACATTACATAACTAGAATAATAAATGCAAACAAATATATACATACCTCTGAGCTTTAAATCCTCGTATTTCTGCTCCCATAAAATTTGGATTATTTCCCAAAAAGGAAAACACTGCAAATGAATCCATTTTAGGCAGGTTGTCAGATTGCCCTTTTGCAAAACCGGGTAATAACGCCATGGTAAACAAAACAGAAATAAAACTAATAATAAAGACGACGATAGAATATAATTAAAAAAAAGGGGAATAAACAATAGCCACAAACTAAAATTAGAAAAATTAAAGCAAATTAGAAAAAAAATATGATTTTAAAATGTTAGTTTAAGAGGAGGAAACGTAGAATCTCGCGCTAGAAAAATGTAAACATTGAAGCATGGGGTATAGTGACGTCAGAACCAATCACGTAGCGTTTTGAGGTCACATGATTTTTCAACACTTTTCGCTTATTTTAAATTTAAAATTTTTATTATTTAGATCTATATGTACGTTTTAATTGATGTTTTCGAACAATTTAATAACCAATCTGTTAATAAAAAATAGAAATGAGCATTTTCCCCACATGTGCAAATTCCTCATTGATGACACGAAAGATGTCCGTCGACCAGCTCGCATTCAGCAAAATATTTTTACTCCACATAAAGTATATTCGTGAAATATCGAAGTAAACACATCCTCACCAGTAAGTCCAAATTAGAAAAACCACAGATTGACCTTGTACGTTGTCTTTGGCGTTGCATGGACGAAACAACAAACTAAAAGTTTCTCCATTTGACTTCCCGCGCAACATAGTTCACATATCCCTGCCGAATTTTGTAACATGCCGGACAGACACCGTGGATGATGACCGGACACCGGTATGCCACAGCCGTAAATGACGTAGTGAAAGCCAAAAAATAGATCCTCTGTCACTTCAGAAAATACAACTTTATTGAGATGCTGCTACATCTTTTCGGGGCAATGACAAATCCCAGAATTGCTCATGTACATTGAAAGACGCCTATTTATAATCTAATAGAGGTGTAGTCACGTAACGCTCAAAGTATTGCAACCATTGGATAGCACCCTTAAATCTGGGTTAGAAAACCACAGGGATTGTATAGGAGTTTACAGGGGTAATATAAAAGATGCCTGAAAGTCAATTCCTCTATTCCTGGAATCGAAATGCGTAATTAATTCGCCCAAGGAAATTTAAAAGAATTTCGAATTTCGAAAGGGTTTTGGGGTTTTATATGTTATATGTATATATATATGGTTAACTTATACAAAAAAAAATTAAAGTTTTTAAAGGATTTGGAATGTGCATGGATCCTTTTGAAAAATGTTGGCATTTTTGAGAAAATTTTAAAAACAGGTATTACTCAGCCAAAAAATCCTTATTTTGAGTTATAAAACTATTCAATGAAGTAAAAAAAAATATTAATTATTTTCATTCTGTATATAGTGCTAAAAACTGAAAATTAAAAAAATCGAATTTGAAGGTCCCTTGTCACCTTAAATCAAAGAGAAAAGGATAATTCTGAGAAATAATTAAAAAAGGTATTATGTTAAAGGTATTAGAAATAGATTTTTATTGAATGTCTTTTCCAATTTTTATATTATAATGTACGGTGTGTATTATAAGTGTAATTTTACCCATATTTTAAAATACTACTTCCAAATTTTCATGCTGTGCAATACATATGCGTTCTTGGTGACTTCTCGAAATTGTCATTTCAAAGAGGAAAATATTCATTCTGGATAAAAAAAGAAAGAAAGAAAAAACAAGAAGCATTCAAAACAGTTTCGTCGCGATTCAGTTTGGGAAGCCAAGCGTACGTCGAGAAACATGCCGAATATATGAAGTCTCTATGCCGCACATAAATCATACCTACTGACATGATCTGTGAATGACAGATAAAAGCTTTATATGTCGGCTGTTTTTAAATTTTTAAAGTTTCGCTTTTATGGATTATGCTTTGCTTGAGACGAGGAAATACGGAAGTTTATAGACATACTTTAAAAAGAAGTGGGGAATAAAGGAAAATAATGCACAGATTAAAAATTTCTTGCAAGCTTTGTGCGTGATTTTATTTACTTAACATTTTATAATGGGGAAGTTTTTGATATCGATTCACAATTCTGGGATACATTTTTTTGCTATTTTGGGATTGTACAATTATGTATATTACTCAATAAAGAGGAATTTGTATAAACATTTCATTTAAGGATTGAAAAGAATCAAATAGAAGAGATTTCGTTCATAACAAATTGCTTTTCTAAAAATTATTTTTAAAAAATTACTCCGAATAATAGGGAAATTGTTCATATAATCTATGTTGTCAGGCTTCAAAAATTAAGATATGTACATAAGATTTTATATAATTGTAATCAGTATCAATTTTGTTAATTTACATTTACAGTACTGTCTTTTAAACCATCTCTTACGATTTTTCTATGATTTCCTATTCAAGCTTTTACAATGGAGAAAATCAATGGTTCAGCGTTAAATCTGTTTTTTTCTTTTACATCAAAATAAGTGCAACAAGAACTGTTATCAATGAAGGATATTTTATAAGAAAATAAAGACATATTTTCAACAAAAACTTTTGCCTAAAAGCCTAATATTTTTTAATTCTCAAGAAAATACATCCACCTGCTTTCGCTACTTACTCTCCGACCAACCTTCGAGTAGATCGTTCACAGACCGATTTCTAATTGTTTAGAAATGACACATAGACATTTAGTTGAAAGACTTTAATAAGAATGTCCGCTAATGACTGTTTCCAATTGTTTACAGATATTGAAACTTTGCAAATTTCTGGACTAGCTCACTAATTTTCGAAGTAAAACACGCCTTCCACAAATCAAGCCCTTTATCACTAGTTATCATTCCTTAATTTTTATTGAAATAATATTCTTATTTTCTTCCACCCGGGAAAAAGTGTCATGAAATGTTAGTGAGAATTTTATAGCGATTTCGACTACATATAAAAATGAAATATCAATCGATTGGTAAATAAAAATTTATAGTATTATCTCTCAAAGACCACAATTAGTATTCATCGATTCTTCAGAATTCTTCTCACATTATTTATTCCATTACTTTGCTATCTAGATTTATGTCTATTTAAGAACTATATGAAGACTACCTGAATGAAATCGTGTTTATATAAGAACTTCCATTTAAATACCCCCACAATGTCAGGTTTAAAAACGCAATGTTCTTCTTGATAATTTTTCTGTTTCACTTGCTATCGACTTTCAAAGGTAAACAATCCAACAAAAATATCCATCTCCTTAACAGCATCACACATCATACCAGCACGTGCGCATATACCATCGTTTTCAAGTCAGTTTAAATATTTAAATAGCTTACTTTGGACGCTGAATTGTTTTTCGGGTCAAAAATCGAGTGCTGAAATGGCATAATAAATCTCAACAGAGAATGCCTTTAACAGAAAAACCCGAATATACTATCAAATAAATATGCGAATTCTTTTATAGATAAAACCTGTTCGACTTACCGAAAAGCTAAAACTTTTTAAAGAGTGTGTCTGAATTCTGGGCTTGTCTCAGTTTGTGATATCCCATATTATTTATAACTGATTATTTAGAAGATGTATTTGGGTATATGCAGGGTTTTCATTAAAAAAAAACCTTTGCCAATATATGGACCTCTAACGGCTGTTCCGTTCAACCGATGAAGATGAGATTTCAGATATAGTTATTCAGAGGTATAAGCTCGGGATTCTGTGAACAGCAACCAAGTTGTGCCCATGGTTACGGTTATAGGTACAGAAACTCGAAATTTTCGAAGGCACAAACGAACGCGCAAATCTGCGAAAGACCTGAGATGGAAAATGTGTGGCCAATTCCTTTGTGGAAAATGTGTAATCCAATTAAAAGTTTTCTTTTGTCCGATGTGTGTTGTTATCGGTGACCGGTATCTTACCTCTGTCATATGCAAATTTCCCCGATCGTGTTATTTGTTGACCGGTCAGAGAGCTGTTTTTTGTGAGTCCGTTTTTTGTGCGTCCGTTTTATGTGATACACGTACCGTTCCAACGTTCCATACTGTTTTCGCATACACTGAGCATTTTGTGAAAAAGCTCAGGAAAAAGTGGCCGTTGACATTCGAAAATTTCGAGTTTCTGTATCTATAACCGTAACCATGAGCGCCACTTGATTGCCGTTCCCAGAAACCCGAGTTCATACCTCTGAATAACTATATCTGAAATCTCATCTCGACGGGTTGAACGGTACAGCCGCTAGAGCTCCATATATCAGAAAAGTATTTTTATGACCACACTGTATAATTCATATTTAACATAATCTATACTTTTTCAGATGAATTAAGAGGTTCCTTTTTAAAAAGCGTCGGTCAGCTGATCAAGGATATTCGGCCTGAGTTATGCATCTAAATATATATACAGTGGCTCCCAAAAGTGTTCGTACACTTACGATTTTCAATGAAATAGGGGTCTATCCATTGATTAAAATGAATATTTCAGAATGGGTATTTAATAATAAGATCTATAAGCTATTCTTAATAAAACTACATGAAATATTTTGAAAACATAGTAAAACTTTATTTTTAAGAAACCAATAATCCAAAAGTAACAAAAACTTTATCTCACAAAAGGCATCGTACACTTGTAAAAAATCTCTACATATTAGTAAATATTCTAATTTTTCGTTAAATTAATATTTAGTAGGATATTCTTTAGCATCCACAACAGCTTTTAAACGTCTGGGAATAAATTGTTTTAGTTCTTTTGTAATTTTTGCATCGATGTTCATCCATTCTGCCATCATAATTGTTTTTAGTTCGCTTTTCGTGTGAATGTCGTGTTTTCGTACTCCAACCTCCAGTTCTCTCCAAATATGTTCTATTGGTTTAAATCTGACGATTTAGGTGGTGTTTTCTAAACTTGTGGACATTGTGGACTTGTGTAGAGACAGCAGATGCAAACGTTGAGAGCCGTGTGCTTAGGACCGTTATCTTGATAAAAAACAAAGTTGTTTCCAATACCCAAATTTTGAGCTCATAATTTTAAATTGTCTCTTAAAATATTTATAAAAACAGCATGATTCATTATGCCAACAATAAATACGAAATTTCCTAATCCTGATGCTGACATGCACCCCCACACAAGGATGCCTCAACCGGCATGCTTAATTGTTCCTACTAAGTTCTTGGGATTAAGTTCCTCATTTTTTTCTTCTCTATACAATAATACGCCCATCAGCACCAAAAATGTTCATAGGCAAATAAGAAATTATTCCAATAGGTTTGGGGATTATTTATCATTGATAGTGCGAAGGGAAGACTAAACTTTCTGTTTCTCTCACTCACAAAAAAATTTCTATGGGCAGAACGCCCGTGTAATCCAGCTGTTCTGAGAACTCGTCAAAAAATTTCAGGTGAAATTGAAGTAGAAAATATTTCATTGAATTCTGCAGAAACCTTTACATCACTCAAACGTGAATTTTTCACAAATGTTCTAATTAAAAATTTTTAATCACGTTTTCTTAACTTTGCCGGACGGCCTTTTCTTACCTTGTTTTCGATCTAATTTTCTTCGTTAAAGCGTTTTTGCACATACTGCACAGAAGAATGGGATAAATTAAGTAATTTAGCAATATTCCGAACTGATTTACCACTACTATGATGAAAGATAATCAATTTTCGAATGCTGTTTGTTGCGTCTTTACAACTACGAGCCATTTTTAAATAATAAATAGGATATTACGGAGTAGGCAAGCAAAAATTAAAGCCAAACGATATTTTAAATGCCATTACAATTCAAAATTAAAATAAAGCGCCAGACGATAATTTTAATTGTGAATTTATCCGAAAATATTTCAGTGTACGATGACTTTTGTGAGATAAAGTTTTTGTTACTTTTTGATTACTGGTTTCTTAAAAATAAAGTTTTACTATTTTTTCAAAATATTTCATGTAGTTTTGTTAAGAATAGATTATAGATCTTATTATTGAATACCCATTCTGAAATATTCATTTTAATTAATGGATAGACCCCTATTTCATTGAAATTCGTAAGTGTACGAACACTTTTGGGAGCCACTGTATATATATATATATATATATATATATATATATTTCAGAACTTTTAAGTTAATCAGAACAATGAAATGCATAAATAAGTATCTTCTGAATCAGTAGGAAATGTTTATGATTATCAGAATAATTATTGATTAAAATAATACATTATTGTAATCTTTACATATCAGATTATGGATGAACTTTCCCAAGAGAAAAACTCCCCCAGAAATATTTCACTGCAATATTTAATTACTTGAATAAGTTTTACAGATAGCTTATTTATTGAAATAATCATAAAGGCATAATTTTCCAATCAAAACTAATGCGCATAAAATTTGCGACTTAGTGGTCGAGTAAATACCCCTGAACCGTTTCTTTTGAAGCACAATTTATTACAAATTCAAATCAGTTTGCCCCATGATCAAATAATATGCTTCAACTGATTTGCTTTAAAAGGAATTCAGTTCACCGAGCATTTTATTCGTAGGTAACAAGTGATTATCTCTCCTAAACTTAAAAGAATCTCAGAAGAGTTTTAAAGTAAGAAATATTGTAACTCCATAAATTCCACGTTTAAAGGAATTCTCCTATAACGTTCTTCCCTAGAGAAGCAACGTGAAATATCACCTGCGTCAAAACAATTACGTGACAGACGGATAACAGTGTAAATGGAGCACAAGGGACATAACGGCAAATTACGGAAAATGGCCGATTTTCAGTGAAGACCGATGAAATGCGTTATTTCTTGCCTTTTTCTTCATTTTCACTTAACTTTCTTCTATTGGCGTTCTTTAGAAATTAGCGATGTCAGCCAAAATATAAAAATTTATTTCTTTTCGAAGCCGTATATGAGTTTTTTTTTCGGCTTTTCTTAATATCAGAAATATTGATTTCGGTGATAAAATGCAATACAAAAGAATCCAGTCTACCTCCAAGGATCTTGTACAGAATAATAAAATCGTAAAATACAATTTCTTAAAGCCATTTTTACAGTGGTCATAATTATTTTATTTTGGGGATTTTAAGAATATGTCACATAAAATTTTAAATCAGGAGGAATAATCGCTTAAATTCACTATTTTTAGCTTGAGGAAGTTAAAAGAAATCAAGCATCAATAGTGTACTTTAAACTAAATTTTAAAATAAAACAAGATAAATTTTCTGCATTGCCCAAATATCCAACAGCGTTTTAAAGTGCTACTATTTAAGTATTACTATTTTATCATCCTTAAATGCAATGTCTTAGAGAGGATATAGGGCTATTAATATTAGATACTATCATAAATGCATTCATTATATCATCCTGATAACGATCTTCAGATAGAAGATACAAGTTTCCAATCATACTTATATTACGACGTTTTATAAGTTATTACTACATATAAAATCAGATTATTCTGGCACCTGCACGTAACGTCATGCCATTAAGTATTAAGTTAGGCATGTTTATTTTATGACAACACCACTTAATTGTGGTCTTTAAGTCACAGCTGTCTTTAAGCCAGACGAATTATACATAAAAATGACTCTTTTCATGAAAGACTGGATTTCGACGCTTATAAAGCTGATTGGTTGTTTTCTACATCTTTGATAACTACCAACTATTAAACGATATTGTGCACCTTTTCTATCCTAGAGTTGATTTTTACACAAAGGGCATGATGGTAAACATACTTGAAAAATTGTCTCATTCCACAGCATCAACAAATTTTATGGTTATCTGAAAGCTTTCTAAAATTTTAAATAAAAAAATTGGGCGACGTTTTCTGAACTACGCACAGAAATTCTAGTATTGCACATCAATGATTGAACACCTTATATGAATAGTGGTCCAACTCCACATTTAAAAAAATGGAGTTAGCCTCACTTTCATGTTCATACAAGTCATTTCTATCTTATTACCATGTTTTTATTAACTTGATTTCTTGTTTGTGTGTTTGTATGTGTGTTACAAATATTGCAATCGATTTTTAACTAACTTCCCGTCTAGCTAGACATTTGAAACTTTTAGAATAGCTCAGAACACGATGACAATGCATTTTTTAATACTTTTAGCCATCTTTAAGCAGAATTAAATTAATTTTCAGTTATTTTCAGTTAATTTTGTTTTGTGTACTGGTGCAGCCATCTATTGGCCGGAACGGGAACGAAAAGTTATATGCAAATTAACTTCCAATTAACTTCATTTTCTTTCAAGTTGATGGGATAACTCATCAAAAAAAATTTTTTTAAGTATTTATTAATACATAGAATTGTCAAGTTTATATGATTGAACAGAAAATTAAAAAACATAGTATATAAAAAGTTCTATTTATCTTGTAATTATTTTTAAACTTGTACACCTCCAGCATATTTCTGCTGCCAACAGAGAGCATTACAAATCAGACTTCAATAGTCATTTCTCAGCACTCCTTAAACTTTAAGGCTCTGTATCTCAAAATGAACACGAATAGATTAGGATAACACTATTCAAACAAGACCTTCAATTATTCCCACGTTGACATCTGAAACAGATGATACCTCCGGTTAGATATAAAAATAATAACTGTATATGCTGATGAGTAAAGAGCTTTGTTTATCTTAAAAGGCTCTGTTGGTGAAATTTTGGAATAATCACTTTGCAAATTGAATGTCAACTGCAGTAAATTAGTTATTGTTGAAAATAGACGATGTTGGTCCGTAAAAATATTTATTATCAATTTGGGGGTATACAAATATGTGTTCCTAGCCAGACTGCAAAAACCCATTAACCCGTTAGCAACCAGTGATCTATTTATAGATCACCTACTTTTCAGAACTCCCACTGAAGCCAATATCTTTTAATAACTTCCTATTGTTATTGGGTGGTTTCTTTACACTTGTGGACAAACCCCCAAACGAGTTTAAAAACATTTTTTTCCCAGATCAGTCAGTCCAGCAGATAACGTCTGAAGTTAGCCATTTGGAAGCTCCAAAGTGCATCTTTCGATTTTGCATCCAACGGAAAAAACAATTAAAAGTAAGTTATACTTTTCATATGTGTTCTCCATTTTCAATACCTCTTTAATTGTTTTGCGTTATTTAGATTAGAAAAATAACTGATTTTATTAATAAAATTTAAGTTTAAACATGCTGATCTATAAATAGAACGCTGGGCGTTAGTGGTAACTAATATTGTTTTTCCCCTTTTCATTTCTTCCAGGATGTCTCGGCGTAAAGTGTTTCACACCGCCGAAGAAGCGTTAGAATATATGTTTTCTAAGGAAATTGAGTCATATATAATTGTTTTACCACCTGACGTAGATAAATTAACTGTTGAAGCGTGTTGATCAGATATTACGGCTATCATATTTTCAAGCAATTTCTTAAGGGTAAACGCATACGATTTGGCTATAAATTTTGGTCCATGTGCCGAGTGAAGGGCTAGTTTTATACTTTTGACTTATATTGTGGTAAGAATAGTTTTGACAATTCTCCTGAAATTTCAAAATAATCATTTGGAACACCAGTGGTGAAAAAAATGCTACAACCAGTAACTGATCCTAATAACCACATCATATTTTTTTTAAATTTTTTTAAAAATTCTTATGATCAGCTGGTCGAATTAAAAACAGAAGTATTTAGAGCCACGGGAACAATTAGAAACAACAGAACTGCTTTTTGCCCTTTTAATTCCAGATAATATAAGAGTATTTTAAATGAAAAATCGTGGTACTTATGGCTACTGTTTCAACGAAAAGAATAAAATAACTATAGTCAAATGGATGGATAACAAGTGTGTAACAACAGCAACAAACTTTGATTATATAGATCCTCTAACCGAAATTTCAAGGCATCCAAAAGGTTTGAAAGAAAAATCCTAATTTTTGCAATCTCGCACTGTAGCCCAGTATAACAAAAATATGGATGGTGTTGACCAGCATGACTGTCTCTTAGAAAAATAATCCATTCAAATCCGTGAAAAAAATGATAATGGCCAATCTTTACAAGAGTTATTGGCATGGCTGTCGTAAATACGTATATTCTGTTAAATTTAACAAATTGCGAAAAGAAAAGTATAAAAGATATCTGGAGATATATTGCCTTTGCGTACCTCAAACGAGGAACAAATTCTAGGAAAAGCTTTGAAAGACCTTTAATGATGCCATCGAGACCAAAAATGATAGACTCTGGTTTTGTCTTTTACCCATCACATGGTCTTTGCTATCTAAACGCACAAAGAAGATGCCAATTTCAAAAACGTAAGGGAAGACCTATTACGTTTTGTACAAAGTGCAATGTAACGCTTTGTGTGAAATGTTTTCCGTTATATCACACTTAACTATTGCAAATTTGCTCTATAAAAATGTAACTAAGTAAATTTAGATCATTAAAATAAGATTTTTCTTTTAGTTGTTTTAAATTTTGCGAAAATTTCATTTTTTTATAAATAATTCATAATTTTCTAAATATAAGATCAGAGGAAAGTTACTTGGTCCTTTACTACCAGAAGCGCCCAGTGATCTATTTATAAATTACCTGTTATCTCAACTGCTAATTACGATAAATTAGTAATACTTCATAATTACTCTATTTATGATATATGAAATGTAATTAAAAAATATTTTTCAAAAATTCTCATTTTAAAATAATTTGGGCGTTAACGGGTTAAGGTATTGTTTCTAAAACTATATGACCAAAATTAATATTATTGCATGCCGTCTTAAAATATTTATAGAATTAAAATAATGTGTATTTAGTGTCAGAATTTCTTTGAGTGAGTAATATAATTTGACTTCATGTCAAAATAAATATATCTGTAGAGTTTAAGATGTGTCACCCTCCATATACATTACGTAAAAATACAATAGTTTTTAGAAATCTCACCAAATTTTTGTCCTTATTCACTGATATAAAGTAAAAATTAAATTTTCCCTTAAAAGGACACTTATACCTTTTAAAGGTAGAGAGACTCGACAAACGTATCACTATTTTCAATCATCAGTAGTTACTAAAATAATTTATTCAAAAATAGGAAAATTTTAAGGTGAGGTAATCACTTTCTTCTGTATAAATATGGCTCTCATTTTTTTCTAGCTTGAAGAGAATTTTTAAATTTTTTAAAAATTTTAACCATTGTTTTTTTTGTTATGTCATTTCGCACATGATATCACTAAAATAGTTGGTTAGAATACCATGAAATTTTATACACGGGCAATATAGATAAGTATCATTAAAATGAACTACTATGAACTATTACGTCAATCCTACCATAAAAAATTTAATTACAGTAAAATTTATCAAAATTATTTTCGAAAGTAAATTTTTTTAAAACCTTTTTTTCTATGAATAACCAAGAATTTTGATTTCAGAGTAGTTCATTTTAAAGATATATTACACAACATAATTTTAAAAACGAAAATATATATACATTCATTAATATACGGACGCAAATCTGCGAGCATTGCCATCATAACATTGAAAAAAACAAAGGTTGAAATTTTAAAAAAATTAAAATATTTATATTCAACGTAGAAAAAATTGAGAGACATATTTATAAAGAAGAAAAAGTATTTAACTCACAGTAAAATTTTCATATTTCTGAATATATTATTTTAGTAACTACTGATGATTGAAAATAGGGATACGTTTGTCGAGCCTCTTGGCCTTTAAAAGGTATGTGAAATAAAATTCCTTTTTACACATCGACATATTCATAATATTCATAATATAAAGAATATTCACATAAACCGTGTACAGTTTAAAAATTCTTAAACTTTACATAAACTGTTTTCATGTGCACAAAATTTCTAAAAAATCTTTTTTCACCGAAAGTTTCGTACTATTGTGTTATGCTCATAAACGTTGCTGTCTTGGTTTTGTCCTGGCATAAATATGTACCCGTGGGAGCTGTTGCCCTGTTTATCCCTGTAAATACGTTGACCAGCTTTTGTACTGAACATAGGATGTTTTTATTACCTAGATTTGCTTCTCTCACAAACAAAAACATCTATGGGACATTTTTATAGAAGACAATAGGATCTTTTATGGGGTACTTTAGATACCCTACAGAGATTATAATGCGTGTAACGGACTTTAATGCTCTATTCTCTCCTGATACTCCTATAGATTATATATATATTTTATAAAAGCAATTATTGAACGTACCTCATTTTTGCTTTTTTCTTACTTATTTCGATTAGAAAACTTGCTATTAAGAATTTAAGTATAGTTTTATCACTAGTAAGCCGAATAAATATCAGGAAAACAATATTAACTCATATCAGCCAATGATAGATTATAGGATTTAATATAGAGAGATTTCAATAGCGTACGGATATTGTAAGTCGTACGTTTAACTCTTAAATCGTTCACATAATAAACCTTTCTTCAGTCCACTAATAAAATAAAAGGATTTAAGGTAATATACTTCGAGCTATTTAGCGGTTCATTCTCTGGCAGACTAACATTTGCGTGATTATCACAATAAGCAACTCACAAATTTATTCCCGCTATATTTGTGGAATGTTCATTGCGACAATCACACCAGTGTTCCTCGGCAAGGTGAACTATTTACTAGATCGAAATATACAGCCACTCCCTATTTGATTTATGCGAGAATTGGAGAAATGCTCAGTGCGTACTAGCCATCCACAAGTTTGCTGAAAGTTTTATGCCGTTTGGCATCTATATTCTGCTCACGAATCACTTATAGAAATGTAAAAAGAAATCTCAGTTCTTCGTTGCCGGGGGTAATTCAGATGGTATAATCACCCTTTTAAAAGACCTGGGATCAATTACAGGTGGGTCTCAGTCTAATAATGGCACAGTAGAGAGCCCACTCCTGATGGTAAAATGTAAGTAATGTACCAAAAAATATTATTAGTGTTGTAATTTTTATTTCTTCCAAATATGAACTTCCGTGCAAAGGTGGTAGTGAAAGGTTCACTTACCTGGTATCTGTTTATGCACGCAATTCTTTGGTCGGAGAAATGTTCCTTGTAGCATCTAATGCCGGAGAGTAACTTAGAAGTCAAATTAAAACTATCGTTAAACTTTAAATGACTTTAATATACATAAATAAAACGTATGCAAGTACTACTACGGATGACATTAATACTACTAGTTACTACAGAGAAAAATAAGGAAGTGCATGTGAACAAAACAAACACAGCCACACAGAGCCTATTCCCAGTGCCATCTGGTGGTTACTAGGAAAATTGTTAGATTACGTATAGAACAGAAATTTATGATTCCCAACAATTAGTAAATAAGAAAATAAAATAAAACATGTATCCTTGGCTTCTAAAAAAAAGGAGAAATACATGAGGAATGGAATTTGATAAAGCACGGGGCCTCACATCGCAGGAATAGTTAAGTTCTTAGAACACTGATCTCAAAATTAGAAAACTTTCGCAGTTTTCAGTACTTTTATACTTCATAATTAATTGTTTATTTAACATCATTTTCTTATCAAGGAGATATAACTCTTACAATTCAATATTTCATAACTAAGTGTAATAGGATACGAGGATAACATATCAAGTAACCCATCACAAATTACTCTAAGATATCTATTTAGCACTTTTTATACCTTATTAAGTGTATGAAAAGTATGTTGGACTTTTGTGCTATATTGTTTCTCATTTCTCCTTATAAGCAACTGCTTTAGAGAACATGTTTTTTTTTTCTATTTTACCGCAATCGTTCCCTAAACATTCGCCATTAAGAGAGTATCTTTTAACTTCCCATCTCTACTTAATCCTGACGGGATGCGATGGAAATATACCTAAAACACAATTTTGTCTTTGAATAATAGGAATTTGAATTATAATGACAGTGAATTGAGTTCTTTACATAGGTGTTAAGAATTATATTTGATACCACAGGAAACCCTACTAATTTTCCATGCATTTCTAGCGTATATTTCACGCACTTTGTTCAAGTTTCATTAGTTTTTTCGGACAAAATTTCTTTTATTTATTATATAAGTTCTATTGATATCTCAGAAATGGTTCTGTCATATAGACCAAAATTTGTTATAACATCTGTTAACTTTCTTTATAAGATTCAAATTCCATATTTAATCATGTTTTTTTATATATTCATGCTGGAAAAAATAATAATAATGGCTGAAGTAATAAATCCATACCGGTCCGCCAAAGAGGAAGATAATATTTCACTGCGGTAACCTCCTAAATTATGGCAACCCAACTCTCTCCTTTCAAGGCGGGTGAGAGAGTATTTGTTTAGGAACGGAAATGTATCAATGTCTTTTCCGCTCCTCAATAAATCTCTAACGTAAAAGTCGTTTACACTATTCACACATTATTTGTGCATATCAAAGATTATTTTTCCTGTTTTATATCTGTATTTGTCAGTAAAAAAACGTTTTGAAGTGGGTGTGGTGGATGTTTGCTTCTAATTAAATTAAAGTTCAATACAATTAATTTTTCATGAAAACTGCTATTTCTTGATGATTCTAAAATAATTTTGCAAACTATGCTCAATAAATAAATTTTCGTTTCGCTAGGATATGTTTTAAATATCATTAGGCGCACTCCATGTCTTTTGACAAATAACGTTGAAATTATAAATGTTCCAAAATATCTTGGAAATATCAATAATAAATATTTTGATTAAATGAAGTGACGAGAAGCTGATTCTTAATTCCAGTCGGAAGATGCTGACATTAACGAATAATTTAGCAACCTTCATTAGAAAAACTAATTTCGTTAAGAAGACTTTACCGCTACATTATTAATTATTATGAATATCTAGAAATGCGTATTTTTTGGAAAAAACTCCAGTAGTTAGTGCATATGATAAAAGACGTTGCCAACCCTTTCACCTTATTTGCAAGATGGGAGGCGATATTCATTATAATTAATTAATTACCGTTCTTTGCATTTGCACCAAGAGATGCTAAACGTAGATTAATTGTAATTAGTGTAGTAATGGCAAGTTTACTGCAAACTATTTGCAGGGAAGCATACATAAGATTAAAGTAATTGATTGAGGTGTATACGAAATTAAGAAGATGGAATAATAATTACGAAAAATTCAGAGAAAAGAGTTCTTTGGTATACATGTCTCCGGTGTACTAAGTGAAAGGTATAAAAATACCTACGTTTTGACAGGAAAATATGTATAATATGTATTTGCCTCAAAAGATAATTATGTACATAATTGGATTTTACTCCTTCTATTTGACCGTATAATAAACAAGACTTGGTACAGGAGAAAATATTTATAATTTTTCCGGTGAAATATGATATTTTAGAATATTACTTGCGTTAACTATTAATGCGTTTCTTTCTGTGTATGTGGGGCTTGGAGAATTTCCTACCCTAAGAGATATTTTATTAATGTAGTCTTATCTCTCTCTATGCCTTTATCATGACATATAGAATAGGCAAAAATAAACTTGGTGGATGATGCTGAACGGGTTCACGTGATAATTGTAAACTGCATATGGGCTTCGGGTAGCCTAGTTGTAGTGTGTCGACTTTCGGGGCTGAAGGTGCTTGGATCGAATCTTGACAAGCGCAATTGAATACCTCCGTGTCTGTGCCGGATATGGGCACGTTAAATCCGTAGATGGAAAAGTCCTTCTACGAGGTCATAGATGGTAGGAGAAAGTACAATCACCCAGCTGTCACCCCTGGGAGTATTTGGTCAAAATTGACGTGGCACCGAACTAAATCGGACTTCGATCCTTGTGGTGCCATTAAAAAGCCGCAACCCTGTGTGAGATAGTCAATATGGACCTCCTCTGGAATAGATTCTGACCAGGGGGTAATTGAAACAACAACGACAAACTGCATATAGAAATGAAAAGAAACAAAGCAATTTCTTGAGTACAAAGATTGAAATTTTTCAATCTTCTTCTTCATCCATAACTCCATGCGGAGAATATAATAATTGGGAAGAATATGGACAGTAAATGATATACTTTTCCCAAGGTATATATTCGAAACCTGGGCCCGAGTTAACTTAGTGTTAGCGCGTTGGGTTTCTGAGTTCCAAATCCGACGAGTGCCATTAAATGCCTTTGCGCCTAGGCTGGGTATGGGCAAATTAAATCCATAGACCTGAGAGTCCTTCTCTGTTGTCAGTGGGAGAAAGATACGAAACTCCAGATGCCACCCTTGGAGATACGTGGTCCAAATCAAGGTGCTAGAGGGTAGTGTTAACTCAATTGTACGGTGCTCGTAGCTAGGAAGTAGTCAACAATTTCCTCGGTACCTTAGGTGATTGTCCAGGACAAGTGCCTCCAAATTATATAAAAAATAATTCTAAATATTGTTGCCATTACATTAAGTACATACTTCTCATAATATTGTATTCATCATAATAACAACTAAAGAGTTATCTTGAGAACATTGTTCAATGTTTATTTTACCTATAATCGGACAACTGGCTTATTCTTTTCATCTACGGAAATTGATACTTTGAAGCTTTTCCTCATGATTTACTTAACTGACTTAACCCATTTAAGACTGGTGCTGTGAAAACGCAACATTAATTTCTGTAATTTTTAAAGGCATGCTCTAAGTTTTGTAAGTCTGAAGTAACAATTTTATTTTATTCTCTATACTGTAATTGTTCATAATAATTTTTTTGTTTTCACATATGCCCGCTTTTAGTACTTGCAAAAAATTGTTTTTTGAAAGGGAAAAAATGATTAATTTCAAATAATAACTGTAGATAACAGCGCATGTTAAATTTCCGATTTGATACTTGTTCCGAGTTTACTAGAGACTAAAGAACAAAATGCTTCAACAGGTAAGGCATGGTTTTTGTTTTTATGTTTCTCAACTTTTTTTTTTTAATGTTGCGAAAACGCAACATTAGTCCAATGCGTATTACTTAATTCCAATGTGTATTATTAGTGCTGCCTAGTTTTTTATGCAGTAAATTGGTATTGTTTGCATTTCAGATAAGTTTATCTCTAAAAAAAGCGATTTTTGAAATTGGAAGAGGCATTGGAGTGTTTTCATGAGCTAGATGATGATGATATTTCGAAATCGTCATTAACAGAATATAATGATGAACCATAATTTGTCATTATCCCTCCAGAATCGGATGATTTGACGGATGAAGAAGCTATTGATGGTGATATTTTATGTAAAAAGGTCAAATCACCTAAAGACATTGCAGGTGAAATCGATATTTTTTTTCTAATAAATATAAAAATAAGCAATATCGTAAGAAAAAGGAGCATATTATATGGGAAAAATGGAGACTCTACATGGATGTAATGAATTCTAAAATAAGTTTATTAGAGTTTAAGAGATCTATATCTTTGAGAGAGCCATATGTTTGATAAACAGGCTTGAAGAAGTGCAGATGAATTCTGTTTTACCTGAAACTTCACATACTGGAAGACCATCTTCATTTCAAAGTCTAATTCTCAACGAAACTCGGAAACACCGTATGGGCCATATTTATTATTAAAAATAGTGAAAATAAACAAAAAAGATGTAAACACTGCAAAAGTCAAACAATTACTGTACGTAATAAGTGTAATGTACCTCTTCATGCGAAATGTTTCAAAGACTTTAATTTTATTTTATTTTTTATTTATACCGTTTTGGACTAATGTTGCGAAAACGCAACATTTTGTAACTCTCGTAAAAATAAATTGAATTTTATGAAAACAGCTTATTTGTGTTATTAATGTTCTAAAAAGTGTTATAAAACTGCTTGGTGCATTTCCAATAAAGAAAACACGAAGCGGTCTTAAATAGGTTAAAACAAGACTGAAAACAAACGTGAAATCTTTCCAGGATAATTTTCGTGTTATTTCAAAGATTAAACCATTATAAAACGGAAAAAAAATCATTGGATGAGCATTAAATTTAGGCCTAAAAAAATTGTAATTTCTGATGAAATTTTAAATATGAATTCATGTCTAAATTCCCATAAGTGCTTAAATATATAAAATAAGCATCTGCTAGTTATTTTAGGATTCCAAAAATAATGACAATCTGAATTACTTTAATTTAGGACTTTTATGAATGATCTGCAGTTACAATTAGTTAAAATAAATTGTGACATTCAAATATATAACTTTTTTAGTTCAAAGTTTTAATCCAAAACTATAAAGTCCTCACTATATGTAATCTATTAGCTTTAACTATATGACGTCCAATTTAATAGTTAAAGAAAGAAATAATATACAAATGAGGTACTAGGAATTTTTTTAATGTTGTTTGCAATCACTAAAATCAAAAATATTGCTATAGATAATTTGTCTTTTCTTTCTTGAACAGTCAGCACAGTTCTAGGCTAATTCGTTATGCTTCAATATAGCACCAATATATTGTAATTAGAAAAAATCATTGGATTTTAAATTCTTTCAAAGGAATTACTCATTCAAAACTCCTAGTTTTGTGAAGTACCAAGTATTTTGAAATCAGAATTTTTTTCCAGGAATAAAATACAATCCATCCAGGGGAAGTAGATATCTACTCAACTTTGATAGCCCTGTAATAGTTTGAACAAAACGTAGCATTTCTCTAAGCCCAATTGCTTGTACGTTTATGATCTTCAGTGTTATGTAATGTAATAAAAATTATTCATCAACCACAAAATGTACCTTGCCACTGAGAGACTTCGAGTAGAAAAAAGAAAGGTGTCTTCAGAGAATGAATGGGAGTGGATATAATTTTTTTTTAACAAAGGGGTGGGTTATACAGTAGAAATTATCTATACGGTTCAGTTTTCTCCTCTTTATCTTACATGCTTTAAATAGAGGCTAGCTTTCATTTCAATAACAAGCCACTCCATGAATTCATATTTACCATCTGCAAATCTTTTTCAATAGTACTGTTAAAATGAAATGGTGGTTCAGGTCAAAAAAGCTACCTGTTCCGGATGTAATGTTTCTGGGAAGCAAATTGACCTGCTTTGGATATCTTACTTTTCTATCTTAGATATGGTTTCGTACCATTCTAGTATAGCGGTGTTTCCCAACCGTTTTCGAGTCGCCAAACCCTTCAATGGTTCCCACTCATCCTGCGACACACACACCTCCTCTTGTTCTTCATATTTTCCGTTAAAAGGCCATTTAAGACAAAGAAAATAAAGTAATATACATTTTACATGATTTAATACGAACTCATTTAAAAAAAAAGAAATTTGTAAAAAATGGAGAACATTAGAAACATTCATCTCACGGTCAAAGGTTTGTAAAAATAACAACAAACAGAACAGAACCTCAAGAAAAATAAAATTCACCGAACGTATGGATTCACAATCATATAATAATAAGAATAGAAAAACTATTACTTAAATAAAATGGTTTTATTCCGCTGAGGAAACTACAGTAGTGAACCCCAAAAGGGACAGCACAGACTGATAAATGACAAACTGACGTTTATAATGTATATACTGTACGTAGTAAAAAACTGTGATATAAATTGACCATCCCACAAGGGCGATAGATTTATAATGAGCAGAGTTTGCACTCTGAATGAGACTTTTCCCCCATTAAAATACATTTCCTGATAGTTACATGATAAATAAACATCGGAAATTTATTTATTTTTTTATTTATATTTTTTATAGTGTACTGGGTTATCAATGCACCTTGATGAAATCATCTTGCGTGTAACTGATCCAACTCCAGGTAAGTTTACAGGGCGATCTTGTTAGGAAAATTGTTTAAAATATCTATATTTAACAGTATTTTCTATTTTATTTGTTTTTGAGCTAAAACCATTTTTAATGGCTTACAAAGTCTCTGTCTGATATCATCTGTTGCAGAACAACAAAATTTTTCTCATCAGAAAAACATTATCTTTCTTCAATCATCAGGGGTTTAAAGCATATACTTTATAACTTCTGTTCTTCCGCCTTTTGTATTTCACTTTGATTATAACGGTTGCTTTCTCCCAGCTTCCATAAATTCATAGCTTTAGGAACCCTATCTTCTAGATAAAAATTTGTCAAACCAAATTAATAACCCCATGAATATCTCTCTGGTGCTTTATCTATGCTGAATGGATTTTGCCTTTACTAAGTAGTTTATCAGTTACAGTGGCAGTGCCTAACTATTGATTACTATTTCTTTTCTATTTGGGAACAATATTTTAAATTGTTTTCAGGCACACACAGAGGTCTTAGAGCGCTATATTTCCACTATAGCAACAGAAGCAGCATCTTTGTCAGCCGTATGCATAATATTTACGTAGATGTAATTACTTGCATGCTTCTTAATGTCCACTTAAAAATTTAGAGGTCTAAAACAGAATTATACAAGAACTGATACTATTTTCAAGCTTTTTCTGATATCGGTATACCCTGTTAAAAACAATCATGTTTTATTTTAGAAATCAAGGGTATAATTAAAATGCACTCATGCTAAGTTTAATCAAAAGAGCTAATTTCAAGGAAAATACTTCTGATGTAAAAGAGCATTGCGATGTCAAGTACTTTGTTGCAGCAATTTTAAGTAGCATACATCCTGGAGGCAAGAAGTAGCTACCAGCGAGCAATGAAATAGATTTTAAATCCCACTCACAACATGCAAAGTCAAATCAAATGAACATGAAGCAAAATTTGCACACAAAATTAAAATTCCATTAGAGGATGTGATATCATTTCAGTAAACCCCCTCCTATAAAAATTAAAGAAGATATGCCCCATTATATAATTATGATCCCATAGTTAATTACGGTTTAAAGTAATTTTACAAAATTTATTGACTTCGAAAGGAGTGTGTAAGTTTCTGCTGGCACAGCGTGAGAAATTACAGTACGCACTTATATGAAAATAATGACACAACAAACTCTAGGTTTTTTGTCTTTTGTATTTTTTAAAACAAAATTTAGAACAGGTTTATTTTACAGGTTTATTTTTTCTTTATACGGGGATAAGTGCTTATCCCCGTATAAAGAAACATTATATTATATTTTCTAAATAAGGCCATCAGTAGAAAACGAATGTTAATCTTTAATACATAATGATGATGTCAGAGTTCATAAAAAGTATTCTGTTTTTTAAAGATTAGCTTATGTTGTTCACATGGAAGTGGTAATTGCTCCTATCTCCTCTCTTATAAATTCATATATATATATATATATATATATATATATATATATATATATATATATATATAATAGATGATATGCAGATAACACATTGGAGAAGTAATACAAAGAAAATCAACTTATATAAAGAGAAGTAATATTATCTCAAGCACATTTACTTCAGGTGCCAAACAAAAAAAGTTAAAAGATTATTTTCCTTAAAACAATATTTAACTCTTTTAACTAAACCATACTTTTATTTTAATTATGCCTGAAAGTCAAAGACTTAGGTAAACGCCTGCAGAGCTTCAGTTTTAATGGCTTTCGAACATTTATTTAAGATAATTAACACTGAACACACCGCCGGCAAGTTTTCAAGATTCTTCTAGCTAACTGATTGAGACATGACGAAAGAAAAGAAAAAGCTGATTTAGAACGTCCTAATTTAATTTTATCCGTAAGTAGCAGACTGGTTGAAATGTTCTTTAGAGAAGACAGATGGAAGAAAACTAAAGAAGGAACAATGCAGTAGGTCTCTAAAAAAATATGATGAAGGTACGCTCTAAATGGGAGTAAATTCGGATATGATTAAATCATTCAATGGTTCTAAAGAAGTAAATTTGCAGTAAAACTTTGTCCAAATATTTGCATAATAATATATTGTCGAATTATATATTCATTTGTAATTATTCTATTCTATATTTATTTGTAATTATTCTATTGTGAAATTTGGATAATAATATATTGTCGAATTATATATTCATTTGTAATTATTCTATTATCCTGTTCAACTTTTTTAATTTTATAAAATATAATCGTCCAAAAAGTTGTACATTTGTATAAAGTTGTGCTGCTTAAATAATCAGATTAAAACTGTGCAGAAAAATACCCAAATTTATTTTTAAAGAGTTAATTTTTTCCTTTTCCTTTCAAAATGATCTCTCTCATCTAAAAATTATTTTACAACAAAAAAAAATCTTTAATTTGTAATTTTATTCCATCATTATATACACCAATATATATCTACTACTGTATGTTATTCCTTTCTTTAAATTCACCAATAATCCTCTTAAAACGAACATCACTTATGTTAATAAAGCATAAATTACTTTTAGAGATATAGGATCATCTTTTACTATGCAAAAGCTTAGCAGACCGGAGCTATTAACGAGTATACGGTAAACATTTCTAAGATGTGTATTCATTGTTATTCAAGATTTTGAAATTATGTATGTTGAGCTGAGCATCCACGCTGAACTGCTTAAACTACAACTGAAGTTATTTTTCAATCCTTATGTATATATATATGACTAACACTCGTACCAACGTGTGACCAGAATAGTGTTTTGAACTATTATTTAAACACTCATTTTAATTATTATTTTAAAATGTTTACAATCTTATGTAATATGTCATTTCAGAGCAACAGTTATTTAGGACACTGATTTCTTATCTTAGAGGTAGTGTTTCAAATTTCGTGTTTCAGTGTGTGTGTGTGTGTTAGTTAGTTAGAGTGAGAGACAGATTAAGAAAATATGGGAGTGATTGTATGCAACCCAAGGTAAAAAAACATTTATTTTTAATCAACGATGAGGTCGCTTTGATTTGTCGGAAATTAGAACTTGAATATCAAGGTATGTTTTATAATTTTCATAACACTGCTGTTAATTTTTATATTGCTAACGACCAGAAATTTCAGTTGTCGAAATAATACATAAGGAATATTCGGATCATATCACATTAAATAGCCTACGCTAAATTGCTTATTCTCTCCATCTCGATCTGTCAAACTGGTTCGACTGATTAAAACAAGCATATTTTTTCAAGTAGAGATTTATGATGAATTCTCAAACGCCCTAACACAACCAATAAGGAACAGCTTTTGAATTCAGAGGGAGAAACGATCAGGATGATTATCTATATATATAAAACAGTTCCGTAACTGACTGATTCATTCATTCACTGACTGACATACAACGCACAGACCAAACCGCAAGACCTAAAGGGCTGAAATTTTGCATGGCGATTCTTCTAATAGTGTAGGGGTGCACTAAGAAAGATTTTTCAAAAATTCTTCTTAGATTTTTTTAAATTAAATTTTTAAGCTGTTTTTTAAACTTTTTTTACGTTTTCATTTAAAATAATACATTGAGGGTTATAAAATTTATATCACGAGAAAGATCATAAAAATTCCTTCAAAATGAATTTTTTTTCGAATTTTTACCTCCATTTCCTGATTTTTGGTGAATTTTTAAAGATTCATTTTTAGAATTTAATTTATTAAATGCCGATCACGTGATTTCTTTTTCTGGTACTTTCAATGAATTTATCGTCACGTGCGTAACAACTAAATAGACAAAAACAATATTTTTTTCTCTTTCTAATGCAGCAGACGATTGGATATTATCCAAAAAAAATGCATATCCCTTACGATTTTTTTATAAATATATATATATAGATAGATATATATTTTACATCAATTGTATACATTGATCATCGCATTTATTATAAATATATATATTTATTTTTTGGCATAAATTGCATACGTTGACCATTGTATTTAATTTGAATGTACTCCGTAACGAAGCGCGGGTTTTCAGCTAGTATTAAATAAAACGATATCCAGAAGATTATAAAATATCGTCTGATGGAATTACATTTGTAAAAATATTGCACCCTAAATTGATTTATTTGTTCATTTATCTATACATATAAAACAGTTCCGTAACTGACTCATTCATTCACTGACTGACTGACTGACTGACATATAACACACAGACCAAACCGCTGGACCTAAAGGGCTGAAATTTTGCATGGCGATTCTTCTAATAAGGTAGGGGTGCACTAAGAAATATTTTTCAAAAATTCTTCTTAGATTTTTTTAAATTAAATTTTTAAGCTGTTTTTAAACTTTTTTTACGTTTGCATTTAAAATAATACATTGAGGGCTATAAAATTTATATCACGAGAAAGATCATAAAAATTCCTTCAAAATGAAATTTTTTTCGAATTTTTACCTCTATTTCCTGATATTTGGTGAATTTTTAAAGATTACTTTTTAGAATTTAATTTATTAAATGCTGATCACGTGATTTCTTTTTCTGGTACTTTAAATAAATTTATCGTCACGTGCGTAACAACTAAATAGACAAAAAAAATATTTTTTTCGCTTTCTAATGCAGCAGACGATTGGATATTATCCAAAAAAATGCATATCCCTTACGATTTTTTAATAAATATATATATATATAGATAGATATATATTTTTCATCAATTGTATACATTGATCATCGCATTTATTATAAATATATATATTTATTTTTTGGCATAAATTGCATACGTTGACCGTTGTATTTAATTTGAATGTACTCCGTAGCGAAGCGCCGGTTTTCAGCTAGTATAACATAAATTATTATATCAAAATGCTTAAATTATATTAACTATATAACTTATAAATTATATAAATATATAAAATATATAAATAAATTAAATTAGATACAAATAAATAAATACATAATTACTTAAATTATATAAATATATAATGTATATAATTTATATAATAATACAAATTATATATTATATATATTGATTTACATAACATAAATTATTGTGCCACTGTCTTGTTCAGAATTATTATCCTTGTACTTAACGTTATTCATTATCATTGTCCCTATTCGCTTGATTTCAAAAATTTTATTAGAGCGTATTTTGAACGAAACATCTCGGTTTATCAATTTCTTTTCTTTTACTCGTCAAAAACGCAAAAGTCATTATTTTTATTCACTTGTCTTATGTTACTGAAAAAATGTATTTTTGTGAACAAATATCCTATTTTCTTAACATATCAAATGGTGTGTGACCGAGTCCAAGAAAGAAAGCTACCATTTGTTATTAAATATCAGAATTTATCCGGTATGAAAATTAAACACAAATACACACACTAATACGAATCGCAAAATCGATTATATCGATAACATTAATCTAATTATCATTTCTGTAGGTGATATGCCTGGTTGTCATCGTATGTAATTTTAGTACGTTAAGATTTAAAAACTGTCTTCCATATAAATCATCCCATAGTACAGTACATGACAATATGGGGGGGGGGGGGCGCAGCTACCTGCGTACGAAATACTACAGTCTCTCATACTAATTTCAGCATGTAGCAATTAACTGGAGAAAAGCATTAAACACCTTTCCTGAATTTAAGAGCGTAAAATTAATTTTTTTAATGTCAAGCTTTGTTATTAATTTAAAGATGTAAATTATATAATAAACTGAATTTACCAATCTAGACAAGAATCTTAATGTGTTGACAGCTACACACATTAAAACGTGCACATTCTTTCACGCATTTTTATTAAAACAACAAAGAGATCCATTGAGTTATAGTCTGCGACTTCTAACCATTTTTCTACTGACAAAAGTGAAAATTAGATGTGTTTGCCTCCTGTATTATTTTTAGTGGAAACGACATTTCTGTCAGGCGATCATTACGGAAGAAGAATTTCTAGAATTTTTCTCACCCAGGCAGCATTATCGATCAAAAGTTTAACACAAAAGACCTGGATTCTGCAAAAGGTATGTCTTTACAGATTTTTTAGGTCAAAATATCGGGATTAAAAAAAAAAATATATATATATATATATATATATATATATATATATATATATATATATATATATATATATACAGTCGAACTTCCATATATCGAAGTAGCAAATTGCCGAAAAAAAATTCGATATATAGAATTGATCTTAGTTTTATCATAATTCTCCTAAAATATTAAAATTAAAGCTAATTTTCGTATACGAAACTCCATTTCTCATTTATATGCGAATCACATTAAATTAAATTTAATAATTAATAATAATTAAAAAAGGAATTAATATGAAAGATTTATTGAGTACTACATACCTTTTAAAAAAACATTAATCCAGACAGTGGTTACAGTGATCACACTTACATTCTTTTAAAAAAAAGCTACGAATATCTTGCTGAACAGCCAGTTTTGCAGAAGGTTCATCAAAGAAATGTTCGCATTAATTCAGTCCACTAAAAACTTCATCAGGGACATTTTCCGCGAATTGAAGTCCACGACGTATTGTTTCAAACGCTTCTGACTACAAGGCAACCGAAATTCGAAAATGAGTTGGGGGAATTTAGGAATTCCAGAACGGAACAAAAAACCGTTTGTCCACCCCTCAACCTCAGCTGAGTTGCGGGGTTCGTAGTGACCTTCACTGAACTTCCTTTTTCCCCCTGACCTTCAATTTTAGTGATGTAAACGGTCTAAAGTGGAATAAAATCTCCCAATATGGCTTGAAAAAAAATTCGATATATAGAGATTTTTTCGATATATAGAAACAGTTTTTCTATGTAATGAACTTGGAGATTTGCTAAAAGTTCGATATATAGAAAATTTCGATATATGGAAGTTCGATATATGGAGGTTCGACTGTATATATATATATATATATATATATATATATATATATATATATATACAAATAAATAAATACATAATTATTTAAATTATATAAATATATAATTTATATAATAATACAAATTATATATTATGTATATATTGATTTACATAAAATAAATTATTGTTTCACTGTCTTGTTCAGTATTATTATCCTTGTACTTAACGTTGTACTTAAAGATTTTTATTTTATGTCTATTATGTGTATTAAATCTTTAAGTACAAGGATATGTGCTTAACCTTGTACATAAAGATTTTTATTTTTAAAGGAAGGAATAAAACAAGATTTTTTTAAAAATTTCTTTTTGTAGAACCTAATTCCAAACCGATTCTGAGGTGAAAGATATCAGGTTGGAATACACACATAAAAAAGGGTATTGCGAGGAGGAAAAATGTGGTAGAATCATGAATCTATCGAAAGTACAAGTGTTTTTTTATAGATTAAATTCATAAATTTTAGTAGGCCCACAATTTAGAATATTTATATTTTTACTTGAATTGAAATATTTGCCTTAAAAGTTTAATTGCATAGGTAAAATGACTTCGGAATATATTTCTCTTTCATTCAAAACTTTTTACCGAAACGAAACTTAAATAGATGAACACATAAAGATAAACAATCTAGCATGTAAATATATTTTTGGGCTATAAAAAGTCGTGTGCTTTGCTGTTGGACTAAAAGTTAAAGGTTTATCCGAATATTCTTATTTGAATTCAACATTTGTGATACTTAAATGAAGAAATAAATATTAATATTTACGTAAAGTAAAAACAAGTATTGCAGAAAGAATGCAGTGCGTGTTTGGTCATACTTAAAATTTGAATATTCCAAGAAAGGCACAGTCTTTTTATACCATATCTAAGAGAGAATTTTATTTCAGTACATAACTTTTTATACTTTTAATGCTGTCTTCATTCATTATTCAAAAGTACGTGAAGACCTTCATAGTCGTAATGAATTTTTACTATTTCCTTAATAGCTTTGAAATATATTCGTATTTTATGTAAATGGAATTCCTCTTCAGTAGATGCACGTTTCTCACAGGAAGAATGAATTGTATTGTTAAAATATCATAATTTAAAGTTGTTTCATTTCATGTCGTATTAAATTTCAGTGTAACATTTTTACAGCAAAATTCTAAATATGATTATTAAAAATTATAAAACATACAAGTTAAATGTTAAAATTAGTAGATCATCAGATATTATTGTATATACTGGCCTCACCGCTTTATATCTGGGTGAAATCGAGCATTCGCAGAAGAAATTAAAAAAACCTCAGTTTAACGAATATAGTCTTTCTATATACAAAGACTTTTACTATTTAGTTGCCTTATAATAACCGAAGAAGCCCTGTCGTCATTCCTCTTTGAGCACTTAATATGGCCATGTTCACCACTTTCAGCAAGATATGATTGTAAAATATGTTAAAGAAATAACAGCTACCAACACAGCTCTAAATACCCCTTGAAGTGTTAAAAAAGGTTTTTCAGAAGGTTCAAAGACATAAGGATATTTCTTTGTATAGACAAGAACTGACTGAATTTTTACTGACAAGGAGAATTCCTTGTCAGTATAAGGGTCCCGAGAGTTGTAACCTTTCATCAGGTTTAATATCATGCATTAGTTGCCAGCCAACAAGGACGATGTCTTCCTGGAAATCTAATTAAATGTGTTACAGTAACTTCGGAAATCAGAGGTTCATGGCAATAGACCTCCGAAAGGTCAAAGAAACTTCTTTAATGTCGGTATACACACAAGATGTCTGTCTTTTTCCCCTATGAGAACAGAAGAACCAGTCAAATGTGAGCTACGAACATCAAAACTGGACTCTGAATTTTGTTCTTCATTGGCAAGCACCGTGTTAAATGAAAACGCAAAGGTCTACTACATCTCATATTTTGAATGTACAGAAAAGTCGACACAAAAAACAGGAATCTCGGGTGAGATTTTTCAATTATATTCATGGACAATAGGCAGGTTTTCAAAGAGATCCCGGGAATTAATATAAGTCACGAATACAAAGTTATTGAGTTCACTGAGTGGCAAGAATGGTCATCGTATACAATGACATGCGTTGGGGGTTGTGATGTAAAATGCAAACAATAAGACTCAATCAAGTATCAATCCATAGCTCCGAATGAAGTATCTTCAGAGCGGGGAAACAAAGCTCATTATGAACATAATAAAAACGAGATGATTAGGTTTGCGTAACTAAAAAGGACTTCGTTACAAAGTAATAATAATATTGTAACAGAATTACATTTTATTTCATGTAAAAGTGATTTATCTTTCTCTCTCCCACTATATATACATGTGTGTGTGTGCAAGTAATTAAGTAATTAAGCAATTCCTCTGGAAGTCGCTTATAACCGATATTTGGAAACAGAAGAATGGACAATGACGTCTGGCGGTGCCTTTTTTGGTTATAGTTGTACTCTGGCTTGAGCAGCATCAAATCCAGACAAAATAATCTAATTGATGGGAATAATACCTTTATTAACTTGTACACAGTGTGTTCATTAAATTGATTAACATATTGTAAGAAGTATAATATACTGGAAGATATTTACATATTTATAAAAAAATTAGAGACTAGATATTGGCGTCTGGTTCAATCCATATCCAATACTCTAAGTGACACGTTTGTACTTGACTTTCACACTCACGTGACATTCAATTTTCCCACCATAACAAAGGAAAATTATTTACGTTTATCCTAGTGATCAACTATGGTGCAATATTTCCATAGCAACAGCTAGACGCCACACAAAAAAACAGAAGTAGTTATTTAAGGAGAGAGACAATATTAAAGGTACAGAATTAAAGAAATATAATTAATACTGCTGAGGTGTAATTATTACATATATATAATTTATATTTATGTTTTGACCAAGGTGCGAAGTCTGGTCGATTCGCAAAATAGCTCGCCACATCTAGAATTGGTCAAGTCACTTGGCCAAAGCCCGAAATAATCTAGAATTTACGACTATTTCGGACTTTGGTCAGCCAATTCTCCTTGAACCGATAATCAACGGGCAATTTATGAACTGTCCAAAAAAAGTACCCAAAGGTTGAAGTTTTTCAGAGCTGGATCAAGCAGTTGAGGGTGTTGATCATACCAATCCTAACTCATATTATTACCACTATGCAAATCCCTTAAGTTTAGTAATATTAGTAAAAATCACTTCAAAATCGAAAATAAAAGGACAATTTTTCCTGAGAAGTTTGAAAACTGGCCATTGATTGTAGGGTGCAACGCGAACTGGCTGGCCAAAGCCTGAAGTAGTTATATAAATTCTTTATAATTTTGGTCTTTGGTCGAATGACATTGCCAATGCTAGAATTGGCCAGACTTCTGACATTAGTGCTCTTTACACGCACGCTCTTTCGCGAGTGCTTGGAGCTTACCGGATTGCGCGTGGGAAAACTTGCAGTACGCTCCAAAGCAGCTTTTCCTTCCTCTCCGACACCTTCACACATGAACTCAATAGCGCAGGATTGTGGTTTCACGCGGGAAAGAGCGTACGTGTAAAGGGCTCTATTGGCTTTAACTTACACACACACACACAAACATATAGATATATTTATGTAAATATATGATAAATAAAAACAATTCATGTAAAATTAATTTCGCATTGCTTGTTATTGATTTTGCATAATTAAACTCGTACACTACAGATGCTTACTAAGTTTCACTGTATTCTAACTATCAGTTCACGAAATATTCATTAGTGTAATAATTATGGTTAACATTTGAACACCAGTGTATATATATATTATCTAAGTTTACAGAAGCGGATAAACATATATTATCACACAGATGGGGAAATATGCCCCATTGTGTCATTACAGTATTATTACATCGGGAATATCTAGCTTAGAAGAGTATATAAGAATTTTTTTTTTACTTGTATAGTAGATTGCTAAAAATTTCTCTAAGTTTAGCTCGATATTAGATCTAATAGTCATAAATAAATATTTAAATATGAGTTGAGGTTTTCTGAAGCGGATGCAAAGGGGGAAAATGCAATGTTCTCGTAGATGCAAGCGTGGAATCCTTTCAAATTTACTATGTTGAAAAAAAAAATTAGCAAAAACTAATTCATAGGTCTAACCTTTAGCTAAATTATATATATACATGTTAATTTATTTTTTCATTATATTCAATATTTAAAGTAAGTTTCATACTTTTATATAAAATTTTACGAAAACAGTTGACACAAAACAGTATAATTCAGAGACGTTTTTCCTATTGGAGAACCAGAGCCCCACCCTTTACACCTGGGTTGCATATATATATATATATATATATATATATATATATATATATATATATATATATATATATATATATATATATATATATATATATATATATATAGAGAGAGAGAGAGAGAGAGAGAGAGAGAGATAGATAGATAGATAGATAGATACATATAGATATAGATAGATATACTAGATACAGATATAGAGAGAGCGAGCCCACCTTTCCCCACCTCATTCCTCGTAATGTGTTTGCCTGTGACGTCATGCTGATGAGAAGCTTTCGCCTCGCTTGCACTGAACTTTGATTCTTGGCGGGCAGCCGAGACCGGAAATTGAATCCAGTAAAGACGGACATGTGTATAATTTTAGGTGCAATGCTAAACGAAGGCGCTTATATTAAAAGCAACTATTCCTAAGACGTGTTGTATCAAGACGTAATGATACATTGATCTCCTTTGTAAATGTAAATGTAACCTTTGTCGTCCCTAGATATCCAAGAACTTTTAAATAAATGTTTTGTTTTCGTATTATCACGCTCAGCCAGTTGATTCCTGACCTAAATATATATATATACACTGCTGGACACTGTAAATGCAACACCCTGAAGGAAACATGCAAATAACATGAAATTTACAACATGCATTAGCGGAGGTGAGATATGCAAATGATTAGAATTTCAGCTCAGACGCACATTACGCCTGTGCGCCACTTCAAAGTGCTATTTAAGGCTTGGAGATTTCAGCGATTTCAAGTTCGGCAATTGTGTTTTTCTTGTGGTTTTTTCAAAAAAACTATCAGTTATGCGTCGTCGAAAACAGAGATCATCTTTTGATCAAGTATCCGAGTTCGACAGAGGAAGGATAGTGGCCTACCGAGATTGTGGATTATCTTTCAGGGAAATCGGCAGTCGTGTTGGACGAAAACAAACAACTGTAATGCGGATATGTGATCGTTGGATGCAGGAGGATACGACGGACTGGCGTGTTCGATCGCATCCACCTCAGCGCACCACTTTACGTGATGACAGGCAAATTGTGCGCATGGCAGTGACGGATCGCTCAGTCACATCACGAACCATAGCACAGCACATGCAGTCTGTAACGCATCATCCAGTGTCTGCGCGTACCATTCGACGCCGTTTACAGCAGAGTGGTCTGTCCGCAAGACGTCCATTGCTTTGTCTACCCTTGACGCAGAACTACAGACGTCTCCGCCGCCAATGGTGCGATGACAGAAGGATGTGGACGGCAGAATGGAATGAAATAGTCTTTACTGACAAGTCACGCTTCTGTCTGCAACACCACGATGGTCGCATTCGAGTCTGGAGACATCGTGAAGAGAGGATGCTGAACAGCTCCGTTATGCACCTCCACACTGGTCCTGCACCGGGTATTATGTTATGGGGCGCTATTAGATATCACTCTCGCACACCTCTAGTACGCATTGCTGGTACTTTAAACAGCCAGCACTACATCTTCGAGGTGTTGGAGCCAGTTGTCCTTCCTTACCTTCAGGGCTTGCCCACAGCCATATTTCAACAGGATAATGCGCGACCACACGTGGCACGCATTGTCCAACGGTTCTTCGTCAATCGCCAGATTGAAGTGCTTCCCTCGCTCTCCGGATCTTTCGCCGATAGAAAACATGTGGTCCATGGTTGCTCTACGATTGACCCAGATTCCATCCCCAGCTGCCACAGCAGATCAACTTTGGCAACGTGTGGAAGCTGCTTGGTCTGCTGTACCCCAAGAACTCATCCAAAGTCTCTTTGAATCAATGCCGAGGCGTGTGGCAGCGGTGATCTCCAACAATGGCGGCTACTCTGGCTACTGATTTTGGCAGGAACCACACTTCACAGAAGTCTATAAATTTAATCATTTGATACTTGGTCAACATGTTATCTACAAAATAAATTTTGTTGTGATATCTCTTGTCTTTCTTGGTGTTGGGAATTCAAAGGAATCTTGGAGGGAATTCAAAGGAATCTTCAAAGGTTTCTTGGGAATTTAAAGGAATAATTTCAGAATTTCGTTCATATCTTTATTGATTATGAATGTAGGCATAAAAAACGTGCAGTAAATAAAATATACTTTCAGTTGTTTTTATAGAAAGTCTCTTGAATACATAAAACAATCATTTTCGTTTTTTAAATAAACACTTGAAAAAAGCTAAATATATTATAATTCCCCTATAATCCCATTATTTAAAATATTCTTTTTAAACTTCCTTCTGGTAAGAGAACTTCAATTGCTGCCGTAGACAAAGTACAGCCAACAAGTGATTAATGAATCTCTTGTCTTTCTTGGTATTGCAATTTGGGTGGCCAGCAGTGTATATATATATATATATATATATATATATATATATATATATATATATATATATATATATATATATATATATAAATTTATTTATTTCTTTATTGATATGTTTGTGTGTGTAAAGTCTACGGAACCTGAAGGAGACATTACATCCACTCCTGTCTTGAATAACAGTCCTCAGCAAACTTAGTGAACAGTAAAAATAATTTTATTTTCAGATTATGGGCATTATGATACACATTTTCGACAATACTCTGATATTTTATTGGTTAACATATCAATAGCAAAAAAAATTATTGAAGGTTATTAACATAATTGCAGAGAACAGAGGAGAGAATAGTTAGCGTCTGGTTCAGCCCATATTTAAAATGGAAAGTGGACAACTGGATTCTCCGAGAACAATGGATATTTCGTTTCACTTGAACAGTTACTAGTATAGGAAGCGATCTTCTAAAGTGACCATTAGGCTCCACTAAAACAACAACGGAAGTAGTTGTGTACGTGTAAAGACAACATAAAAGGTATAGATTTATATCCAGGCTATTCCATGGGTCTATGTACGTATGACAGTTCTTTTGATACATGGTCAAAATCACACTGTATTTGCTCATAATAGTATGATAAAAGATCATCAAGAACGAAAAACTATATAAACATTTAAAATTTAATTTAATATCTATAACCTGTCTTAAAGAACAGATGTTTCTTATGGTAAGAACAGACATTAAATCATTTTAAAGTATTTATCACTTTTTACCACATATTTTATCACAATAGGAATTATTATATGTTTAGATAAAATATCTCACTGCAAACTCAGCCTCTACCAGTAATTTTATTTTTGTTGTTGTAATCGGATGGTAATGCTATATTACTATTGAGCATAAAAATAATCCTATTTAATCGTAAACGAAAAGCTTTTTAATCTGTTTAAATACCTATTCATATTTCATTTTGCATAAAAGAACTTTTAATTCTCTTCACATAAATTGAAGTTATTATTTCTATTTTGGAAACGTTAAAAAACTAGAAAATTAATATTAATTTAATATTAAGATTAAATTACAAAAGTCGTTAAGACTCCCATTAACACAAATAATGCTGTATTCGACATAGGACTTTTTTCTAAAATAAGTAAAATATTTTCAGTTTTGAAGTTTATTAATTAACATATCTCTCCTAATACAGAAAAATCTTCTCTGCAGTAAAATTTACTAGCATTTTTTAGTAATCTGAAAGTCTCTGCATTAGAATCATAAAACTTGAAGCTAAGATTAAAAATCAACATTTACGTTTTCAAAAAGATTTCAAATCAGCATTAGTACTTCTTTAAAGTGTCAAATGTTCTTTAAATTCTAAAAATAAATAATCCTAAGTAAGTAAACAAATAATATAATAATTATATAAATAAATTATATATATATATATATATATATATATATATATATATATATATATATATATATATATATATATATATATATATATATATATATAAGTACACGTCTATAAACATATATAAAATCTATTTTAATGTGCAATTAAAGATATACATAAAATAAGTGATAAAACAGTTTATATATATTTATATATATATATATATAAACTGATATATATATAACCTAAAAACCCTTTTAAATTTCCAAAATTCATTCAAAAATGCTTGGGCGTATCGAGTTGAAAATCTATTGCGTAGTCGATTTAGAGAACAAAAGAAATCGAACTTAATTAGTCATTGCCTATACAACCCCTGTATTGTTCCCCAATCTATTTGATCCCAGATTTCTGGGCACGAACCAATAATTGCAAGAGTTTTCGATCACGAGACAACACTTCTATGAAGTTATAAATAGGCGTGCACCAGTGTACTGATGGGATTTGTTGAATTGTCGCTGCCGCGATAATATGTAGAAGTGTAGGGAATAAAAAGTCTTTGTTGTAAGTGTGGCGTGATTTTCATGTGCCCGGGGCTGGAAAGGTCAGATTAGAAGAGGTCAGTAACTGAGATTTAAAAAGATATTCTTCAAGATTCCAAAACCGACAGCTATTCACCGGCCTACGACTTCCAGAGCGGGAACTGCGTCACCGACTAGACCCTTGTGACGCGTCGACGTCCCATCACTCTCTCGCCCGGTGCCGAGTTGTTAGAAAAAGGCTTTTGTCTATAATCATATATAAAATACATCTATTTTAATGTGCACTTAAATATATACATAAAATAAGTGTTAAAACAGTTTTTATTTATAAAATTTAAACTACCGAGTGTACATATATATGTATGTACACGTTTATAAACATTTATAAAATGCATCTATTGTAATGTGAATTTAAAGATATACATAAAATAAGTGATTCCAAAATAAAGTAATCGAGTATACATACATATGTATGTACACGTCTATAAACATGTATAAAATGCATCTATTTTAATGTGCACTTAAAGATATACATAAAATAAGTGATAAAACAGTTTTTATATATAAAATTTATACTACCGAGTATACATATATATGTATGTACAGTAGAGTGGAGCGCTCGTATAGGGAATTTTTTTTTTTAAATTTTCATTTCTAATAGTGATAAAAGTTTGACCTACCTATAGAGGAACAAAAAATGTATTACAATTTTTTAATAGTATTTTCATTTTACCGGCGCATTTGCTTTGAAAATTTACATTTTTGCTGGCATACAGATGAAACTTGAACTAGGATATTGTTCTAAATTCTATATAAACTATCAGTTATTAAGAATAAAACGACTCACAAGGAACAAAAGATTACTAATTTAATATAAAAAAGCTTCACTTAAAACATAAAACATATATAAAACTAGTTAAAGGATACTTTAAAATCACGTTTGGTGTCGAATTTGGGCATCAATTTTCTTGACTCAATTCTGGAATTCACGAGACCTTCTCTGGACTTTTTATCACATACCTCCATAGAAACCTCCGTTAGTGTATTTATTGAACGTTCTAAGGCTTGGGTATTACATGGAAATCTTAGAAAAGGTATCTTTTCACTTCCTTTTGTTTCCACCATCGAGAGCAAATCTTTATCCTTGACGTCTCTCAGAATTGGAGGTTGGAAATACTTTTGTTGCCAATCTATAAGGTCGGTGTAAGATTTGGCATTAAGATTTATTGTAGCGACCTCAAAAACACAAGGAAACAGTCCATGATGAATCGCGTTTCTTGCTTTAAGATTCTTCTAGCAGCAAGTTCACGAACGTGTTTTTCAGGTTCTGAGAGCGTCGATAATTGAACATTCTGAGGATGTGCAAAGAAGCTGTTCCGCTGAATGACAGAATCGACTACTTCTTTTAGTTGAGGTGGAAGGTATCGAGAATTTAAAACCAATTTCCAAAAATGTCTAGACCCATCTTTGCATGACGGATACATTTTAATTTGGAACCAAACAGCAAGTTCTATGCTTTCAGCTGTCCCAGTACTTGGGACAGCGTAGCCTACATAAACAGAGTCTGGTTCCTGAATGTGTTCTTCTACTGAATGAACTGAAATGTGTTCTTCTACCATCACTTGGCGGTATTTTTTGACACCCATTTTCACTATCGTTAGAACTTTATCCTTTCTGCAGTCAAAGAATAAAGCTGGAACACTGAAACTCGATGTTTAGCTAACATTTCTGTACATTCTTTGGCTGTCTCAAGGCGCAATTTTGATCTGTCTATTATTTCGACATCTGATTTAATATCATAAAGAACTGCAGACGTGACTGCTGCACCAGCTCTATCAGATAGGCCATATCGATCACATGTTTTTTACAAAGACGGCAAGCTGAGATTTGATTTTTTCTGGGTCACTTGGAGCTTTGAAGAACACGGTTCTAAATTATCGCCTATATCAATTGTATCTTTTGACTCGGCCGATATAACAGAGCTTCGTAGAGAAAGTTCTGTATTCTTGCTTTTCTCTGTATTTGTCACAGAAGCATAATATAGTTCTAACATTCTATTTCTACCATTTCGTTTTTGTATTTTTTTCGTTTGTGAAAAGTCTATACCACCAATAATCATTTTTCTTTCAGTCAGTAAAAAAATTTCTGATCAGTAAAAAAAGTTTGTTCTTCTTTCGCTACTTTTGTTCCTTTTAGACACTTACATTGTAGAAAATCTTTGCACTTACGAGAATAGATATCAAATAGTTTGTTACTACGGGTATGGAAATCTTCTTTTTTATCGTTAGTCAATCGTTTCCAAGATTTTTTCATTTTTTTATATATCGAATGGTAAGCTTTTATCAACTATATAATGCGGGTGTGGGATACGATTGAAATTGAAGCTTTTTGCCATATAGTTTCGATTCTCACCGCAACAATTTCAGCAATATGTAAAACAGCTAGCTTGTCCTTCTTCGTGTATCCGATTTAAGCTTTAGCTGGAATCTTACAAAATTATAAAATTTCACCTCCTTATACGTAGGTAACATATTACCTTTCACCTCTTCAATGTTTCCAAAAATACAAGAACTACAAAATGGGTTGATTGGGGTTGTTAATTATGATACCCAATGATATGATTTGCATATGTAGAATTAAGTATTGCGTTGTGTTTTTTGAAGAATGACAGATTATCCGATTGATATAATAACGGATACATTGATTAATACATTATGTTATCACAACTAATCTCTTCATTTACAGTTACATTCAATATCATTAAAACCCTTTTTATTTTACTTCCTACAATACAATTATCACTAGTAATTTCTTATCAATTATTATACCTTTACTACAATATTTTCTCATCGGGATAATGTACTGCGTATGCGAATGGCAAGGAGAGATAACAAGTTGAGAGGGGGCAATTGAAATGAGAAAACGGTCAACAGCTGCGTTTAACGAAGGGCCCAGCTGGTGATAATGAGCTGAGGAAAATGTGAAAACGGAGTCACAGTTAGGAGAAGAAAAGGGGTAGGGCAATTTACGAGGTTGACCGGCGTTAGAAAAGCCACAGGAGGCCCAGGCGAGAGCGTGGGAAGTCAAAAATGTAAGAAACCCCAGACAGGTGCAAGGGCGAACGCCCCCGTCAATATGGATTGGAGAAGATGGGAATATAAAATGGGTGATCGGCCAATGAAGGGGTCCCGGATCGACCCATAGGACAGAAGGTGGCCACCAATGAGGGCCTGAATATTTAATGATGGAAGTTGAGCTCGAGAGGAAAAGTTTTTAGAGAGAGCAGAACGATTTGAGATCTTTCACTAAGAACACATAAGCCCCGGTAGACAGCGAAGGAAGAGAGAAGATGACGGGCTGCTAACTTAATACCGGAGAGACAAGCCAAGTCCTCGGTACCCGAAAAAGCAAACCGATATGAGATAGATGCAGAACCCCAATACCGGAGAGGCCGACCGACTAACATGTCATTTAGCGAGAGAGGAGCAGCCGTTTCCCCTGGACCAACGCGCCCCCGTAGCAAATGCCAAGATGCGGAGAAAAGCACCCTGAGTCCGCCGCATGCCGATGATCGCAGCTGTTACCCTGGACCAGAGAGCCCGATGACCCCCCAGCCATGCTTGTGATGAGGTACGGACCTTCGGAGTGACGAACGCTCTCCCAACGCGAGTGTATTCTCGGAGACGTGCAGAGCCCTATGTTTTTCCCAGCAAGGATTGTGATATCGAGATTTCGTCAGACAAGGTAGGAGAGTATTTTGACTTATCCTAGCAATGCCCAATGCCTACTAGAGAGCGCAGTTAATTAGATAGGGCAGATTAGGTGAAATCTTTATATTTATGCATAGAATGTCTATCATAAAATAGTGCTTGTGTATATCCATATTAATTGAAGTAGTATCTTGCAATAGTTTTGTAATGTGTTTATGTATAGCAATTAAGAATGTAGGATAATATAGCAATGTTAGGGAGTAGATAAAAATGTCAGTAGTTTGATATTGATGAGAATGAAGGTTAGATAAATAATCAGAATTAATGTATTGATAAGATATAGTAAGGAAGATAATTTGAAATGTATATGTAGATATATGGTGTTAATGAAATAGAAATTCGGAAATCTTTAATGAATAATGTTGTTTGTATATGTTTATGATTGGTTTAATAAATTGATTTGGAACTATACATATGAGCATCACTCTCTAATTACTTGTACTACCACTAATACTATAACTAATAATCTTATTACGGTGACAGGGCACACTGCTTCCACTTGATCGGCCGGGTCTATTCTTTCATAGAATCTGGTTAATCTCGATGGTAGTCACTGCGTAGTATTTACGCTTTGGGGACATCGGTGCAAATAAAACGTCAAGCTATATTAATTTATAATACGCTGGCTAATTCAAGCTTTCAATTCGAGCTTTCTCATTCTAAATTAATTCGTCGGCTCATGCTTTTAACTACGGTCTAGGTGTTCGTCCTTGCTGCTCCTCGGTCGTAATATTTTTTTAGGATCCCCGCATCATCTGATCTGCTCTCTTTTCTTCTATTTCCTTCGTTTTATTATTGGTCTGATATATTTTATTCCTTTTCTATTGGGCTACTCATTTCTTTCCAGAATCTTTTTTTTCTCCGCCTTCTCGTAGGTGGGGCCACTCGCCTCCCATCATCATTATTCCCACGGCAATATTCCCATCTTCTCGAATATCATCTGTTTCCGATTTTCACCACTTAGCCCACACCATCACTATTCAACGCATTTCCTCGTTAGTGTACTTTCCCCTCTTCCTATATCTTTCACATCTGCATCTGGTCTAAGCATACTCCACTTAAATTTCCTTTGGCGGTTTCTTTTTCATCCTTAATGGCACTTAAACATCCTGTTTCTTTTCCAAACTAAGTCCACGTCCCTCGCTTATTTATCACTCGTCACTGCTTCTCTTAACTCGATCATTTCTTAATTGATTCCTTCATCCATGCCTAATGTTGCGGGCGCTTTTGAATCGTAAGAAACTAGAAGCTTTTCTTGTTTTATCCACATTCGACTCTGTAACAATTAGCAAACGAAACTCTAGTTACGACCGAACTTTGAACAATAATCGTTCAAAGTCGCTGATTCTGACCAAAGAAGTGTGTATGGCGCGTGTGCTTGCACATGCGCACGGGCAGATGAGTAATGACCGCCCAAGGACCATGACCCAAACACACATATATGATTGCAAATAAAAACCGCTCTTTGGCAACTTAATTGATTTTTGCTTTCTCGCTCTTTCACGATTACACATAATATTGCAAAGAGAAATTGGATCAGATTTGGAGAAATTCAAATCAAATGCGCTTGTAGATAGACTCAAAATAAAATTAAAATAATTTAGGATACGCTTTTTGAACGGTTGGGTCAAATTATTTTCGCTATTAGGAAAGAATTTCGCAAACAGCATTTTTCCCTCCATCTTAATGTACACGTCTATAAACATTTATAAAATACATCTATTTTAATGTGCATTTAAAGATATACATAAATAAGTAATAAAACATTTTTGTTTAAAAAATTTAAACTACCGAGTATATATATATATACATGTGTGTGTGTGTGTGAAATATATCCATTACATATCGTTCTTAAAATGCAACCTGAAAAGGAAAACTTGCTCAAATTTACATGGCTGGAGCTAGACTCAGCCTGAAAGGAATTAAAATTTTGAAGCAGTCGGGTCGAATCGTTTTATTTAAGCGACAGAAAAATACGTCCATTCATTTCAGATGCTCGGAGCGAAGTGTAATATCACCTTTCAACCTTACGTGATAGAAGCGAGGTACATGTGCCTGTTAATTTGAAGTGTCAGCGGAATTTAGAGCTGGCGATGCGAACCCACGCCTTTCTCCAGGCGTATACACGTGTAGAAATGCAACGTTTGCTGTTTTATGGGAAGTTCTGTTGCTATGGGTTTTTAAAGCGCTAAAGTAATGTTACTGGGGGTTGGATTTAGGAAAGGGAATTTAAATGATAGAATGGAGGGTCTAATATTTAATTTATTACATATATATATATATATATATATGTGTGTGTGTGTGTGTGTGTGTGTGTGTGTGTGTGTGTATGTATATGTATGTACACGTCTATAAACATATATAAAAAACATTTTAATGTGCATTTCAAGATATACATAAAATAAGTGATAAAACAGTTTTTATTATAAAATTTAAACTTCCGAGCGCTGGTATTATATTCCGGATGGCTTTGAATACTCATTCATTTTAAAATCACTCATGTTGCAGAAAAGTTGAATTCAGGTCACCAGTTAATTAGGCGGGTATGCTAATGTGCGCGCAACCGAAATTCTTCCGAGTGGTTTTTTAATATATGCAAATGCATCTTGCCTATTTCAAAGGAGTAAAATCTGAAGTAAAAAAATACCTCGCCGGAAACTTCTGCTTACGCTTTTGAGAAAAATGTTCGAAAGAAACCAAAAGCAACAAGTAGAAAAGTAATTTTTCTCTTGGTTTTTAAGATTTTTGCAGCCCGAAATTAAATTACATTAATATACATGCATCTTCTATGTGTATAAACAGAAAAAAACTTTAATTGGTTAGACAAAATGATTTTTGAAGATACAGTACAAGCTGCAATATATGTCTTTGGATTTCCAGCATTTCTCGTACAGGCACAATACGACAGTAGTAATATAGCAGTGGTGTGCACAACAAGGATTTTAAAGATTATAATGTAGTTGTTGGTCACTAGGGATATATATATATATATATATAGATATATATATATAGATATGTAAATATAGATATATATACTGTAGATATATATACAGTGCATGGCAGGATGGACTCTCACTTATGTATGGTTACTATGAAAATTTGAAATTAATTATTTTTGTATCACAATCAAGAATGTAGTGATGTTTGCCACTCTAAGTAACATCAAGTAACATCAAGCCCCAAAATAAAACGAGTTATATGTTTCTGTTCCAGAGATTTTATACTAATTATTTGCATTCCTTATAGGATCCTTTTCTATTAAAAGAAATAATAAAGCTTGCATACAAATAATCAACTTCCTTGAATTTTATAATTGTTTCGTTTGTTTCGATATCATTCTTGTCTTAACGATATTTTATTGCGCAATACTTTAAATAAATTACAACAAATAAAATGTTGAAAAAATGTAATGTTCCTAATCATTCCTCCTATCATAGGTCAGATTTTCATGTACATGTCGGCCGAAAGTACAAAGTTTCTCTTCCAAGGATTAATGAGTCCAGTTTCAATGAATTTTAGAATAGATAATGCAATTTTAAGTATCGTTTAATTGGAACAGTAACGCTTTTTAACACTGCGCTATTCCAGATCTAAACAAACACTTATTGCAAAGTTAATAAACGGTGATTTGGACGTTCAATACTCTTTAATTGACGAAAGGTTGTTTCTGATAATTATGAAAATAATTTTATTTTTCAAACTGCAGAAGACACGCAAGAACTGCTTTTTAAACAACAAATTGTTGTATAATAATATTGATACTATTCATACAATATCAATAGAAATATTATCAGGTAATATCAATGTAATTAATATTAATAGGTAGTTTAAATGTTATTAATACCTAGTTTTCCGCGGCGATTGATAGCAGAGTCCGGCAGCTTGTATATTCGTCTCACAAATATCATAAGACGAATTGGAAAAACTTTAGTCTGTTTCATTTAAATCCACCTAGTTTACTAGGTTAATCCAAGTTAATAAATGTATACATATATATTATAATATCTATATAATTATAATATATATAATTTCAGTTTTCCTAAATATTCTATTTTTCTAATTTTCTTTCCTTCCAGTCTAAGAACTTTTCTCCTGTTATGTACTCCTATTCATAGATGTACTACGTGTGTTGCATAAATTCTGGTTGCTTTGTCTACTTTATCATGTGGCAAACAGAATCTGCTGGTATGGAAGGACAGTTTTTGGCCTCATAAAGCATCAGAATGAGAACAATTCTTCTGAGGTGCTATAAACAGCAACTGCTTCATTTATTTCATAAACACTTTTTTTTTATAAATATATTAGCATAAACCTTTTTGTTGAGTAGAAATTTTCATGTAGAGGTCAAATTAAAAGTATAAAGGTAATAAGCTAAAAAAATCCATTTCAATTGCACAATAGATAACAATAAAAAATCTTAAAGTCAAAAATGATTTTCAATTATTTCACCTATATATATATATATATAATATATATATATATATCTATATATATATATATATACACTGCTCAAAAATTAGGGTAGCAAGCAAAGAAGTTAAGAAAACCGGCGAGGACAGCCACGTATTGACATAAAATTGATAGTGCACCGGCGTGTCAATGCGCAACACAGAAAAAAGACGTAAAAAAAATTTGTAATTAAGCTTTAATTCTTTGAAAATATGGAAAAAAGCATGAAAGGTGATTTAGGGCAACAATTGAGTTACATGTAAACGATTAAAAAAGTTTTGTTAGAATTATGCAAGTTTTTTAATATGGCGTGTGGTCACCTCGAACAGCTAAGACTGCTGCAGACCTGTTTTCCATGGATGCGATGATGTTATAAGACTTTGGGGAATACTGTTCCACTCCTCAAGAAGTGCAATCTCCAAGTCTCGGAGAGTAAAAGGAGGCCTGATCTCGCAACAATACGTCATCCGATCATGTACCAAAAATGGTCGATTGGATTCAGGTCAGGAGATACCGGGCCATTCCATACGCTGTATTGTTCAGCTTCAAGCACTGTTCTCCACAAGACGACCTGTATGCGGTCTGGCATCATCATGCTGGAAAACAAAGAAATCTCCAATGGCTGCAGCGTAAGGTATGACATGAGGCTCTCAGTATCTCGTCTGCATACCTTCGGGCCGTCAAAGTAACCATTCCGAATGATATGCAGGTCCGTACGTCCACCCTATGCTGGATTCCAGCCCTACCTTAAAACCAGCTCGTCTGTATTGGACGTTTCACGAACGAATGTGGGGTTATTTCGAGTGCCCCATTCCCTCCATACCAAAACACGTCGGTTGTCACACTCCAGACTGAATCGGGACTCGTCTGTAAACAGCACTTGGCTCCAATCATGTAGCTCCCAATCTCGATGTTCAGCAGCCCATCTTCTTCGGGCCACACGTTGGCGTGAGGTCAACGGAATGCAGACCATTGGCCTACGTGCACAGAAACCTCCCTGATGAAGCCTAATACGTACTGTTTGGCTGCACACCCTTCGTCCTGTTGCCAAGAGCAACTGTCTTTGCAGCTTAGTAGCATTGTCTGTTCTGTTTCGACGAGCTGTTAACAGTATATAGCAGTCATCAGTTGCTGAAGTGGCGCGTGGCCGACCTTGCCCTGGTCGACGTTGAACATTCCCTGTTTCTTGGAATCGATTCCACAGCCTAGCAACGACCCTTCTGGCGACTCCAATAGCGTCCGCGATACTACGTTGTGTTTGCCCGGATTCAAGTCTGCCTATAATATGCCATGCCATGTATTCCGGTAAATCACGTTTTTGAGACATTTTCAAGTCACCTTTTCTCAAAAAGAATAACTGAGCAATCGAATTTCACAGTTAAGGACAGTGAAAGAGACGTTTGTGCAACATCCCGATTTCCTGGTTTCTTTTTCTGGTTTTTGAACGTCATGAACTTTGATTTGCATATGAAGTTTTCTTCTTCTGATTCCTTGATAGGCTTTAAATTATGGATAATCTATTTTATGTTACTTATCGGTGTAAGTATTTGCGTAATTCGTTTAAAACATGTTTTCCCCTAATTTTTTTGAGCAGTGTTTATATATATATATATATATATATATATTAGAGATATTATAGATATATATATATTATATATATATGAATTATATATATAGTATATTTTGAACAATATATGAGCAATTAAAAATATTGAGGTTCCAAATTATAAATTTATTCTGATAATCATTTTTTCTATACTACAACAACTGGTCCCAAGGTAGTCAATTTCTGAGTTCTTTAAATAATTGCCTTAATTTATCATGCGTGCCTATTACTCCTTCTGTATATGATAACAATAGAAACGCTTAAATAAAAAACAAGAACGCTTGCGTCATCCAAAGATCAAGTGGTATTATGAGACTTTAATTTAACTTTCTGCATGTAATATGCACATTAACTACTATATAAAGCCTTAGATCTTATCTATAGATAAAAACGAAGAAGGAATTAGAATTAGAAATCCGTCTCTTTTGGGTTTGGCCTCAAAATGACATCGTTTCAAAGGTTACGCAGGGAAAATTCCCCCAATTTTACTTACATTTGTGTAGTGGTTTCTATCATTTGCACCAAAGAATGCGAATATAACGCAGATTTTTGTACTTGCTTTTATTTTTCACAAGAAATGTTTCTTGTTGTAGCGACATGCAGACTATGAACAATTAAGTTCGTTCAATCAATTTGGAGATCAAAATAAAATTTCTAATTTTTTCTGCTCTAGAGAAAGTACTTTTTTTGCCATCGTTATTAGAAATTTTTGATGAGTTGTATTTAATTATATCGACAGTGTGACAATTATGAGCTATATGAAAAAAAAACTTTTATAACTCTTTGGAACCATGGCGAGGATTCAGTGAAACTTGGCGTTTGAATTGCAAGGCATATTGGGATTTTTTTTTTTTTAGCATGTACACTCGTATTGTTGCTGTGTTCATTTTTTCTGTTGAAAATGTCGTAATACAGCGTTTCTGAGCGTATATCCATCGTCAAATCCTACTATTCGAACAATAGCAGCCAGCTGATTGTGGCTCAAATGAATCATCGGTGCGATATTCATTGAAGGCAGACGGTGACTGCTGAACGATATATGTCAAGATTTTAGAAAATGATATCATCCCTATTTTTCAAAGTGTCCCAGATTCGAAAAGATGAGGTTCATGCAGGACGTAGCATGACCCCATCGGCCCCAATAGAGTATTTGAAGTCTTAGAAGAGCACTTTGGAGAGCGCATTTTGGATTTGGGTTACCCAGAGGCCACTGAAATGGGAATCGCTTGGCCGCCATAATCTCCTGAACTCAATCCTAGTGACTCTTTTTGTGGGGCAATATTAAAGAAAAAGTTTACGGAAATAACCCCGAAACCAGGTCATCAAACAGGTCATCAGCAGGTCATCAAAGTATCGATGTCTCGACACTTCAGTGAGTTTTGTTAGAATTTTGCTCTTCGTCTGCGCCACATCTAGTCATGATAGCAAGTATATCGAACATGTCATAAAGTAAATCCGACTAAATTTAGTACTTTTCAAATTTAATTGTTGATTGCAGTAGTTTTTTAAATTTTAATTCTTTATTTCATATATCTCAATAATTGTCACCCTGTATTTTTCCAAATCTTGAACTTGAACTAATATATCTATATATATATGTATGTATGTATGTATGTATGTATGTGTGTGTGTGTGTGGCCTGTGTGTGTGCGTGTGTGTGTGCGCTTGCTTTGTGTAAAATCATGAGTAAAATCGGAGGATTAGAGGAAACCACTAATGTTAATTTCAGCTAAAAGATTTGAAGGAAAAATAAAATACTTGCACGAAGTAGGTTAGAAGCACTCTGGTATTTTCTATGCTATACGAGGGTTAATTTGACCGAGACCCACAAGTACCGAACAGCTAAAAATACCCGTGCCAATAACGGGACTCGAACCCACCACACTCTAGAACAGAACGCTAGTGCCCTAGACATTCGGCCATCGTCCACCATCAGGTTGTAAAGAATGAAGTTAAAAATGTATGAAGTAAAGTATAAAATAGTGAAATTCTGTGCGAATGAAAATGTCTCATTTAAAGCACCAATGTTTAAATCTATATATTATTTCGAAAAGGTTTTTTTTAGTTGGAAAACTACTTTGAGAGAAATATAGATATGGTTGGGGTATCAGAAAAATGGTCTCAGCGTATAGATGTACCAGTTGAAGAGAAATATGATTTTGGGAGGACTGTTCTGGTGTGCTAGGGCGCCCCAAGTTATTTAAATCCTTTCTCTTCCGTTAGATGGCTCGCACGCGTTCTTCCGCCCGGTTTTATTTTCCATATACATATATTGGTAAATTGGCAAATTTCTTATGTAAACTCCATGGGAAAATATACGATAGACACGTCAACATTTGCCTTATTGCTAGATGGCAATCACGCGCTCAGTTATTTATTTACTTTCCCTTTTATCTCTTGAATACTAACCTTTTAAATTAAAATAATACCATTTGTAATTTATTTCTAATTGTTACTACCGTAATCTGTATAATAGTTCAGTTTAGTGTTAGATTTGGTGTGGTGGTGTTTTTAATAATCCTTAACCGAATGTCGCAACCACAGCAAAAAAGAAAAACGAAATCACATGAGCCTTACTGGAAGGCGTAAAGGCTATATATCTCATTTTAACAAGGCTTTCAAATCCACCATCTCGAACATCAGTAGACACTGAAAGAAACTCAGTTAGACTCTGGCACTTCAACATTGTGAGCCCTTTGCCGATTTCGTCAGTGGAAGATAGAACCTGAAGCGATTCCTTTCTTGGAGCCACCTATATTAAAGTGTAAATCACATCTGCGGTGCGCATTAAATCCAGATTGTTCCTGGGGTTATTAAGGTCTAGGACCTCTGTCGTTGGAATGAGAGTTCTTCAGAGCTTTTCATTTTCGATTTCCGAAAAGGTTGGAATGAAAAACGAAGTTTCACTTTAGCTGTTGTCACCACAGTAAAAAAATTCTTTCCAACTCCTCTTTCTCACCCATTGTTGAAAACTGAAGAAAGATGCTGACTCTGAAATGCGACATTTTCTAGACAACATTAGGAATGCAACAGCTATATGTCATTAACCTCTTTGTTGCATGTGACGCTTTCTTACCTTAAGGATGTGGCCCATATACTTTTAAGTATCAATGGACAGCATCCATACCAATTGGCTTCTTTCGTCCCAAGAACGCTTCTGAGAGAACTTATGCACAACTTTATATAATCGACACTTCTGGAGCAGGAGAAATACGGAATAGACGGAACTCAACCTTCGATCCTAACCTTATGGCAAAAACCTGCATGAAATAATGCTAAAGGTCCACACTCAAGTTCACAATACAGGACCGATGACAGAAGTTGAGAGGGCTGAGAACGAACTGGCACTTATCGAAGGCAGGTAGCCCTACTAAGTTCGAAAACCCCCCAGCAAATGAAATGAATGTAATTTTCACGACTGAAGTTGGCGATCCTCCAGGAAACAATGATCTGCAGGTCTTTCCTAAGGAATCTGGGACTAAATACCATCCAAATATCAACTTGCGGAACCGATGCTATCCCCATATATTTTTTCTGGAAAAATTTACATATCTGCTGCTGGCTGGCGACTTGGCTACTTTTTTTAAAAAATAGCCAAAATATTGATTTTTATCACAAGTTGGAAAAAACTTATCCACATATAAAAAACCATACTTTAACCAAATTAGAATACAAATTTTTAACGTATTAAATAATAATATGTTAAATTTTAAAAAATTAAACACTTACCTTTTTCGAGCAATCCTATTTCTTAAATAAAATTTTTCATTTTTGATTTTATTTTTTACCCTTACAAATTTTTTGGGTGGATTTATTTAGTTACCTCGGGGAGAATAAACCTTTTTTAGGGATCCTATAAATGAGGAAAAACTGCTCTTGATTATTTTGGGACAACTTGCACCACATGAAGCATCTCTACTGAATACTCTTTAACAAGGCCTAGGTGTACTGAACTCAGTGGGATGATGCCTACTCCATCTGTAAAACACATGTTAGTTCTACATGATAGACAACGTCCAGTCAACTAAAATATAGTTCTATGAAATGTACATGTGCGCAAATGGCACTCTTCTACAGAATACTCTTAGAAAAAGTTCTAGATATACTGCAGTGGTGGTTTGTTGCCAATCCCATCGTTTCAACACAGAAAACTGTTACATGGAAGACAATGTCCACTCGTCTAGAATGTTTATGTAGGTCTCTGAATAATAAATTTGATCGCACTATATCTGTCGAGGGTCCTCTATAGAACTTGGCGATCAGTACAATACAGTCAATAAACAAGCACGCCCCAGCAAAGCCGAAGCACATGCATCTCATTGGAAGAATTTGAAACGTACCTGAAAATAGTTATAATCGTCTTTCATTATTACATTGTTCCCGAGTAAAGAAATTTCCACTGAAAACTTGTTATTATGTGCAATCCAGCAATTTAAATCTTTAAGGAAGTTCGACCTACCTCACTATCGGATGAAATGCAATGTTGACGAATTGTAGAATACGAGCAGTATTACTAATGGAGCAGTATTTACTAATCTCCAGACTCGCATTCGAGTCTGGAGACACCGTGAAGAGAGGATGCTGAACAGCTGCGTTATGCACCGCCACACTGGTCCTGCACCGGGTATTATGGTATGGGGCGGTATTTGATATCACTCTCGCACACCTCTAGTACGCATTGCCGGTACTTTAAACAGCCAGCGCTACATCTCCGAGATGTTGGAGCCAGTTGTCCTTCCTAACCTTCAGGGCTTGCCCACAGCCAAATTTCAACAAGATAATGCGCGACCACACGTAGCACGCATTGTCCAACGGTTCTTCGTCAATCGCCAGATTGAATTGCTTCCCTGGTCGCATCGCTCTCCGGATCTTTCGCCGATAGAAAACATGTGGTCCATGGTTTCTCTACGATTCACCCAGATTCCATCCCAGCTGCCACAGCAGATCAACTTCGGCAACGTGTGGAAGCTGCTTGGTCTGCTGTACCCCAAGAACTCATCCAAAGTCTCTTTGAATCAATGCCGAGGCTTGTGGCAGCGGTGATCTCCAACAATGGCGGCTACTCTGACTACTGATTTTTGGCGGGAACACACTTCACAGAGGTCTATAAATTTAATCATTTGATACTTGGTCAACATGTTATCTACAAAATAAATTTTTGTTGTGATATCTCTTGTCTTTCTTGGTGTTTTTTTCAATTTGGGTGGCCAGCAGTGTATTCAAAAGCTAACTGAACAGCAAGATTACGGCCGTTGTGACATAGTTTTTATACATATACTAATTACAGAATAAAACAACTTCAAAAAGTTTTCTAAATATTCACAGTAATTTTTCACTGCATTCCAACGTAGTTCGTGTTTCAAACCTAATATAATGACCTTGACTGAATAACCTTCACTATTCCCCCCTTCTAATCCATTTAAGGAGTTCCCCTTCTAGTCCATTTAAGGAGTTTAACAGTCCATTTAACCCTTTCAACGGCAGTGACGAAATATTACGTCGAGCCCTGACTGTCTCATCGGGCAGTGACGAAATATTACGTCCGACCTTAGCCGTCTCATTAGGGCAGTGACGTACCCCTGAACAGGCGCAGGTTATTTTTCCAGCACTGCACGGAGTTTTTCCCCCGTTTTCGGAACGATAAAATGTGCTTGATTTACAACCTCGAATTGTCCCGAAATTGGGGAATGAAGACCCTACATGTACATCTCCGATTCTGACGCATTCACGGGATGGGGGTCTGAATAGAGCGACGTTGGTAAGTTGGAGGGGCGGGGGGGGGGGGGTTGCAGATCGACTTTCCCGAAAAGTCAGATGTTCGGTAATTGCATCAGTTTCCAAGAAGGAAGGTCAAGAATGGAGGGTGTGGAATATCTAGCTGGCTGTTGTAAGGCCACAGGAACCAGGGCGCTTATGAATTTCCCTAGGATCATAATCTGGGAGATTCGCCAATTTTTATGTTTTTAAACATTAACAAGTTAAAAATTTCAAAGGCAATAATTTAAATTATGATTAAATTATTATTACGATTAATGATAAAGTTTTCATTGCACTATTAGTATTTACATATGATAAATTATATATTAAATACATGAAACCATGATTTTTTTTATCCTATGTCAACAAAAACTCTTACTAATCACAGTGATAGATAAAATATGATATTGCAATGATAGAAGTTCCCTCCTACTTTATCTTTTACTTTACAATCTAGATAAAGACATTATAGCTAATAAAATTACATTTGAATGAAACATAATGTAAAACTATATACATAAGTAATTTTGATTTAAATCAATGATTTTTTTTAAAAAATCAAGTGATTTAAATCCTAATTTAAATCAGGATTTAATTCATGTACTGTATATTTAAATTATGTATATTTAAATTTAATTAATCGTCTTTTAATAATTTTTATAACTAAAATAACGATTTTAATAACTAAAATAATGTCTAAACATATTTTATTTTATTTTATCAATTTGGCTACATTTCAAACTTTTCAATTATTATTTTATTACTTTCCATACAAGTTTGAAAAGTTATTTGATGTTGTACAGTGCTTCATACTGGGAAATGGCTGAATGGTAGGGCTCTGTCTTTCGGTCCCGAATCCTACTTCTGGCATGGATGATTCCCGCCTTTCGTAATCGGCTTTTAAAATTAGGTTCCAGTCTATCTAATTAACCCTCGTGTAACAAAATATTGTTTAGTTCTTCATCTCGGTCTTCTAACATCTTGTTTTAATCTGTAAATTAATGGGTTGGAGGGATTGGTGAGAAATTCTTAGGTGTTTCTTTTCTTTTTTTTTTAACTCACGTTGAACTACCTACCCAAATTATCAGGTGTAAGGCGTTTAGAGCGTCACATTCGAGGTTATCTCCACAATTTTGATCATCCTCATGAGATAGGAATTTTTCTCCTGATTTCGTACCCCTCTCTTGCGTAGCCGACTTCCCAGCGAGAGGATTTTCGGACCCCGTAGCTGTTTCCTTAAAATTTCATTGATTTTTGATAGTGGTCGGAAGCAAATTAATGAAAGCATAATTTTCCGGGTGAACCTTACGGTGCTGGAGTTCGCAGGTTCGAGTCCCTTTTCTATATGAATGTTTGTATTCATCTGTATCGACATTAAGCAGTAAGTCCCGGTCAAATTAGTCTTCGAGTACCAAAAATTGACCTAAGCTCTCTAAACAACCAAATTATCGGAATTCTTTATTACAGCATTTAACTAGGACATTGATATGACCGATACAATCTTAAAATTGCAGTTAAAAAAAAGATGTATTTTCATAGACACAAAAGAATATGATTAAACAAAACTGATTTGTAAAATTGTGTATTTAACTATAAACTTGTGTATGTACGTATGTGCAATAGCATCTAAATAGTGCATTCAATTGAACTCAAATCCAATATGTGTGTTGCGAGAAAATACTAAATTTTTAATTCTGATATTTCAAAAAATTTGGTTTTCTGCATGAAAACCATGAAAATTGGCAAGTCATAAGTTAAGCATGAATATTCATTCATCAACAAAATTTTTCGGCTGCAATCTAAATATTATAAAAATTAATTTTGGATGTTGTTCCAAAATTGTTATTAATTCGCTATTGCACTGCAAATCAATCAAAAATAAGAAATGAAAAAGGGTGAGCTGATTGCTTATCAACGGGGGAAAACTTTGATAATGAAGTGGCATGATAAAAGATCTGTCGCCATTTTAAGCACGATCCATTCCACAGAAATGCAAAATATAACAAAACATGGGAAAACTTATAAAAAACCCGTACCAGTTCTGGATTGCAACCATACAATGGGCGGTGTGGACAGAATGGATGGATCTATTTAAAATTATGGCAAAATAAGAAAAACGATAACAGAAAATTATGGGATATAAGAAAAACGATGATAACAGAAAAATATTATAAAAAAATTGTCAGGCACCTTTTAGATATTTCCGTTTCGAATTCATTCCTTCTTTACAAAACAAAAATGGAGGGAATCTTAATAATCTGAACTTCCGTTTGAAATTAATAGAGAGAATAATGGAAGAAAACATTCTTCTGAATAAGAAAATATCTCTATCCATTCATGCAAAATTTGTGATGAAGCTTTGTGCCCCGCTTCCTGTTTTGAAAAATACCATACAAAAGAATAGAATGTTTAACATATATTTCTATATTTAAAATAACTATACGTCTTTGTTTACATCACATTTTCACATAATAAGAAATAAGCAAGTGTGTATGATATAGCGATCTATTATCGATCTTCTGTTGTAAAAAATTGTAGCACTTGAAAATATGGTATTATGTATTAAGGTTATAACAAGATCATTGCATCTATAATTGTAACATCAGAAAGAACTAACAAATTTTTAGCGATATAATTATTTATTTGTAATATAAAAGAAAATATACTGTCGTGAAAACATATAGAATAAATGAGTCGAAACTAAAAGCAAGGGTGAAACCATGTTGCTGTTGACCCTTGCATATAAAATAGTTGATTACCAGATTACACGGATTTGAGCCTATTCCCTCAGCCACAAGGATCAACCCCATGCCAGCTGAGAGATTCTGCACCCTTGCCCAATGATCTGGAACTGACGCTAAGAGTTTGAGCCTGTTTCCTTGATGACAACGATCAACCCCATGCCAGCCGTGAGACTCTGCACCCTTGCACAAAGATCAGGAACTGAGTGGTAACTTCCAGACTGTGTTTACTGATATTCTACGTGGACTGCCAATTATGACGCAACGGATTATTATCCTTATACCTGTGAGTGTTAATGAGTCCGAGGACTGAAACTCATGCGTATACATGTGGTGTCATCGATGTCAGCCAAGGTTTGTTTCAGAGTATTTTATATTAATGATAGGGAAGTGTCATTTGGAACTCTAATTTCGGCATTCCTAAAATTTTAAGATTTTGAGAGAAAGATTGAAAACAATTAAAACATTAATTACAAAGTTATGTTGAGAAATTTAATTACTGATGAATTTGAATATGATTGATGATTGGTGATTTTGAATATGATGTGTGTAACTATAAGTAAATGTTACTGGTGATTTTAATTGGTAGTAACAAAGTTATTGTGAGGAATTTAATTACTGACAAAACATTATTATTGAGGTGTATAACTATTAGTAAAAATTATTGATGAATGTAATTGGTAGTAACAAGTTATGATGAGGAATTTTATTACTGATGGAACTGATTATCAATGATGTGTGTATCTATTAGCAAATATTTATTGTTGAAATTAATTGTGATAATTATTGCGGTTAACATTTGTGAATATCTAGAAAAATTGCATTGAATGATTAACTTGAAAGAAATTTAGAATAAGATTAAATAATTTGAAGAAAGTTTAATGAATTTTGAAGTGTTATTGTATATAAAATATATAGTAGTGTAAATAAACCATATATATTCAAGCATAACCTTTGAGCAGTCATTTTGGTACTGTGTGTCACTTTTTATACTAACCTTGAGATCATGCCAAAAATGGAATATTATGTTATAACCTTAATTCTAAAATTTAATATTATCTAATTTTGGTTTGTTAAAATAATTCTTTTTTCCGAAATTCATTACATATACGAAACAATAAGTAATTCTGTGTGTGAACTGCAATATTCTTTTATCGTTTTGTGTGAGTGTAATTCGTTTAACAATGAAATATAAAATTCATAGGATAAAACAATGTGATTGTAACATGACACATTTAAATAATTTGTGTATTATTATGTTTTAATTATACAAAATTTACACTTATAACATTTTTTAACCACTTGCAGTGTTTCAGAATGTGTAAATATTTTTACGGCTGTTAAAATGTATCTTCTGTGTAACAAAATGGTAATTATAGAAGTTTAAATTTTTGGTTCCTGAAATCAATGAAGAAATAAAATTTATATGGGAAAACGTGTGAAAAATATTATGCTAGTGAGATGAAATATTTAATGGAATTCTCTAGAATTTTTTATTAACTTAAAACTATAAGAGATGGTTTAAAATCTGAAATATTTAATATTTAATTTATATTTTCGAATGCTTTGTTTTGAAAATATCTGAAGTTTGGAAGAAATTGAATATAATATTTTTGCCAAATTTTCATAGCATTTTAACGTTATCATCAACCGCTACGGAGGAGTGTTTCAGAGGAACGGAAATCTCTTATACACGACCCTCAAAAGCTGCTCCCCCTTTTCCTCTGGTCTAGCCTACGGCTAGAGCGGGTGGAATAAGCCACACACACACACACGTACGGTTTCCTAGAAAAATTCCGCTTTCTTGTTGGGGAACAAATTTGGGGGAGACACTAGAGGGGTGCTAAATTTTATTACTGTAGAGGGTTGCGGTGACAGGCAAAAGATACTTCCGAAAAGGGGGAAAGAAGTATTTTTGCAGTGAAAACAAACTTTTTTCCAGGGAATCGGGCCGCTTGAAGGGTAGAACTCTACAAGTTTCAGAAGCCAGGATAGGTGAATTAGAGTTTCGAATTGAGCCGGTGAAAGGGTTAAGGAGTTCTAGGGTGGGGTAGAAATATTTTACGGTTACAGTTCGAGAAATTGCATCTGTTTTTTGTTATTTGTGCATTAACATTTCTTACGGGTCAAATTGACCCGCTCCGCGGTTCTAGGTATAAGTGTTAATAATCGGAAAAATATTTATGTTACGAATTTTTAAATTTTGTAAATTGTTGTTCACCTTAAAATATTAAAAGTCATAAAAGGAATTGTTTTTTCAATCGATACTTTTCGCGTGGTGATAAATTAAACATCATTTTGGGTCAAATTGACCCGCTCCGTGGTTCTAGTGTTAAAGTCATAGCTTTCTTACATTAGAACTTGTCCCACGTACTAACGTAATGTACTCATCTATCTTTCTTTCAACGAAATGAGACACAGTATTTTTGGAAACAACGTTCAAAGGTTTATGGTTCCTGTAGTAGCTTCTTTAACAACAATTGAGTGTCGCCGCAACTTCGGCAGAAAAAAACAAGGTTACCTTGCCTACATATAACACCTAATACATGAACACTATAATTGACCAGGCAGATATGCTGTTATTTTTATGTTAATAGATATCAAAATGCATTCAACAAGGAAATGTACCTTTATGGAGTTTATAAGTGTCCATTATTATCGAAAAGCAAAATGCATACTGAGTTCATAATACTTTTGGGAATTTAAAGGAATAATTTCAGAATTTCGTTCATATCTTTATTGATTATGAATGTAGGCATAAAAAACGTGCAGTAAATAAAATATACTTTCAGTTGTTTTTATAGAAAGTCTCTTGAATACATAAAACAATCATTTTCGTTTTTTAAATAAACACTTGAAAAAAGCTAAATATATTATAATTCCCCTATAATCCCATTATTTAAATATATTCTTTTTAAACTTCCTTCTGGTAAGAGAACTTCAATTGCTGCCGTAGACAAAGTACAGCCAACAAGTGATTAATGAACATCTTAAAATGTGGTAAAACTAGAAATTGGATAATAGAAGAAAAATAAAGAGCGATAGTATTAAACTAAATTCATAAAATTCTAACAGTTCTTTATGCAGTGTTATAATTACAAAGCTTTTTAACCCATATATCCATCATCTGACTCTGATAATTTATCACAGAAAAGTTCTCTTCTTCCATTCTTTAAGGATTAATTTAGATCGATGAATCACATGAATTGAATATTAAAAGGAATAAGGTGAAAAAATAAAATATTCTATATGTTCTTAGGGGAATTCGGCCATAAAATGAATAATTTATCAAGTTTTTTGAGAAGCGGAAAAGGGAAATGTCATGTATAAAATAAAATAATTACACGGGAAAACTATGTGGGTAAAATAATAGCGAAATTTAAAAGACTAAAACAGAATTTGCTCCATGATTGATCAATTTAAGTGTATATGCAATATATTTAAAATCAAATTAAGAGCAGGGTAGAAAATTAACCCTCTTTTATAAATACATATACAGGGGGATTCAAAATTAATATAGCGATTACAAACGGCTATAACTATTTAATCTAAAACAATTTATCGATAATAACTACACAGATTGTAAAAAGAAGTTCAACATTTTATTTACATACTTTATAAATGTTCTATGTGACTCCCCTTGGTCACACGCACAACATCTAAGCGGTAGTCCATTTCACGCCATACATTCTGATGCATATGTAGAGTCAACAACTCAAGCTCATTAGAAATGCTCATTTTAAGTTCTGGAATTGTTTTCGGCAAAGGAAGCATATACATAAGGTCTTTCACATAACCTCATAGAAAGAAATCGCAGGGAGTCAAGTCTCGAGATCTAGGTGGCCAAGAGCAGAACACATCGTTTTCATCTCCAGTTCGACCGAGCCAACGCTTTGGAAGATGTTCAATTACACTGCAAGGCTTATCTGTACGCCATATTCGGGTGTTGTGTCGGTTAACCTCGCCACTTACATGGAAGGTTGCTTCATCGCTAAAAATGAGACGTTCAACAAATGTTTTATCTTCCATAGATTCCAGTATTGACGTAGCATAATTCATACGTTTGACGTAGTCTTCTTGTTTCAATTACTGCACAAGTTGAATTACGTATGGTTTCACTTTCAGCCTCTTTCTGAGAACACTCCAAACTGTTGTTTGTGGCATTTGTAACTCCCTACTGGCTAAGCGCGTCCATTTCCGTGGGCTTCGTTCATACCTGAGGCGAATTCTTTCAACGTTTTCCTCTGATACACGTGGCTGTCCGGTACTTTTTGCTTTGAATAAACATCCTTTTTGTTAAAAACATCTGATTCCATCTGAGTATGTTGTTGGCATTTGGAGGTGCTTGACTGTACCGCTGACGAAATCTTCTCTGCACTGTGATGACAGAACGACAATTGTTAAATGCTAACACACAGAATTCCTTCTGTACAGGAACCGCCATTTTCACTTATGATACGGCCGCAATGAACCGGATTTCTGCCCGTTGCGTAGTTTGAACACGTGCATGCGCCGGCTTCCGATTCACTGCGCATGAGCCACAACTGAAGCAATTTTTATTTTCCTTCTACATTTTGTGTACATTTTATCGATAAATTTTGATCGATTAGAGAGTTATAGCCGTTTATAATCGCTATATTCATTTTGAATCCCCCTGTATATAGTTTCTTATTTATGTTCTTAATATAAACTTTTTCTTTTATAGAGAGATTATTAGTGTACTTTTAGGTTTATAAACTACATGAAACGATAATACTAAACACCAACAGAAAATTTGCAAAAACCTTAACAAGACTGAGAACTCGGCACTTCAGAGGGATGAGAATTCAACAGGGTGGAACCAGGACTTATACTAATTGCAGAAAATGCCCCTACACCGAACTGGGACTTGATAATGTTTTCTCTTGCCCTGCAATAATAGCTGCAAAGCAGCAAATTCGTGATTGTCCCCAAGAGGACCTTTAGAGGACAATTGCCTCCAGATAGCTGAGGCTGTGTGGACCGCCCACGGTGCCATCTAGCTTGACTGTCCATGGACACGACAACCAACCAACTGACCAACTATAATACAGTGAACAGCTACATTTCATGGTTACAAGTAGTCTTTAGGATTTGTTATGAGCTCCTTTGCAAGTCGTAACCGTTGAGTACATACCGATAGGTCCATGACTGTTTGTCTGCTGGAGATGTTAAATTTTTGATTCTGAAAGGAGGGGGTCTAAGCACTTTTTTGGTAGTACATTGTTTTGAATACCATCCTAAGGTCTCAAGGAGAGAAAATCTATTCTCGCTCTTACCTTAGTTTTTCCTTTTTCTAAAAAATGTGAATATGAGGGGTGTTAAAGATGTGGTCACTACAAAGGTGCGAAAAATAAACTGAATCATTTTCGACGAATGTTTGGTATTTCTCAGTCTCACGCCCACTCCCGGAAAATTAAAGTTTGTCATTAATTTTACTCGGAATTTCAGTTGTTAATTTATTCGTCCTTAATACTTTGCGGGTAAATTCATTGAAAACTGGGGTCTGAGATTTTTTTTTGAAATCGCCTGTGCATTTTGTCACGGCCATAGATAGCTTCTACATTGCTTCGTGAATTCAAGAATTTGTGCTTTAAGGGTCATCAGTGTATGTTCGAGTATTTATTATCACCCTTTTAGCACTTCTAAATTAGTTTAAGGGCGGAGGCTGAGTGCATCCTATCAAAGAAGCATCGATGATCTTTCAAATTAATATCATGCTGCTGCTTTCTGTTTTGTTATTATCAAAGATAAATTTCATTTCGGTCAGTATGACCGGGCCTGACTGATTGTATACGGCGAAATGATTCTTTTTTAAACTTTCAGTCTTGGTTTTCATGTAGTTCTCTGAGAACTTAAAGAAATAACAAGGTACTCCACCTCTATGAAATCATCCCCCTCGTCGTGTGGTTGCTAGTATTGCAAGTTTCCTAGGCGTGAACTCGCGTTTGAATCCCAGCCATGGCGTGCTGCCTTCTCAAAGGAAGTTAAGTCGAATTACATTGGATGCACCTGCAGTAAACTGTTCAACAAGTGTTACGGTGTGTATGAGCAATGCCCTCGTGACACGTTCCTGCTACTCTGAAGGGAAAAAAATCTGTAAATGGGAAAATAATATATCAGATTTTCGACGAAAGAAATGTTTCAATCTTGAATGTGACATGAAAACCAAGACTGCTTTTTAGATTAAATGATTCAACGGATGACACCGATAGTATGGTTCTGGTATAGATGAAAATTTTCTCATTCACTCTGAACATGCTTCAGACATGGCAGGAGAATATTCACTTAGGGACGAGAGAATACACCTTTGCAAAGATTATTCATAAATTTTCAGATAGTCAGTTTTCTAAATCATTCCATACAAAATGTCATAATTTTGATAATTGCTACAATGTATTCTGCAATTGCATAAATTGGTTCTAAGAAGGGTATGTTTCTTGAATTGATTACGGTAAGATAATGTTTGAAATGTGTAGATTTATTCAATTACAAACAATAAATTGTTGATTTCGATTTATATCTGAAATGTCTTTGAAAATATGGTGATATTTTTAGCTTTGTTTTATATTTCTGTCATATGGATTTTTAATGAATATGTCTGATGGATATTCAAAGAATATCCAAAAAGATCAAAAATATGTATTATAAGAAAATTACAAATGTGAAAGAAAATTTTTATATCACTTAATTTTATATACAGGTGGTTATCAAAATAATGGAAACAACTAATAATATTACTGGTGTTTATGAATGTTTCGTATTCCCTAAAAAACAAGTCTGGCCACAGGTATTTTTTTATATAATATAGTGTATGTATTATTCTACTGTCAGGTAGCAGTAATGATGCTAAGGGCATCGTGCTTTTGGGAGGAACAGCGTAAAATGTCAAACATTGCAGACCTTGCAAAAAGGGCAAATTGTTTAAGCCCGTTGTACCGTAACTTGGCCAATAAATCACACTTTCACATTAGGAAAGACATCAGGTAGCGTTTTCTTCACTTTATTTACAGCACAGAACACACACACACTATATACAACAGAATTATATACAAGAAGTAAAACACATCACCACACTCAAGCTTATCTCTCAAGCGTCCCCTCTCACAAGAGGGTAATGACCTTCTCCCCACCAATTCTTTTCTTCTTGACGCATGCGCTTAGAAACAGCTCGGGGGACTTAACTCTCACGCAGACTTTTTGGGGGTGAGATATAGTACGGTACAACTCCTCTCCTTCCCGAGGACTTTTCGAGCAGGTTGTTCTGCGAGAAAAGGTAGGGAAAAACAAAACACAGCGAAAGAAAACAGTGCAGTGCCAAGGCTGAAAGTTACAGTGGCAATACATAAACTTAAAATACCTTAAATGCTATAAGTAATAGAAATCATACATAACACAAAATTCAACATATACTAATAACAGGAAGAAATTATTATGGAATTAGTACAATAGTTTAATATTGTTTACAACAGAAACCTTCCTTTTCTACTATTTCTTTTCTTAGGCAAATAAAATCAAGCAAAACGAACAGTCTTTGCAAAAATAAACTTCATAAAATAAACAAAATTAAACAGTGAGAAAGGAATTTTTTTTTCGTTTAATCTGGCCATGGAACACGGCTAAGGCTATCAGCATTTTTGTGTAAAGTTCCTCGACGATGCACTACTTCATAATGGTATGGTTGAAGTCCTAATGCCCAACGCATTAATCTGGGGTTTGAGCTGGTATTTGTACTGAGCCACACTAATGGATTGTGGTCGGTTTGTATTTTGAATTTTTGTCCATCAAGATAACAATGCAGTTTCTTTACAGCCCAAACGATAGCGGCACATTCCTTCTCAGTGGTAGAATAACGTCTTTCCGTTTCAGAGAATTTCTTACTGAGAAACAGCACTGGATGTTCTTCTCCTTGGTCGTCCACCTGAGAAAGAACGATTCCCATTCCTAAATCGGAAGCATCGGTTTGAAGTAAAAATTCTCGACTACAATCAGGTGCATATAAAACTGGTTGACAACTAAGAATCCTTTTTAATTCGTGAAAAGCAGACTCACACTCTGGCGACCAATTTATACACCCTCTTTTATTTTTTCCTTTCAAAGCTTCAGTTAAAGGTGCAGCAATTACCGAAAACATGGGAATATATCGGCGATAATAGCCGGCTAACCCAAGGAAAGCTCGTATTTCAGTTTTAGTAGATGGAGCTGGGAACTGTTTGATAGCCTGGACTTTTAACTCGGCAGGTCTTCTTTGGTTCTGTCCAATATACTGTCCCAAATATTTGACATATTCTTGTGCAAACATACACTTTGAAGGTTTAATTGTTAGGCTTGATTTTGAAATTCTGTTTAGGACTTTATCTAAATGTTTAACGTGATCTTCCCAATGACTAGAAAAAATTGCTACATCATCTAAATATGGCACGGCGAATTCTTCACACCCTTGCAATAATTCAGCCATCATTTTGCTAAAAAAGTACGGGGCATTCTTTAGCCCGAATGGCATTCGAAAAGGACGATAACTTCCAAAACTGGTAACAAATGCCGCCAATTTTTGCGATCTTTGACTGAGAGGTATCTGCCAGTACCCCTTGGCAAGGTCTAGGACAGTAATGAATTTCGCCGAAGAAACAAGTTCTACTCTTTCTTCGATGTTTGGGAGAGGAAAATATTCAGTCTTTGTGACTTCATTTAGCCTGCGATAGTCAATGCATGGTCTTGGATCTCTGCCTGGAACCTCTACAAGGATCATGGGAGATGTGTAATCAGATACTCCAACCTCAATGACTTTATATTGCAGCATCTTTTCAATTTCGCATCTCAAAATTTCAGTCTGTCTGGGAGACATTCGATATGGTTTTGCTCTTACCGATTTATCATCTATTAATTCTATGTCATGTTCAACCAGATGTGTCATACCAGGCTTATTAGAAAAGGCTTTAGAATATTTTAATAAAAGATCCTGCAACTGCTGAATTTGACAGGATTCCAATCTTTTCTCCAACTGACTCTCTTGGACAATTTCAGCAAAATTAAAAATATTGGGATTTGACTCCATGCTTGGGAAATCAATGTAAAGCTCTGGTTGTTCAATAGTTTCGCTACAATCTAGAAAATTAATCAATTCTGGTCTCGAATGGTAGGGTTTCAAAAGGTTTACATGATAAATTTGGGACGTTTCTTTCTTATTCGGCGTGCTGACGATGTAGTTAGTATCCGAAATCTTACTCAGAATTGTTCCTGGTCCGGTCCACTGGACTGCCAGCTTATTTGTTTTATTTGTAGCCAAAATGAGAACTAAATCTCCTTCTTTAAACTCTCTTTTCCCAGCGTTCTTATCATACCACGTCTTCCGTTTACTTTGGACCTTTTCCATTTTTTCAACCGCAAGATCTTGACATCTCTTAAGTCTATTTAGCAATTCAAAAACGTATTCGACAACTGTATTCTCAACTTCAGGCGTATGCAACCAACTCTCATACAATAATGTCAGGGGAGTTCTCAAATTCTTGCCATGCACTAACTCCGCTGGTGTAAACCCTGTGCTTTCATGAGTTACAGTTCGTAATGCAAAGAGAGCTGAGTGAATATGTTGCCCCAATCTGGTGCGGCTTCTAAGCAAAGAACGCGTAAAATACGCTTTATCGTAAGATGGAAACGTTCTATGGGATTACTCTGAGGATGATAAACAGAGCTATGAGCAATCTTGATTCCAAATCGTGTCAAAAATTCCGTTGTAAGAGCACTCATGAAGGATGTTCCTTGGTCACATTGCATTTCCTTTGGAAACCCCATTCAGCTGAAAATTTGCAGTAAAGCATCTACAACAGATACTGAACTAATATCTCTGACAGCGACCGCATCCGGATATTTCGATGATAAACACATTGCACTGATTATATATTTCTTCCCAGTAGGTGTAACAGGTAATGGTCCACACGCATCTACATCTATTTTAGAAAAAACTTCTTGAATAACAGGAACAATTTTCATTGGAGCTTTCATTTTGTCATTTGGTTTTCCTGCTCTCTGACAAGCATCACAACTGCGTACATAATTTTCCACCTCTTGGAAACACTTTGGCCAGAAAAAATGTCTTGCCAAAATATCCTTGGTCTTTGTCACGCCGAGATGTGCTGAAGTACCTTCGTGGCATAGAGCTTTTAAACGCTCTCGATATTCTACAGGAATAATTAGAAATAGCCTTTGTTTTCCGGTTTTATCAAATTTTCTTTTCAACAGCAAGTTACCTTTCACGATATAAATTTCTTTGGACGTATCTGCAGATGAGGTTTCACCTGTCTTTTCAAACAATGGCTGCAAATCCTTGCATTGCTTCTGTGCAATAGCAAAAGTTTCCTTATCTACTTTCAAAAGTGAGAGGGAGGGGTCATCCTCTTTTATACACGGAAGAAATGATTGATTCTTGTCCAACTCACTATCTTCCTGATGGACTGTTGCACTTTCTAATTCAGTTGTCGCTTCTTCTTTTTCTTCAAGCTCTCTTTGAAGCTGTTTTTGCCATCTTGTCTGCATTGCATTCAACTGGCATGGGAGAACATTTTGTTCCTTCATGTCATTTAGCAAAGAAGCAGTTCTGTTTCCTAACAAATATCTGCCTTGATCTAATTCATCCCTAATTACTGCTGCCTTCGTGATAACAATTCCAAAGTCACCAACCAGTTTCACTTCAGCTAAGGGTAAACAGGTGGGAGCAAGATCTAAAGGTTGTTGTACCCATACATGTTCTCCAGTAAACATATTTGGAGTGATGTATTTTTGGCATACAATGTCTATACTTGCTCCAGAATCCCGTAAAATAGGCATGTCAAATCCATTTACTTGCCCCATCGTGGTATAGGGTAGCAAAAACTCGTCTTCGCCTCCTCCGATTCGATTTACGCTTGCAGCTGATTCCGGGATTTTCTTCAGTTTAGGGCACTGAGGTCTGATGTGCTGATAAGAGCCACATTCATAACATTGTGGTCGTCATCTTTTTTCAAAATTTTCATCTCTTTTTGGCCATCTGGGTTGCTCTATTCTCTGTTGGCCTTCAGCTCTAGCCTGAGTGTTATTCTCTAACTTGTCTCTAGAGTCAGAAGCAAATTTCTGTTTGGACTTCGGAGCAAATCTTTCTTCAGTTTTGTTAAGATTATTTTTCTTTCTAACATTCCCTCTGACATTTTCATAAGCATCAAGTTTTGATGCCAAATCACTCGGAGAAATCATTTCGATCCATTCGTCAATAAAGTGATCACGAATTTCGACGGGAACACGGCGTTTTAATTGATCAGTTACCATTAATTTCAGTAACTGTTCAAAAGTTGAGATTCCTAAACCCTTCACCCACTCTCTGCAATAATTTTCCAGTTCATACACATAGTCTCCCCATGTTGACTCGGCACCTCTCTGATGCTTAACAAATTTCTGGCGAAATTTTTCAGGACTAAGTTTGAACCTCTTCAGGAGCAAATTCTTGACATGCTCGTACTTTTTAGCGTCTTCTGCAGGTTCACGAGCTATCAACTCTGTTACATCATAGGGAAGCAATCCTAGAAGATGGGACACCCAATCTACAGACTCAATCTGTGCCCATTCAGCTTGTCTCTCAAAAAGTTGGAGGTACAAGCTAATATCGCTTTCTTTTTCATCAAACCTTTGAATCAATTGCCGGAGGTCAACTTTCGAACGGGAGGATTCACTACTAACTGGTCTTGCAACAGTTCCAAGTCTTAATTTTTCCAATTCAAATTCATGTTCTTTTCTCCTTTTCTGCTCCTCAAATTCTCGTTCTTCTCTCTTTTTCTTCTCCTCAAATTCTCGTTCTTCTCTCTTTTTCTTCTCCTCAAATTCTCGCTCTTCTCTCCTTTTCTTCTCTTCTTCTCGTTCTTTCCTGCTGTCTATGATTACAGTAAGTTGTTCCCTGACAAAATCTTCTTCATAATTTTTGCTCTCTATAATCAGGTTCTTGATGTCGGCTATTTTAAATTCAGCCCTTACTTCTAAACCTAATTCTTCAGCTAAAAGTTTTAGATCTTCTTTCTTTCCTCGACCAAGAAAAACCATATTTGTAGGCAAATAGCTTCGTAGACTCAAAAAATTTAGGACTATTCAAACAGAAATCGAAATTACTGGCTCAAATAAAAAATGGCTAACTATAACTTTTGTCACTATCCCAAGTAGAACAACAGTAAATAGATTTACTTAAACTTAAAATAATTAAGTAAAGCTTTTTTTTTATTTAAACGATATAAAATCTCAATTTAAGTAACTGACTTTACTTCTGTTTCAGAAACGTAACTAAAATGATTACTTCGGATTTCCTTGAAATCAATTATTCATACGTAACATAATATATTTTACACATGCAACACTCAATGCCAATTTCAAAATAATTAACACAATTAAATACACTTATTTAAAATATCTAAAATATTTCTATCTGAGCAATGATGCTCCACCTGTTAGCATGATATACATACAGTTAAGACAAATTAATTCCGTTTACGACAATTCTTAGATTTTAAAAACTGTACACTTCAGAACGCAAATATATATATATATATATACAAGAAATAATAATAATAGTTGGCATTGATGCCCCACGACACTTTAAAAAAAATCATACAAAATTAGCTTTGTGATGACTAACTTAGTTTCTTAATTTTTGCAATGATGCAATAACTCAATATCATTGATACCCAATAAAGCAAAATATATATATATATATATATATATATATATATATATATATATATATATATATATATATTCTTTCAATAGAACAATGATGTTCACATTAATACACCATGGCAATGATGCCAAGAATATAAACAAAAGTTTCAAATAAGCAATGATGCTTAAACATTTAATTAATTCAATGGCAATGATGCCCAAGGAAAAATACACTTAATATATATTTCTTTTCATTAGAACAAAGATGTTCACATTAATATACTATGGCAATGATGCCAAGAATATACACAAAGGTTTGAAAAGCTGCGTTTACATGGACAACAATAATACCCGGGATTTACCCGCTAATAGGGAAAACCTTCGAAGCCCGTTTACATGGGACCACATTTTCACCCTGCTTTTACCCGTCTTACCGGAAGTAAAGGCCGTCACATGATTCGGCGGAAGTGATCCTCATACACCATCATTCCTTGTAAATCACGTTATGGGTTCGATCCCAGCCGGTGTCATACTTTTCCGAATTCACTGTATTACTATTTTTAGCTTTCCATCTTCGAACTCCGCATTTATCTCGTTAAGAAGTGTATGGTCCTGGGGAAGGCCTTTTTTTTCCCAATTGCTGTTCTTTTGACCTCGAATTCTTAAATTTTAAAAATAACAACAACAAAAAAATCATAAAACTTTAAAAATCCAAACACATTGAAAAACTTACAAAAATATTTTTTGTATTCTTATGATATCTGCTTTTCTGGGCCTCTTAATATTATTACTTTTTTGTTTTCCGTGGATTATTCTTCTTATCTAATTTTTCTTCTAAATTTTCTTAACTTGTAAGTCTATATTTTTTCTGTTAAAATTAACTTTTTTGTTTTAATTTAACTTTACTATTAATTTTTTTTCTTTTACCCGCGTTATTCTTACCTTAATATTTTAATTCATTACTTAAAATTTTAACTACTGAGCACTCCCACCTTGATTACATATATCTTGCTTACAGGAGATAAAGTCGACACGACCAATGCACTCCTCTTCTAAAACACAATTACGTCTGCGTCTATTTGTTATTTAAATGCAGTATATGTCAGTCGCTGTTGATAATTATAGAACGTTTACGATTGTTTACTGTTGTTTTTAAAAATAAATTTAGAAAATAGATAGGAAAAAAGGAATATAAGAACTAGAAGATTGATGCGGATATTAGATGTACTCGTACGATCTATGGCTTCATCGCTAAATTTAGTTTTTCCACAACAAAGAATGTGGGCAAAATTACGAAGCTCTGTTTGGTGGGAAGAAATTATTTTAAATTCCTGAAGTAATAAAGACTGGAAAGAAAATTTTCCAATCGATAGGTGCATTTTTTTTAAATTATAAGATTAATTGTAAGATACTTATTGTTTTAATAAATCCTTTTATAAAATCAAAATGTAATTTTGATTTCAATTTTGTTTCAGTAATTTTTAGTCATGTATAAATAAAAAAATCATAAATAGATATAAATAAATTTTTATCTGTGAATTCTAAAATAATTAATTTATAAATAAATTTTAATGTTACGTTTAATTATTGATTATACTTATTAAATTTATTAATTTTACCATAACACTTTAAATGAAAATGTTACTGAAATTTTATTGAAATGAAATTTTATTTCTTATTTTACATACCAGATGGCAGTACCATTCTATTTATAATGTAATTGGGGATGGTTCAGATCAAGAAATAAATGAAATCGTCCGGGAAAAAATAGGCACTTTTCTACTGTTTTCTTGAAAATTATGCGATCGTTAAGGGGTTCCAGATCCTTCCATCGATCATTTAGCTGCATTTTCATGGATTCACACAAGTTCAAATCCGCCATGTTATTTACTCCCAGCTTCGAAATGCATCATGGGTAATTAGCGGGTTTTATCCTGGGTCGAAGCAGGGTCGAAAATCCACCCTGCATTTTTCCCTATCGTAGGGAAAAAGTAAGAAACGACCCTGCTTTTACCCGGGTTTTTGGCACATGTAAACGGCACTAAATAAGCAATGATGCTTGAACATTTAATTTTTGCAATGATGCAATTAATTCAACGGCAATGATGCCCAACATTTCATCTATTTACTCAAAAACATGAACAATAAAAGCATTTTCACTTTTTCCACTGCAACAAACAGGAAACAAAAAATTGCTTGGCACTCACCGATCTTGCTTCTAAATCCAAACTCGGCATTTCGAACGAAGGCAGGTATTCCACTCACATCTGCATCGTCGGTGGATTTCGTACCACCGCTATCCACCATTTAAAGCTGTACCGTAACTTGGCCAATAAATCACACTTTCACATTAGGAAAGACATCAGGTAGCGTTTTCTTCACTTTATTTACGGCACAGAACACACACACACTATATACAACAGAATTATATACAAGAAGTAAAACACATCACCACACTCAAGCTTATCTCTCAAGCGTCCCCTCTCACAAGAGGGTAATGACCTTCTCCCCACCAATTCTTTTCTTCTTGACGCATGCGCTTAGAAACAGCTCGGGGGACTTAACTCCCACGCAGACTTTTTGGGGGTGAGATATAGTACGGTACACCGTTTATTTTGGAGTGTTTGTTACTGCAACCCCCAGGCTAATGGGTATTTTTGAGCTATGATATCGAAAGACATGATAGCATATAGAGTGCACAGAAAAACACCCTTTGCCAAACATAATAGTGGACGAAAAGGAGAGATGAGTGAAAGAGACGAACGAGGTATTGAAGCGGATTGTGACATGAAGAAAGAAAACAACTGTAACCAAAATGACCGAAGAACTCAATAGTCATCTGCATGTACCGGTATCCACCATTATAGGTAGAAGGGAACTTCACAAACAAGGCATTTACGGAAGAGTAGCTTTTCCCAAGGCACTTGTAATAGATGCCAATACAAAATATCGTCCACAATGGAACCACGAGTGCAAATCCTGGTCAAGTAATATGTCGAAAAATGGCATTTGGTCCGAAGAATCATTGTTCCCGTTGTTCCTCGCAACAGGAAGTGTGTATATCTGGAAAACACCTACACAAGCGTAAGATTCTGGCTGTCTCATCTCAACTGTCAGTCATGGAGGTAGATCTATTAGGGTTTGGGATGGCATCTCATGGTTTTCTTCAGGCCCTATGGTAACCCTAAAACGGAGATTGAATGGTAAGGACTATGTCGAAATTTTAGCTCACCAGTCCATCCTATGGTACAAACATTGTTTCTTGCAGGAGATGGCGTTCTCCGGTATGATAATTCCCCTATACATACAGCTAAATCTATCAAGTATTGGTTTGAAGAGCATGAAAAAGAAGTCAAATATCTTATCTTGCCCTGTACAATCCCCCCCGACTATATATCATCCAACCACTGTGATCTGTATAAGCGGATAGCGCCATGTATCGATATCCACCACAGCATCTCTACAGGAACTTGCGTGATTTTTCCCTGGAGAATGGTATAATATATTATTAGCCACTATTCACGACTTGTATAATCCAGTTCCAAGGTGAATCAGGTGGTATTACATGACAAATGTGATCCTGCGGCGTATTAATAAAGGTTTTCATAATGTTTCTTAGTGTTTGCATTATTTTGATAACCACCTGTATTTATGTCACTAAGACCCTTCAATGCGATAGGCTAACTTTTTCAACTGGACCGACAATCGGTTATGGAGAGAACAAATGTAGTTAGTACAGTTTAAGAATTATGGTAATCACATTACAACAAAAACTACAGCTGTATGGTTCTTAAAAAAGAGGAAAACCATTCTTAATGCCTGACATACTCTGTGTTCTTAAAATGAATTTTTTTATTCAATTAACAATACGTTCTTGAATTTATAAGAATAAAATTATCCAGAGCTAATTTTTCGTTTACGTGTAAGTTAGTAAGCCCATAATTATCATTTTACGGTTTTGGGCCATTAAAAAAAATTAATGAGGATCTATTATAAAATCTAATTAATTTTGGCACACAAATGCAAAATGATAAAAGCCGATTAAATTTTATGAGCTATAAAGGACGATAATAAATCCATTAATTATCACTCTCTTAGTGATGATAATTTTGCTGATCAGCAAATTTTGAATGGGCCAGCAAGTTTAATTTTTTTTAATTTGTTGCATTTCAAATACATCCATAGATCATTCAAAGCAAAATTATGCACATGGGGTAGAAAAATGTATTTATAATATTCATAATAGATTTCGTTTTTGCATGATATTAAAAAAATATTCCGCACAAAGTTATTGAACAAACCTACTCAGAGAAGTAAAATAAATGTAATAAAACATTTAGAGATCTGAAAATGAACTGCTAATATTACAGGATCTTTCACAAGGCATATGCTCCTGTATGTTAACGTTTTTTTTTCCTCACCTGATATTTACTAGTACAGCTTTTCATATCACTAGAGGAAACATTATATTTAACTTTTTTTTCTAAGATTCATTATATGTAGTTCAACGTAAATATAAATTTAGATACAGTGCTGTACAAATTAATTGGGACAAACACAAAAATTTTCACATATGTTGTTAAATTAGTATAAGTTCACTTACAAGCATGATATAGCAATCTAGCAGCAAATATGTCCCTCCAGCTTTAATAATATCCTGTATACGTTTTTGCATGGATTCCACTAATTTGGAACATAAATTTTTGACGCCATCATTACGAAACCATTTTAAGAAATTCTCATCATTTCTCTTTTGGTTTAGCAGTCCATTTTACTCACACGTCTCTTCACAATGCTTCACAAACTTTAGATGGAATTTCCATCTGGAGAATTACCAGCCCAATCCAAAGCTATTGATTACTTTTCTTGAAAATATTTCTTTACTAGCTAAGAATTATGGCATGGAGTAAGATCTTGTTGAAAAACACCAACACCGCCAGCGAACGTTTGCATAAAAGGCACAATTTTATCTTCTAGTATTGAAATATATTTTTTGGAGTCCATCACTCCTTTAACTGATACTAAGCTGCCAGGTTCTCCAGATGTAAAATAACCCCAAAACATCTTCTTTTGAGGTTGCTGAACTGTTTGATTAAGATGTTGTTCCCGAATGGGTTCTCCGGCGCTTCTCTTGACAAATGTTGATTGAAACCCTTGCACAAAAATGCGTTTCATCGATGAAACAACCTCATTCCAGTCTTGTGCAGTCCAGGATTAATATTTCCTAGCACAATACAAACTTTTCTCTTCATTGCATGTGATAATAACTTTTTTGGACTAGTGTTCTAGACCATCTCCCAGGTTCAATAAGCCTTCGTCGTACTGTTGATGAATCAACGCTCACACCAGTAGCCAATAATTATCTCTGAAGATCTGTACTTGTCTGGCGAGGATGCATTTTACTATTTCGTACAAGACATTTGTCTGTCTGAGGTGTTGTCTTACGTTTGCGTCCACATTTACTCTTCCGAGTTGAAGAAACTGTCCTAAACTGATTTTGCTGCTTAATAATCGTGGAAACACTGGATTTTCCAACAGCAACTGCTGTAGCAATATCCCTCACAGTCATAGAGGTATACTGACTAAGGGTAACAATTCTAGTCCTTTTCCTGGGAATGATATCGATTTTTTTCATACACGTGAGATTTTAATTTTGCTTAATTAATTTTGAAAATTAAGTTAAATTCAACATAGCCGACTCTCTAGTATATTAAGTATGCACCACTGACAAGCTACAAAGTATTATAAATCATTCTTATAAAAATAGTGGCAGTACTTCTGTGAAATAAAACAAATGAATACATACACACACATATACACTCGGTAAAAAAATCGACGCAAAAAGAAGGAGTTGTCCGCTTGTAATGAAATTTCGTATACAAAGATGTTTCGATCGAAAATGCGAATTATGAGAATTTGGTATCCAAAGAAGGGATAGCTGAAACTCCAGCGCATCAGAACTGCGCATCCAGCAGGGGCATATAAAGAGCGATTCTCGATCTAATGTTCAAAATGTCTGTTACATTTCGACTGTGGATGTCTTTCGTCAACTGTAACAATACCTCGCCGAAAGTTTTTTGTTCATTACGAGCACATTTCAGGGTTTGGACGAGGTCGTGTCATAGGATTGACAGAAGCTGGCTGGGCAAATCGACTTCTAAGTCGAAGAGATCCAGTGATTAGACGATGTTGACAAGAGTGAGTAAACAACAGCACATTTAAGCGTCAAGAAGGTAGCGGTTGACCTAGATTACAACAGATTGGGAAGACAGGACGATTCTCAGATCAGCTGTCTCAGTAAAGGATTCGTTGTTTTCAACCATGCGGCGTGTGACCTGCAGTCAAATGTCCAACTTGACCATTGACAGACGACTGAGAGAGCGGAAATTACGCTCGTGACGACCGTTACGCCGCTTATCCTTCCATTCTATACATCATCAAGTCCGAATACAGTGGTGTTTAACTCGATCAACTTGGAAGTGGGCTGAATGAAGACATATAGTCTTTACTGGCGAGTCCCGGTCATAGAAGTGTCTGGAGACGTCCAGGGCAACTTGGAGATCCTGACCTTACTATCGCATGTTACAAAAGCCCACAACAGGGCTTTATGGTCTGCAGTGACATTTCCTTTCATAGCCGGACCCCTTCAGTAGTCATTAGTTACACACTTACTCCACAGCTCTACTCGGCATTCTGCGATCCGTGATGTTTCCGTTCCTCTAGCGCCAACCCGGACTTCCTTTTCAAGAAGGTAACGATCAACCGCATACTGCACATGTTGCTATGAATTGTCTTCAAAGTTGCCGAACCCTTTCTTGGACACCTAGGTCGCCTTATCCCCACCCCATAGAGTACATTTGGGACGTGATGGGAAGACGATTTCAACTATCCAGGAATGTTGCCGATTGAGCCCTACAGTTGGAGATTATTCGGCAAGAAATCCCTCAGGACGCCACAAGGGAAATTTATCAGTCTATGCCACACCGAGTGACAGCTTGCATGCAGGTTAAAACTGGACCAATGCCGTATTGACTGCCTCACTTGGTAACGATCAAACTGTAGAATAAATCATTCAATTGTTCTGAAATTTTAAACATTTTTTTCTGTGCATGTTCTTCACATCCACCGATTATTTTTTAACAATCGGACAATTCATTATTGGTGCGTCGATTTTTTTTTGTGATAGTGTATGTGTGTGTGAATTTATATGTATAAGTACATATGGATGGAAGTTTTAATTGACTTTATTTCCGACAGATTTTGACACAGTTTCATAGAGAGTTACTTATGTGTGTGTCTGTATTATTAATATGAAATTTTCTTTCGAATAAATTCCTTTAAGAACATTTTCCCGTAAATGTTATCAGTGATTAAAATTTTAAGGAATCCCCACACAAAGGCTTTAAAGAAAAAGGAAATCTAGCTACGAGATAAAGGTCATAGCTTTATAATTGGAGAACTTTTTGAAGGGAAAAAATAATATATTTTTTCGCTGCATATCAGAGAAATAATTTTATTTTAAAGAAAGGAAGTAAAAATAATGTTAAGTCACTTGACTCACTTTCTGAAAAATTTATATAGTTACCGAAGAATCAAGTGCGTAATGAAAGAATTTATAGATTTAATATTCTTATACAGGTATAAATTGTATTAAATTTTTTATCAATAGTTTCCTTTCTTTAAGAAAATGGAACAAGAAAATGTCTTTTAAGTGCACTATCATAAACTAAGGATCTTACTGTTCGATATATCAAAACAAATTAAATGCTCTTACTCCATTTTTAAAGCCGGTGATTGAATTCTTTTAAAATATTCGAATTCGTAGAATGAATAATCTTAGAAATTTTACTTTTTTTAAATATATTTCATTTTAGTCTTTATTTACCATTTTACGTAGAAATGAACCAGCAAAGACTATCTTAAACGCACTCGATCTTTGCAAAACAATCATAGTAAAGGATATATCCTTAAAATTTTATTTTCACTTGTTAATCATTTCTTAAATTATGCGAATGCAGCATATTAATAGAATATCGTCTTAGGATTTTCCCATTTTATGTCATTAATTACATTTTTTACATAAAAATGGAAATAGAAATCTGTATGTTAACAAACAATTCCTGGTAAAAGACTATCATATCAATTTTATCTCCACATGTTAACCAGTTCTTAAATTCTTCGAAGGCAAATTCGTAGAATATCTACCTAACAATAATTTTTCTCCTTTGTGCCATTATTACATTTTTACGTATAAAAAATGCAATAGCAAATTCCTTATTAAACTCACTATTGCAACCAAACAGTTTCCTCTAACGGATATATTGCAACAATTTCTCATCACTGTTTCCGAAATGCAGAGACTGATTATTCCTAGAATTTCTACCTAAAAGGAAATGCCATTTGGGATTTGTCTACAACCCACGAAAACAAGAAGCGAAAGCAGCCTGAAATAATATGCGTCATACATCATACATTTCTAAATTCGAAGTTGTATCTTTAGGGTGATATCCTCCGAAATAAAACATATATATACCCCGGAACATATATGACATCTGTCACCGTCATACAAGTATATCGCTGTTGTTTCCATTTTCCTCTACCCTCCTTACATTCTTTTATTGCATTCTACCCCAAGGGAAATATACATTCGTCTAACTTATGTTTCATTTTATTACACTGTTCTGTTTTTAAAAAATCCTCCGAAACATTAATATTTTCCCTCTGTTCTTTTATTTAAGTAAAAAAAAGGGGGAATTTTAATATTGACTTCTAACAAATCCATTTGTAAAACTTCTAACGCAACCCAAAAGTTTATAAAATCTATTATTGTCTGGTTATTTATGGCATACTTTAAGCTACTATAAAACATCTTTTATGAGAAATTTTCTTTGATATATTGTGAAATAATCTCAAGTAAATTTCCTTTTAGCCGAAATAAGAAGTGCTTTACACATAATTTTTAAAATCAAAGATATTTATAAATATTGTTTAAATGCATATCGTTTATTTAGAAATGCATTAATGCTGAATCAAAAACACGATAAATTAAAATGCAACAAACTACAGCGGATTAATAGAGGCTTAATTAAGAACCTATAGGTTCTTAGATATGAATGCTTAATTAAGAACTTCTAGGAAAGTGAACTTCTTATGCATTTATGATTATTCTGAAGACGTGGTAACCTTTAATATTTATAAATAATACACAAACATTGCCATTTATATCACAATGGAAAATAAATTGATTGAAAAGATAATTAAACATTTAGATCATTCATGCATTGTTTTAATGCTTTATTCCCGCTTGACTGCTGGATATTTTAAAAATCTATACTATATATTCAAACTTTTTGCCTGTTTGAAAAATATCCTGTCGGACAGAGTTAGTTATGAGAAGGATTTTCATAAATATATAACTAACTTCTATTTTAGACCAATTAAAAACTAATCTAAAATGCACAGAATAGTAAAGTAAAAGCGTTTAGATGACAGCAAAATACCATTTAGATCTATCATTCCTGTAAAAGTCAAATTTAAATACTAGCATCGCTGATGAAGTTTAAATTTACTCATTGATGATATTTGAAATGAGTTCGTTTCCTTTGTTAAATATGTGCTCTAAACATAAAATGATGCAGCACCAAGAGGTTAAAGGGGTCTTAGTAGATGTAAATATATTATAAAACTTCATATCTTAAAAATTACTAAATTCAGTGACGTCTTTGCTAAAAAACTTTTGCAGATTCAAAATCTCAGGTTGGTATTCCTTTCCGGACGAAATTCACTTTTTTAAAACTTGAGACCCCTTAGAGACCTTGTGGTCAGTGAAATGCACACATTGGCCAATGAATTAGAAACCTAGGATTAATGTTTTATTGGACATCCTTTTGTGTGGATACTAGCACGTATCCATGAAGGCATCAATTCTACAAGCTTCTGAAGTGCATTTACGTCCAGAGAATACCATGCATTAGCCACACATACCTCATGATACTGGAAATTGGATGTAAGAGGAGATTGTTGTCGGATGCACCTTTCCACCATGTCCCAAAGCTTTTCTATTAGATTAAAATCTGGGCTTTGCGGCGGTCAGGGATGCTGTTGGAAGTCTGTTTGATGTTCAATGAACCAAGCTCGAACGATTTTGGTACGGTGTATAGTTGTATTATCATCCATGAAGTATCCGTCACCTGCGGAGTAAAAGTATAACATTGCAGGATGCACTTGATCTGCCAGTATGTCCAGGTATTGCATGGCTATGTGTTTACCCTCAACGAACACCAGAGGTCCACTTCCATACCAGCAGAACATGCCCCACACCATGATACTCCCAACATAATCTTACACAGTGCGAATAATTCAAGATGGGTTCATGGCTACATGGGGTTCTCGCCAAAATCAACGTCTGCCATCAGTGCAAAACAAGGTTTAGCGTGATTCCTCTGACCACATAACCTTTTTCCAGTCCTCTTTGTCCAGTTTCGTGTTTTCAGACACCACTGCAAACGAATTCTGGCATTCCGGGTAGAAATGAGAGGTTTCCTCACAGGCATCCGACTACTTAATCCCATCCTCTGCAATTCACTCGCATGGTTCCCACCGAGATTGGATGGGACGAAACTTGGTTGAAGATTTCTGTCAGTTGAAGTACAATAGAGTCCCTTTTCTGCCGTACAATCCTGTCGGAGACGACGCCGACCACGGTCTTGGATGATTGTGTTCGGACCACAGTTACGTCTTTTGGTCAAGAACTGTGGGTTCTGCTTCCAACACTTGAACACCTTTCAAATGGTTGCTTTTGAGAACCCAGTGACTTCTGCTGTATGCACAATTGCGGATACTGTTAAACGGGCCCAAACAATAAGCCCTTTTCAAATAGTGAAAGATCTGTCGTTTTTCCCATTCTACTGCGTTTATCGTGAAATACAGCCGCACTTCTTACTTCAATTAGCATTCTGATGACGTTTCATCCCCATCATAAACAGGTTTTGCATACGCAAGCCGCTAGCGAGCATTTCTAGAAACTCTCATAGGTTTCTAATTCATTGGCCAGTATGTGTAAATATCAATATTGCAAAGAAGGAATTAATATGGAATGTTAAAATTTCTGGGCGTTTCTTGTTGGGCTGCTTTCTGCTCCTCTAGGTAAAAATAGGGAAGAAAAGATGAATTTTTGCTAAATACATATCAGCATATCTCTGCAAAAATTCTAAAACAAGACATCAAACGACAGAAATTTCTTAGATGTGTCGAGGTATGCTATACAAAATGGCGATTAATGATAAATGAAATGATCCAGTTAAGTACTGTCGCGAGAACAAGAAAAAGGATTAAATTACTGAAATAAAAAACAGTTAACGTATTATACAAAAAAAGAAATCATAGTAAAATATAAACAGTGAGAACTTGTAGGAGAATTTAAAATTTCTAAGTTTGCCAAGTTATATATATATATATATATATATATATATTGAAGCGTACTGGAAATAGGGTCTTATTTTTTCCCGAGACCCCACAAAGGCTTGAACCACAGCTGCGTGTTTTTCAAGGAATGTGTTCTTCGGTTCTACCAGTTCGGAACACGTTGGGGGATAAAAAACCGTTTTCCTTACAGATGCAGCCACTAAAGCTGTCATCTTTACTTTTCTGCAATGTAGTAAAGTTCGGCGTCTAAGTAGAGCTGTCAGCCGATAAGCTGCCTCCACCCCTTCTGAAAATCCAGACATTCCAAGAAGACGGACCCCAAATTGCCAGCCGAGAGGAGAGGCTTGGAGTTGTTTTTTTTGGGGGGGAGAGAGCGGCGTAGAACATCGACCCGAGGGGTTGTGATTTTGTGAGGCTCCTATTTTCTTGGGCCGGAATGGGCCCTGTAGCGCGCACTGTAAATCTGCACGTAAATTAAGTGAATATGTCGAAAATGTCTAATGTTTAATTTTTTTTTGTTAATAAATTGTTGAATTTTTGTTTTAAAAATTTGGCCTTCGTTTAATAATTAGAACTCTGTCTTTCTTGGTATGGATCAATAGTTGTAAAATTTCTTCAAAATGCCTCAGAGAGAATAGCCTTACTACTTGTCGTGACGCTACAATATATATACACTCATGGGCAAAAAAATTAGCGCACCAAGACTTCGTCAAAATGAAACGAAATTTTACATACGTAATGACTACTTTGATATAAGTAAATGATAAGAAAATCAAAGAAAAAGGATAATTTATTTCAGAGAAAAAGGCAAAAGAACGGAGGAGTTAATACTCCGTTGGACCCCCTCTAGCGCGAATGCACGATGGGATACGATCGGACATTGAGTCATACAAGTTCTGTATGATGTCTTGAGACATTTCGTTCCATATTTGCTGTAACCTTGCCTCTAGTTCGTTCAAACTCGTGGGATGCCCAACTCGTCGTCCCAAATGATCCCTCGATTGGAGACAAATCTGGGGATCGGGCAGGCCAAGGAAGGGTAGTAACAGTGCATGACTGGCAACACATGTGGTTGCATGACTGGCAACACATGTGGTTGCAGGATTTCATGAACATACCGCTGGGCTGTCATGGTGCCACGGAGCAATACTAGGGGTGACCGTGTATTGTAGGCAATGGCACCCCATACCATCACACCAGCTGTGGGAGCGATGTGTCGCTGTACAGCAAAGGCAGGATTGAAGCGTTCACCACGGGCTCTCCACACACGAACACGATTGTCATCACTTCCGAGATTGAATCTGGATTCGTCGCTAAAGACGACCTGGTTCCATTCCGCTGCAGTCCAGTTTCCACGTGTGCGGCAAAACTCCAAACGGAGGCGTCGATGGGTGGGCGTCAAGGGCAGCACACGTAATGGGCGCCGCGATACCAACTGTCCTTCATCCAGGCGCCTTCGTATGGTTCGAGAAGACACAGCGGCCCCTACTGAGGGTGCTACCTGTGCCTGGATGGCGGCCGATGAAGCAGTTGGCTGTACGCGTGCATTTCTTACGATGTGGCGGTCTTCTCGACGACAGGTCTGTCGAGGGCGTCCTGAGCCTGGTCTTTGTGTACATGACATCTCTCGGGTCCACTGGTCCCAACACCTTCTCACAACACAATCAGAGCGGCCTAATTGACGAGCTACTCGCCTAGCTGATCACCCAGCTTCCATCATCCCGACGATTTTCCCCCTCTCAAACTGCGACAACTACTTATATTGTCTTCGAACACGGCGTAATGGCATTTCTATCTCAGTTCTTCCTTTGTAAATGATTCAGCACACTCATACAAGCTTTGGTTACCTGTTTTATACTCCACAGAGTACGATGTTCAACGCCCTCTACCGGCTATACGTAATGCGCAATCACGCTGCATTTCTAATCATTTGCATATCTCCATGACATGTACCTTCATTGCAAGTTTCGTTACGATCCCGCAATTATTTCTTGGTGAGCTAATTTTTTTGTCCATGAGTGTATATATACATCTGGCAACATGACAACTGGCGTTGTCCTCCTGGAAATAACATAGGTCCAACCCGTAATACTGCCACAACGTAAGAAGTACACTGTCATCCAAAAGGGTGCAGTTAGCGTCGGCGTTGAGCTTATATGAATTGGCACCAAGTGTCCCAGTCCATACCAGGAGAAACCCCCCCCCCCCCCCGCCTCAGACCATGATTCCAGTTTCGTGGGTCTGCAGACTCTGGTCACATTCCGACAATCACCGCTCACCTTCCACTTTTGAATCACATATGCCACTGTCGATTCTGGTTAATTTATCTCGCTAGATATGTCCCTTAAATATCGGCCATTTATGTAATACCCGACGATTACACATTTCTCGAAATCATATACCTCTGCACTTCGTGGCATCTTGCTAACGACTAATGCCAATGTTGTTTCTTACACGATATTTAACGGCGGACGGCTTGCCGTACATCATGACCACAGATATCGTCATTTGTATGGGTGTCCAAATACTTATTCGTAGACATTTTTTGTAGATATATATATATATATATATATATATATATATATATATATATATATATATATATATATAATACGTTTTAGATCCTTGTACTTTAATCCTCATTGCTTCTTGCAGGAATAGTTACAACATGCATCTTATATTTAATCTAAAGCTTATAATAATTGAAATAACAGATTTTACATATTGCATCCCTCTTCTCACTAGATCGAGCTAAAACAGCATTCCTCTTTTTTAGATTCAGCATAAAGTATCCGCTTAAATATATGTATACTATTTTTCGCGCCATTCTTCAAACATTTCAGATGCCTTGAATGTATACAGGATGAAGCATTTGATATACTTTAAACTGCTATTTGGAGAAAAACAAGATGTAATTATTAATGTTCTCTCTCTATTGATAGTACATCCGATCGCATAAATATCCCCAAATCATTAAAGCCATACTTTCATCCAGTTGCAATAAATTATTTTCATCTAACTTCATGAGGAGGCGAGGAGTAGCAAACAACAAACAATTCTCCTTTTTATACAACGCAACTCCTCCAGCTGTAAAGTATTCTCCCTTGAAATGGGTGACTCATTTTTGTTCTGTAAAGATTTTGGTACGTGTTTTCTCCACAAAACATACACAATTGTAAATAGTATATCTATAAATTGGGTCATTCCTCCAGCAAGTTTACTTAGAATTTTTTAAATCTGAAATGTTTAAGAGTACTTCGCTCTTTATTATAGTCTATGTTTTAACGTGTGATAAATAGTATTATGGGTGGGAAGGAAACTTTCTTATCGGAAATTTAATGCAAAAGCAGAAATTTTTTGATCTGGAGGCATTTTCACTCCAATCTTTACGTACCATTATCAAACTGCTAACTTTAAAATAAAACATTTTTACGGTTGCCTTTAGTAGTAATTATTTTACAATACTTTACCTTATGAAATTTGTTTAATTTCTCTCTTTTTTCGACCTGTCTCGTAGCCAAATAATATTTTTCTGAGATTCTCTGTTCTTCTATCTTAATCTCATGACCTCTCATTTTCAGTCTTAAAACCTCCCGAAGTCTCAGATGTCTCTTAATTTCTTTTTTCTTAAATTTTTGTCTAGAAAAATCCCTCTCATTTTATTCTTCACATACGTTCTTACATCCTGATTGTCTTAACTACATGTTTCTTTCTCTCTTCTTAATAAAGAGTTGTATTAAAATTAGCTTCTCACCACATCTGCGCCACAAAAGTAGTTTCTACTATATTTACATTCTAATCTGCTCCCCTTTCTGAGTTTATATAACTAAAGTCAGAATATCATCAATTTTCTTCTAACTTTTGTTTGCAAATTTTTTCTATTTTTTTTCCCTTTCAACACTATAAGGCTTTTTGTTTTAGTTTATAGAGCCGTTTTATTAATAACTCCTCATATATTTTACACAAAGCCTGTTTCCCTCCTAGCAGCTATGCAAAACCACAATTTCTTTAACCGGATGATGCAATTAAGATTTTATGCCTATTATGCAACATCGATTTTTATTTTTCAAAAAAAGTCAAGCCTTTTTTTTACATTTAATTAATTGAAATTTTCTTTCTTGCCTCCTCTTCTGCTATATAAAATAGTATACCTTGGAAATGAGTTATGTAAAGAAATTTTTCTGTAAAACAATGTATATATATGTAATAATAACGCCCCACTAATATTAATTGTCCTATATCTAAGGCGTATCTTAATATTCCTCAATAAAGCCCAACTCTATTTCAAAAACGAAATCGAAAATCGAAATAACCTAATGTTCTCTTTAACACATAGCTATGGGCTGTCCGTTGACGTTATTGTCAAACATCATGTCGTCAGCTTGTGCCAATGTATTCAACTATGTATAGCAGTGTATCTTCTCTGGTCTTGAAGTTTGATTTCATGGAATAAAATATTTCAAGTGTTCATCGTGTTCCCGTTCTTTCCTGAAGTGTTTATGTGTAAATCCATTTCCTGTACCGGTCTACTAGAAGTATTACCATTCGGGCTACGTCTACATTGTCGTGTTTCGTGTACTCTACAAAGTTAAAGTTATTCGTGCGGGAAATACCCGTTTTTTTGTTTCATATATATATATATTTATATATATAGTCGGACCTATATTTAATGAAGTCACTAAATCCCGAAAAATTCGTCATATGGATAATTCGTTGTATACAGATTCACCTTTTAAAAAATTTTAAACTACACAAAAAAGATTTTAAATTCATACACAGTAAATACTATTAAAAAGTAATTAAATACACCTTTATTTTGTAAATTAATATCCATTTGTTTTGTATATTTTACCCATCAAAAACAAATCTGCAAGGAAAACAAGAATAAAATAAAACATTGTCCAGGAATACAATGTATTTTCAATTTAAAAAGATAATTTTATATTAAAATAAATGAATTTTAATAATATTATCATATTTATTATAAAAGTTAATTTTAAGCATACATTACCACATGCGTCCTTAAATTTAATTACTGATAAAATCTGTTAATTTTTTCTGAGTTTTTTATTTCAAAAAGTGTTTTCTCTCATAACACGTCTCACATCATTGCAATGAACCAAAAAGTCCTTCAGACGTATTTTCTTCAAAATATAATCCGATTCGGATTGTTTCAAATGTTTATAGCATTTCATAATAGAAGGTTTTTTGATTTCTGCATCATGATAATTTCCATCTTCATCTTCTTCGTCTTCATCGCAATTTATTGCTGAATTGTTTTATTTTTCACACTGTCCAAAATATCCAATTCAGTTAGTGTTTCCGAGGTTTTAGCTTCAAAATCAAGTGAAAGAAAATCATTTATCGGCACATCATCGTACACACATACAGCTCCTTCTTTTTCCCTTAGCTGTATCTACATTTTTTTAAGTTCCTCTAAGAACATATCGTCTTCGTCCTCCGTACTTACCGAATTCTCATTGCTGACAAAGAATCCAGCTATGGCAAAACTGTTTCAAATAGTACGATCTGTGACATCATAGTTCCATGTTTTGGAAATTCCTGATATGCTTTCCCGTAAGTTGATCTTTGGCATGGATTGATAGTCCTCAAGCGCACTGATAACTTTTCGAACTATTCACTTGCGATAGCGTATTTTGAAAATTTTTACCACCCCTTGATCCATTGACTGCAGTTTTGGTGTAGTGCTTGGTGGCAAGTAAATAACTGCAAAATTTTTTAGTTTTTGGTTGATTTCTTTCAGATAAGTGGAACAATTGTCAAAAACAAGAATAATTTTTTGACACTCTGCAATCACACGTTTGTCCAACCTTTGAACTCATTTTTCATAAATTTCTAACGTCATCCAAGATTTTTTTCTTAAAGTCATAATCAACCTCCAAAGATTATGCGCCATTTAAACATGTTGGATTTTCGCTTCTTCCGATAACTAATGGTTTCAATTTCTGATGTCCAGTCATATTTGCACCTAACATGACAGTTTATCTTGCTTTGCTTTGTTTTCCTCCAAAGCATTTTTCCTTTTTAAATGTTAATGCATTTTGAGGCAAATATCGAAAAAATAAAGAGGTATCATCCGCATTAAAGATATTTTCTGGCTTATAGTCTGTTAAAATTTTACTCAGTGTCTCCGTTATCCAATTTTCACTATCATTATCATCAACATATTTGCTTTTCACCAGATAATACTTTTGCTGCAATTCCGTGTCTTCTCTTAAATTTTTCAATCCATCCATTGCTTCCTCGAAATTCGTCGTATCCCAGTGCCTTTGCAAATTGAAGAGCCTTCTCAATTATAAAAGGCCCAGAGATCGGACCATTTTTTCTCGCATTGTGTGGATCCAATTCAAAAATGCCTCCTCTACATCTTCATATACACGTGTTTTTAAACACTTTTAACAAGAATTCAATGAATCATAATTGTTTATTATTGTTGCTGTTTGGAGGATTGTCAGATTTTAAAGCAATATCCTTTTTCTTCACGACTTTATCCACCTCATGAAGAATTATTTTATTCTTTGATGCTCAAGAACTTTCACTTCGGCATTTTCCAGCTTCAAGAACGGAAAATACCACCACGACTCTGATCAACAATCTAGAAAACAGAAGACTTGTTCAAGGACACGGGACAGCTCTAATGAGGGTGAAAGGGGAAAGTTTTTCTAGTGAAGTGGACAGTGTCTGTGGGGGGATAAAGATTGCACTTCCTGGATGAAATGCAAAGAATGACAGCGACTGCATTGCTCTCGGTGAGTTAGGTGACTGGTAAAACCAGTTCAAGGTCATTGATCACCATAAAATGTGTTGAAAGAAAGAATAGGTTTTAAATGTTCAGAAACATTTTGAGAAATATGGAGAAAAAAAATATTGAATCACAAGAAAAAGTTCGTTAAATAGAGAATGCACTTCGCTGTTTGGAGATTACTTAACAAAGAAATTCGTAAAATGTTCTTGGTTCCAAGGAAAAGTTTGTAAAATAGAGGTTCGTTAAATAGAGGTCCGACTGTATATATTTATATAAATTATATACACTGTTACAAATGTAACTTCTTTTAAAAAATTGCATATAATGGCTAAAATGCTCCTAGGAGAAAACCATTATGCTTTGACAGATAAAACAAAAAAAAATTTTAAATGGGTTGATTGAAAATATATTAAAAACACAGAAAAATTGAATAAAGAGTTTGTTTGATAAATGCGGTTAACGTAAAAAATGAATAATGTCTTCTCTGTGAAATTAAGGAAATAAGCAAAATGAAAATTTAACGAAAACCGAATACATCATTAGAATTTTTTGAATGCCAGACCATTATACTCCTTTATCTCAAAAATTACCAAAAAATAGATTCATTAATACTTGTCACTTGCACATGGCGCCACTAAACTGAGAGACATTTTTTCTGCAATAATCGTACAATACGAGATTAAAAATTCTACATGTAAACAAATTTTTCACTACATTTTGACTGAATAATTTCGTTTTGACTTGTATTCTTCTTTCTTTTTTTTTTCCTTTTTAGAAACTAGCGCAAACGATTTTTCTTTACTTCATGTTCGTATTTATGCTGGGAGAAAAAGAGAGCGTAAGAATTATTTTTCCTTTGTGTAATTAAGTTTAACACGTAACTAAATGTAAAAATATTCCAAAATATATCAAATTTAAAAACAAGAATAAATTTATGAAAGGGTAGTCCAGTGATTATAATAATTGAACGGTAATTTTGAGGAAATCATTCTCCTTATTAAACCGAAAGACATCTTTAATAATTTTATTTTTTATCCTATTTGATTAATATATTTATAAATAAATGTCCAGAGCTAAACACACACACACACAAGATATATATATATATATATATATATATATATATATATATATATAGAGAGAGAGAGAGAAAGAGAGAGAGAGAGAGAAAGAGAGAGAGAGAGAGAGATGCACTATTTATACTTATTAAACTTTGGAAGTTTGTATTTATTTATTTTTTTTTATTTCACTACTTCACTATTTATATTTGAAATCAAATTCATGAAATCCTTCAAGTGGATGAAATTTATATTGCTGAGCTGAATTTTCTTTCCCTCTTCCATTCCTTCCTTGATTCAATCTTTTTAAATTAAAATATATGTTTGATGTAATAATGTAATCGATAATGGCTGAATTTCTTTTAGATCATATTAAATCTCCACATCAGGCTAGTTAATTTGATTTTTGTGACCAGGTGTTATCTCAAATATCTCAAATTTCTCAAATAAGAGACAGCGAAAAATACTCAAATTACAGACGGTCAGATTACTCATGTCAAATTTACTTTATGAGTAATTATCCTATCTCGTAGTTTCCAACTACAGCAATCTTTTACGATTGATAATTTATACCATTTGCAGTACAGAGTTGAGCATAAACATGACTAGAGACTAGGATTTCAATTTTTTTGTCATGTCGTCAGTTAATGGTCATTTGGTCATACTCTATTTAGCTCATTGTCTGTATTTATTTTTATATGATGTCTTTGGGAGTTGGGCTTCAGACTGTGAGTTAAAATCCTGATGACCGCTTTTGAATACCTTCGTGTCAAGGTTGGATATTAACCTATTAAATCCGTAGACCGGAAAGTCTTACCATGGGGTTGTAGGTGGCGGAAGATGCGAGCCTCCAGATTTCACCCATGGTGGAAGGGGGGGGGGTGCTCGATCACAATTTGAGGTGGCATTAAGGGGAAAATATTGATTCACCTGTATGGTACTCCCATGTAAAGAGTTTTCAACAATTTCCGAAGTATAAGTGCGACAAATTTTTTGTATGAAAATATCCATTAAAAATTAATTTTTATGCCAACATTTCATTAGATGGCCTTCAGAACTTGTAACAGTGACTTGTAAAAATTAGACACACATATCCGAGGCATATAAAATCCAAAACTAAAAATTTCCTTTATATCAAAGCCTAAGGCCGTTTATTTCCAAATATCAGCTCATGGGTTTAACAACAATATTGCTAAGCATCAACATAGATGTTTTTCATCTCAATATAACCTACAATTACTTATTTTGCGAGAAAAAAATCTTAATAATATCCCAAATATTCTTTGGAAAGGAAAAATAAAACCTTTCTTCTCTTATTTCCTAAGGTTAAAAACAAATCAGTATATTTTTTACGAAGAATGCAAACTTTTACTAAATTCAGTTTCAACACTTCCATTGAATGCTTTCCAAAATTCTTAAATCTACGAATAATGCATTGCACTTTATGAGTTGAAGAGCTGAGAAAATATATCATAGATTTGTAAACCGATATATCATACATTTTTAAACTGATATATGATTTTGTAAACTGGTAATAAACGTGTAATGATGGCAGTAGAATGATCGCTTTTTAGTAATTAGGGAAACTGTGGGGAGACGTTTCGGAGTTCTGATGCTTAATCCGTAATACTCTCAAGTATCGTAACTTAATGGTGAAGTAATTAGATTTACACACATTTATTGGACAATTTTAACATTGTTAATGAATTGAATGACTATGCTTAGCAAACTATAAACTCCTGCTTAATTTTTGTATACTTGAAATAAAACAATTTTCTTAGTCAAATTCCAAAAGAAAAATTTCTTTCAAAGAAATTTGGTCCGCTTTTCAGATATGACCGTCACAACTGTTTTGGATTTTTGCACTATTCTATTTTCGCAACATGTCCTGGAAACAATGAAATACAATGCTGATTTGATGAGGGTAATCAAGACCCAGTAGGATGTTGAAGGTAAAGACCCAGTAAGTCAAGAATCAAGAAAAGTATGCGACAGTTTCCAAGAAAGTCATGTGCAATCAAGGAATTTTCGCATGGCATCCCAATTGTAACAACATATTTTTTTCCCAAATTATGGATTAATTAAGACTTCTTTTTCAACAAGATCCAGCGTTAAAACTGTATTACAAGTTGTATAGGCATTGCTACATCAAGTTTTGGCAAACCCTGTTTAGCTAACCATCTTGTCCCTGTAAAATTGTTTCCTAGCCCACACTGTATTTTGTGCAAGTCTGGCAGTGTTATGGATGCTGTACACATCAAGGAATGCCCAGCATTGTCAGGGAATATCTATGACAAATACTGGCATGCTAGAGATCAACTCTAGACCACTCAGACCTGTTGACTCTTTAAGTTGGTGTTTGGACTAATGAAACAATTTTACTGTTCATTTTTCATATTTCTTATGTTAATTTTAGATGTTAATTAATGTTCACTTTTCTGAACTGGAAACACGTTAAGCTTTTAAATTCTGTTTAAATACCTTGGCAACTAGCATTTTAGTCAGTCGTGTAATGTTCAGCGCGATGATGTAGTTTTAATTCAGTGGGGCTTTTAACACTGGCGTATATTTTTAACTTAAATTTGTATTGTATTAACCGCATTTGTATTTGGAACCAGTTCTTCCGTTCTTTCTTGTCACTGAGTTGAATTGCTGCCATCTTACAACGTTTGTGTTCTACTCAACATTTTACTGCTCGTGAAACTGGATTAAATATCTTCAAGTGAACTGTGTTGATTCAATTTAGCGTATGATTTGAGTACTTCCCATTGCTGTGACTCCAGACTACAAGGAAATTGAAGTAAGGATGTTCATGCATGTTTAACCTAATTTTAGTTACTTCCACATTGGTTGCATGGCAGTCGGGGCTGGGTTGATTTCAATAACTTGATTTTAGTTTACCTATTTACATACATTTGGAGCCTCGGCCATTGTCGTTTGTTTTCACATTATATTATACACTACGAAACTATTAATTATATTCTTTTAATTTGTAATTTTGTTATATTTCATTTTTTATTTATCTTTATATAATTTCTATCCTCTGTTGATAGTTTTAGAAGTAATCGTTCTAATTTTTATGAATTTTATTCTCTTATGCATTTTGTGCTGTGCGTTGGTACACACTGAAGTAGAAAGTGTCACTGCTAGAATTAAAAAATATTTTCACACACCCATAAATCATGAAAGGAGTTTAAACGTTATATGCAATCGAAATCTTCCTAGATTATTGTGTAATACGCTATTTCGATTCATTCCTTACTACATATAACATCTTTTAATCCGCTATTCCATCCATGATAATGAATATTTCACTTTATATTAATATATCTCGTGCCGCTGTAATTCGTACTGGGATGGATTCAACTCATTAATATGAATTGGCATTGAATATTTGAGAAAGCCTCTGCAAAATACGTAAGAGGCTACAATTCTCTTTTTGTTCGCCTAGAATTTCAAATAAGAAATTTAAAAAGATTGTAATCGTTCAGTTGGATATTTTTGAGGAAAAAGAGAAAGAAATCCTTTAAAATAATAACGTTGAGGAAAACCATTTAGCCAACGAGATATATTTTTAGGAGATGCGATAACTATAAACTTTTCACGGAAATGAAATTAACTTTTTTTTTCTATTCAAATAAAGGGACCTGAAAGAAGCTCTTTTCTGCTTCAGAGCAAGTACAGATATATGAACAGTACATTGCATTCTGTAAATAATGCATCTCGCCTTACGGTATTATTTTAGTTTATAGGAAATTTTCCCCGAAATTCAGACATATCTCTCTCAGAGACTGAAATAGTGAAAACATCCCTTAAAATCCCTACGTTAATATTTATGTCTTTACAGAGGGAGAAAGAAAGAAAACAGAAGAATGGACATTAACGTTACAACTACGTAGAAATATTTTAAGATTTATGTTACCGTTAGTTATAGTGGTTAGCTATTTCGAATAACAGATACTGATTACTCAAGTGTATTCTAATCAATCAATTTATTAAAATCAACTCATTTTACACACATATATATATATATATATATATATATATATATATATATATATATACACTTCATATCGATTCATATTTTATGCAAAATACATTTCAATTAATACTACCTTGTGATATATATTTATCTACAAATAACTATCCACATTAAGTAACACTTCACATTAAGCTAACCCCATCTAATTACCTTCGTTCACTAATACGTACTCGGCATTGGCAGAAAAGCAAACTAAAACTCTCCTACCTTCTTTTGAAGATTCACCGTCATAACAATAGATTCCTCTCCCTCTCAACACTGGATGCAATCCGTCGGGGATTCACACAAAGGCGCAGCTCCTCATTCCCATTGGCTGGAACGGGTCATCGGACATCAACGGCACGGCTGGAACGGGTAATCGGACATCAATGGTGCGGCGTAGCGGGACCCTCTAGATGAAGATGCGGTGTAGATCAGGTGACTTTGTCCGTCGACACAAACTCGTTACAGGACCCTCTCGTGGTGACTGCGGGCTAGTTCAGGGGACAGTGACCGTCGCTCCGGACTCGTCACGACTATGCGTTGTTTAGATTTCGTTTGATCAGCTCCTCTCCAGTTGTCGTCATGGAAAGCTTTCGGGTGTGCTGGAACAGGGGGCTTGCAACTACTTCTCCAGAATAACTTCACTGGCACGTCTACTCGTCATGTGTCGAGCTTTCGATATCATGCTCTTAAATAGCTGGCGTATATGAAGGCCGTGGTTAGCTTGGTTCCGTCCGTAAACAGCTCCTCATCTCATCCTCCGTCGACTTCGGGGGCTTTATCTCTGCCGGGCACACTCACTGCTCTACTATTTACAGCTACCTGCGTCTCTTTCTAGTTCTCAAACTAATCTGCACCCTCTCTATCTTTTTCACTCCGTGCAAAACTCCAAACATTTTCTCCTCATGCTTCCATTGGTGGCCATCTCCTGACCAATAAGTCTCTCTGGGCCCACATCAATGACCTACCATATATTTTTATACTAATAATTTCTCCAATCAAAGTTGAAGGGGGCGTCAGCCCGTGCGCCCTTCTGGGGATTCCGAATATATATAGCACTCCCGAATTCTCACGCTATTCTCCAACCTCC
>OU015491.1:98381537-98534037 GCA_907164885.2 Dolomedes plantarius | reverse complement strand
GCTACGATTTTTTCTCCCTAGAGCAATTGTAAAAAATATCTTCTTTACAAAAACTTAATATTACATGGTTGGTATGATGGTTAATACACTGCTGGCCACTGTAAATGCAACACCCTGAAGGAAACATGCAAATAACATGAAATTTACCACATGCGTTAGCGGAGGTGAGATATGCAAATGATTAGAATTTCAGCGCAGACGCACATCACGCGCGCCTGTGGCGCCACTTCAAAGAGCTATTTAAGGCTTAGAGATTTCGACGATTTCAAGTTCGGCAATTGTGTTTTTCTTGTGGTTTTTAAAAAAAAACGATCAATTATGCCTCGTCGAAAACAGCGATCATCTTTTGATCAAGTATCCGAGTTCGACAGAGGAAGGATAGTGGCCTACCGAGATTGTGGATTATCTTTCAGGGAAATCGGTAGTCGTGTTGGACGAAACCAAACAACTGTAATGCGGATATGTGATCGTTGGATGCAGGAGGGTACGACGGACCGGCGTGTTCGATCGCATCCACCTCAGTGCACCACTTCACGTGATGACAGGCAAATTGTGCGCATGGCAGTGACGGATCGCTCAGTCACATCACGAACCATAGCACAGCACATGCAGTCTGTAACGCATCATCCAGTGTCTGCGCGTACCATTCGACGCCGTTTACAGCAGAGTGGTCTGTCCGCAAGACCTCCATTGCTTTGTCTACCCTTGACGCAGAACCACAGACGTCTCCGCCGCCAATGGTGCGATGACAGAAGGATGTGGACGGCAGAATGGAATGAAATTGTCATTACTGACGAGTCACGCTTCTGTCTGAAACACCACGATGGTCGCATTCGAGTCTGGAGACACCGTGAAGAGAGGATGCTGAACAGCTGCGTTATGCACCGCCACACTGGTCCTGCACCGGGTATTATGGTATGGGGCGGTATTGGATATCACTCTCGCACCCCTCTAGTATGCATTGCCGGTACTTTAAACAGCCAGCGCTACATCTCCGAGGTGTTGGAGACAGTTGTCCTTCCTTACCTTCAGGGCTTGCCCACAGCCATATTTCAACAGGATAATGCGCGACCACACGTGGCACGCATTGTCCAACGGTTCTTCGTCAATCGCCAGATTGAATTGCTTCCCTGGCCGCCTCGCTCTCCGGATCTTTCGCCGATAGAAAACATGTGGTCCATGGTTGCTCTGCGATTGACCCAGATTCCATCCCCAGCTGCCACAGCAAATCAACTTTGGCAACGTGTTGAAGCTGCTTGGTCTGCTGTACCCCGAGAACTCATCCAAAGTCTCTTTGTATCAATGCCGAGGCGTGTGGCTGCGGTGATCTCCAACAATGGCGGCTACTCTGGCTACTGATTTTGGCTGGAACCACACTTCACAGAAGTCTATAAATTTAATCATTTGATACTTGGTCAACATGTTATCTACAAAATAAATTTTGTAGTGATATCTCTTGTCTTTCTTGGTGTTGCAATTTGGGTGGCCAGCAGTGTACATTGTATATCTCCCATGCGATGAAATACAGTCCGTACAACGCCTAGCCATTCTGAGTATCAAATTATCGAACTGATCTTGAGGAAGATTACTCCACTCAGCAAGCAATGCTCTCCTAAATTCCGGCACACATGTAGGAGGAGGTTGACGGGCTGCAACTCGTCGGCCAAGCATGTCCCACACATGATCTATCAGATTGAAGTGAGTTGAGAATGCTGCCCATTCCATACGGGTGATATCCTCAGATTGTAGGCATTCGTTTACGATGTTTGCTCGGTGAGGACAATCTTTGTTATTCATAAACACAAAATCTGCACTCATGGCACCCATAAACAAACATACATGTTTTTCCAGAATGATGTTCCGATAAATGTGGTCATTCATTGTTCCGATTTGAACATGCAGTTCTGTTGTGGAGCCCAGTATAATTCCACCCCAAACAGGCAATTCTGCATTGCCGTAACGGTGTCGTTCAATGATGTTGTCTTGGTGGTGACGGGTACTTGGCGTTCTCCATATGAAAGTCCGACGTGAATCAGACTGCAAGCTAAACCTGGACTCGTCGGAAAACACCACACAAGCCCACAGTGACGATGTCCACATTGCATGTTCTCTACTCCAGGCTAATCACTGCCGACAGTGAGTTGCCGTGAGCGGAACACATCTGATAGGCCTGCGTACATATATACCAATATTTCCCAAACGTCTGTACACGGTTTGCCTTGAAAATATGGTACCCGTGGCTGCAGATAGCTGACGAGACAGGTCGGGTGCTGTCCTCCGTCTGCTTCTTTTGGCAGTTACGTCCAAATACCGGTCTTCATTCGGCGTTGTAACTCGGGTGCGACCTGTACTGTAACGTCTACTGACATTTACATCATCTTGGAATCGTTGCCAAATCCTAGAGATGACACTTTGGGCAATTTCAAGTTCCTCGGATACTTCCATCTGAGTACGCCCACATTCCAGGCGGCCGATAATTCTACCAAGTAAAAAATCCTCCACATGCGTCCTCTGTGTCATAACTATTTGGTTATGGCACTGAACGGCTTACAGAGCTCTTGTGAACAATTTTACTTCTTTGCCACTATTATTTATATTCCCCTCTCTTACTCTCTCGTCATTGTGACGTACTATCGGCGTCATCTGGTGGCTTCCTGTAATTTGCATATTATTCTTGAAGATGCGTGTGATAATTCTACAGGTGAAATTTGCACTTTAGAGTTCGATTTCCGTGTGATTCTGAATTATCCTTAATTTATGGACATGAGTGTATATACCGGGTGACCAGAAACAAAACACTACTCCTCTGACCTTCCTGTATATCTAACGCTTAGTGTAAATGCTTCAAATTTTGTACACCTACTTTTCAAGACATGGGAAACAGATTTCGTGAAAAAAAAATTGGTCCCTGTACAACAGAAAATATAATAAAAAAAGACTGAAATAATAACAGGAAAAGCTTAAACTGCCATTGTATCTGTATTTTCGCACCGTATGCAGAAAAATTTTCATAAACTTATGGTTTTTAGACATATTCTGGGTATAAAAGAAATCCATGTGATTTTTAGCTGTGAAGTCACTTAAAAAATCCTGTTTATCGAAGACGTCTAGTAACCTTGGCAGACTTGAAGGAAGGTATCACTTTGCAAGTAACAAGCATTTCTGTCGACCAGCGACGATCCGCAGTTGAACAAACTGAGCTGTTCACAGACTGCAGATTTTACATCTACAAGAAGGTAATCATATTGAGCAGTATTCCCTGCATCGGTAAGGTGTTTGTCACGTGAATGTTTGGTACGTTCAAATAAAATGTGCTTAAAATGTGTTTTTTGTGTACTTTCACCATATGTGCAGTTGTACAGCGCCATCTTTTGGTGACTTAAAGAACTAAATATTGTTCGCATAATCCGTTTTCCCATGTCTTGAATAGTATGTATACAAAATTTGAAGCCTTTACACTGAGTAGTTCGATGTACAGGGATGTCAAAGTAGGGGTGTTTGAATTCTGGTCACCCTGTATGTATATATATATATATATATATATATATATATATATGTGTGTGTGTGTGTGTGTGTGTGTGTGTGTGTGTGTGTGTGCGTAGGCATTATACAATCACTTTACGTATTGCTATATATTTTTTTTAGAAATTTATTCTTCGCCAGCAAAATATATGATTATTTTAATGTTTAAATTATCGTCTTTATTTCCATTCTTTATGATACAGTTATTTTTTAAAGCTTATTTATCTACTCTATAATGATTATTACAACCTATAACTTCATATTTGTCTTAAAATCGAAGTGAACGTCTTTTTCAAACTTTTTCGATATTTATAACTTTTCCCGTTCCCAGTCATGTGTCAAAAGCAATCGGAACTTTACCTGGACACGAAGGATATATATTATTCTCAAACGCCCTTTTATCATGTCTGAAAATTGGGGCACTGGCTGAACACAATGGAAATTATTTTAAGTTCCCATTATATTGATTCCAAATTTATTGTAAGTTCTTTTCCCTTTCAATTATTTCTAGTTCACTACATAACTAGAATAGAAAATATAATGCCCTTCTTACAGCGTATCTTTGATCTTTATTGTTTTAAGGAAGAAATGGAAATTGATGGAATTTAAAGAAAGGTGAAATATAATTCATCTGCCCTTTTCGTAATTGCTTTTCGATTCGAATGTCGTAGTAATGTGTTATGGTATAATGTTTTATTCCTTTTACATTATTGTAATTTTCAACTGTATTTTTTTTTCCAATAATTTCAGCTGCATGATGTTTTTCTAGTTTTACTACTTTTAACTCTCAATACATGTTTTAAAAACAGATTTCGCACATTTAATTACTCTATATATTCTCTTAAGTATTACTTATTAAACGCAACATTGGTTTTGAGATAAACTTTTCTTACAGGGAGAATTATAGCAGACATACAGTAATATTTGTTTTATGGCATCATGAACATAAATGAAAACATCTTTCAAAAGTTGATTAACCCCTTAAAAATAGCATAATTTTCAAGAAAACAATAAAAATGTGCCTATTTTTCCGGAGGATTCCATTTCTTGATCTGCTACATCTAGTTAAAAAAAAATGCCCAAAATTACTTTATAAATAGTCCTGTGCTGCCATCTGGTATGTAAAATAAGAAATGCAATTTTTTTCGGGTGAAGGAAAAGGATTCATTTTAATCTTTTTGGTGCGTTACTTTTGAACACTCCAGCCCGGAAATACACTGAAGTGCCACTGAATTAGGGATAGCAAAGCCTATGCAAATTGTGTAGCGCTGCGCATCATGTATGCGCAAGTGAGGGCGCTGTGGTAACTGCATATATAGCGCGCACTGTGGTTGTTCTGAATTAGTTGTTGGAATTGCCAGTATGGGTAAACTGCTTGATTTAGACGACTTCGATCGCGGACAAATCGTAGGTGCGCGACGCATGGGCCATTCAATTTCCGAGATCGTCAGACAGCTAGGATTTTTAAGGTCGACAGTGTCAAGAGTATACCAAGAATACATGGATGGTGGACAAAAACTAGCGATCGGGCAAACTGCAAAGGACAATTAGCCTTGACAGTGAGTGGTGAGAGACGGCTCAGGCGTATTGTACATAGCCAGCGAAGCCAAACATTAGCTCAAATTACCACCCAGTTTAATGACGGTGCCTGTCGTAAAGTCAGTAAACGGACTGTGCAACGCTCGCTTCACCGTATGGGTTTCGGGAGCCGTCGACCTACGAGAGTACCATTTCTTTATACTCGCCATCGGGCTGCACGTCTTGCCTGGGCAAGAGAGCACAGAGACTGGAGTGTAGAGGACTGGAAACGAGTAGCATGGAGTGATGAGTCTCGATTCCGACTACTTAACGCCGACAGGGAGGCTGAGAATATGGCGTCATGCTCATGAAGCCATGGATCCTGCATGCCTGGCTGGAACTGTACAAGGGCATGGTGGCTCAATCATGGTCTGGGGTGTTTTTTCGTGGAACAGTTTTGGATCTTTGGTGCGTGTACCAACCTCCCGCAATGCAATTCGGTACGTAGAGTTGCTGGGTGATCACCTCCATCCTTTTATGCTGTTCTGTTATCCGCACGGTAATGGAGTTTTCCAGCAAGACAACTGCACCTTTCACAAGTCCCGGTTGGCTACTGGCTGGTTGGATGAGCATTCCTCTGACTTCTCTGTCATGAATTGGCCACCTAGAAGCCCAGACTTAAATCCTATTGAGCATCTTTGGGATGTTTTGGAACAAGGTGTGAAAGACCATCACACAGCACCAAAGAACCTTACTGAATTATGGACAGCTTTAGCCAATATTTGGCAAGCCATTCCCGTGGAACTTTTCCAGAAACTTGTTGAATCTATGCCTCGTCGTGTGGCAGCCGTTATCAAGGCCAGAGGAGGCCCAACTCGTTACTAGGTAGGTATCCCTAATTCAGTGGCACTTCAGTGTATCACGGGAACGAGAAATAAAGGGCCAAACTTCCTCCCGTAATTTTGACGGGGGCGACAAGGAAGGGGTTAATTATGCGAATGAGCCTGTTATTATTTAATGTGTGATAAGTTCCCATTGATCACCATAGAAGTTTGAAAATATATGCGTTATTTTATATCAGGATGGGACAGTGATTTAAAAAAAACAGTTCCTTCTCATCTTTGTTAATACAGTCTCATCTTTGTTAATACATCTTTGTTAAACAGTCTCAGAAACACTAATATTTGAAAGATCTATTTAAAGAATTGCCGCAGTGACTTTGAACTTTAGAAAATGAACTTTAAGTGCAAAGGGCACTCTACCCCTCTGAATATATTTATCTCATTCTCAAATGTAAATCGTTTTTGCTATATAATGGAGTTAGTAATGAAACATGTTAGTTTAAGAGCAGCTGCGGCCGAAAGTTGTGGGCATTCGTGAGTTTTTAGCACAAGATAAAATTTTATAGCATTTGGATTGTTAAAAGAAAGCAAGATATGTTCTGCTACAGTGATTTCTTTAATATATATCCCAAATTGGCTGCACCAACATAAGAAATGGCCTATGAATAAAGGTTTCACGAATGATATTTATCGTTATATATATGATCCATGTTTGACTGAAATTCATTTAAGCTTTATCTCTAAAAATTGGAACTTTTTTGAAGTTATACTCATGTGTGAATGTCACGCTTAAGTAATATTAAAAACAACAAAAGAAATTTTTAAAAAGTTTTAAACGATTTTATATATATGAGCCATATATAAATTATTGATATGGCTCTTTCCTCCAAATTGGCTGAGAAGTTAGCATAACAAATTAGACCTGTAATAAGGCCTGAGGGTTTGAATATTAATGTAATTAAACATATTCTAATTAAGAAAAAAAAGTTTCTCTACTAAATTAAAATGGAATGACTAGTGTTGAAAATACACACGCGATGACGGTCAACAGTTTTCTTCATATGAAACAGTGGTTAAGAATCATTCCAACGGAATGAAGTTTTAAGACTAACTAGATAAATTCATTGCCATTTTTCACTGAAATGTATTTGAAAAAATCAAAAACACAAATTATTGGCTTAATTTGCTTACAGAAATAATGTATTTTCCTTAACATATGTCCCTTCTACTTTTAGATGAATACTTTATCTATTTTATCTTCTTGATAAGAAAAATTTGATGCCATTTCCTGATTGAATATTTTAATCCTTAAAAAGGAACTCGCCTTTGGGATTCTCTGCGATCAGTTTAGCTGTAATGTATGTGCAATTTATATTCTTCGAAAATATTGCCCTATCAACTAACTTTGAAAGTATTCACAGGGAGATTTAAAGCATTTTCCTTTCTCAATATCCTTCAAGTTTTATACTACTGTCAAAAGGTGTCTTTGAAAATTTTGTTAACATTTCCTTTTTGTATTGTCTGAATGAAATATTCAAAATTAATGTTTTGCAAGGCTATAAATTTTAACATTTATTTATTCCGCAACTATAAATGCTTTTTAAAAATATTTTACTAAACTATTACTGCTCTCGTTGACCATTTGTGATTAAAAATAACTTTCCATGGAACTAAACTAAATTAATTAATTCTCAAACGCACCATATCATCCATATTTAACCTTCCCTAAAATTAGATTAACTTTGTGATAAGTTCCTATTCAGAGCGTTTCAAATGTCAAAAGAATACAATTTTCAGCTCTCGCCTATATTTCGTCAACTTCTGAGAAATGTAAAGAAAACTGAGTTTAAATACAGTCATGACTTTCTTCTTGAAGCCAGAAATGAGGCATGACTATTATATAAAGTACATTAGTTAACTAGACATTCCACAGCTTAGTTGGTATATTATGATTACTAAGTTGAGAGTATATAAATAACTATTGATCTCAACATAATTTTTAATTAATTTTTGTGTTATTTTCAGATGAAAAAGAATGAATTATAAATTTCACGGTATTACTATCAGTATTCAATATTTCAAGAATGCAAAACTATTATACCCTGTACAAACCTGCAAGTTTAAAAAAAGTTTTATGAGGCAGGAAGTGAGAACTAAAAGCGATACTTTTTTCAATATACTCTGCTGTTTTAAATCATATTGGTGTTTTATCCTACATATATATACACACACACACATATATATATATATACACTGCTGGCCACTGTAAATGCAACACCCTGAAGGAAACATGCAAATAAAATGAAATTTACAACATGCATTAGTGGAGATGAGATATGCAAATGATTAGAATTTCAGCGCAGACGCACATCACGCGCGCCTGTGGCGCCACTTCAAAGCGCTGTTTAAGGCTTGGAGATTTCGACGATTTCAAGTTCGGCAATTGTGTTTTTCTTGTGGTTTTTTTTTAAAAAAACGATCAATTATGCCTCGTCGAAAACAGCGATCATCTTTTGATCAAGTATCCGAGTTCGACAGAGGAAGGATAGTGGCCTACCGAGGTTGTGGATTATCTTTCAGGGAAATCGGTAGTCGTGTTGGACGAAACCAAACAACTGTAATGCGGATATGTGATCGTTGGATGCAGGAGGATACGACGGACCGGCGTGTTCGATCGCATCCACCTCAGCGCACCACTTCACGTGATGACAGGCAAATTGTGCGCATGGCAGTGACGGATCGCTCAGTCACATCACGAACCATAGCACAGCACATGCAGTCTGTAACGCATCATCCAGTGTCTGCGCGCACAATTCGACGTCCTTTACAGCAGAGTGGTCTGTCCGCAAGACGTCCATTGCTTTGTCTACCCTTGACGCAGAACCACAGACGTCTCCGCCGCCAATGGTGCGATGACACAAGGATGTGGACTGCAGAATGGAACGAAATTGTCTTTACTGACGAGTCACGCTTCTGTCTGCAACACCACGATAGTCGCATTCGAGTCTGGAGACACCGTGAAGAGAGGATGCTGAACAGCTGCCTTATACACCGCCACACTGGTCCTGAACCGAGGATTATGGTATGGGGCGGTATTGGATATCACTCTCGCACACCTCTAGTACGCATTGCCGGTACTGTAAACAGCCAGCGCTACATCTCCAAGGTGTTGGATCCAGTTGTCCTTCCTTACCTTCAGGGCTTGCCCACAGCCATATTTCAACAGGATAATGTGCGACCACACGTGACACGCATTGTCCAACGGTTCTTCGTCAATCGTCAGATTGAATTGCTTCCCTGGCCGCCTCGCTCTCCGGATCTTTCGCCGATAGAAAACATGTGGTCCATGGTTGCTCTATGATTAACCCAGATTCCATCCTCAGCTGCCACAGCAGATCAACTTTGGCAACGTGTGGAAGCTGCTTGGTCTGCTGTACCCCAAGAACTCATTTAAAGTCTCTTTGAATCAATGCCGAGGCGTGTGGCAGCGGTGATCTCCAACAATGGCGGCTACTCTGGCTACTGATTTTGGCAGGAACCACACTTCACAGAAGTCTATAAATTTAATCATTTGATACTTGGTCAACATGTTATCTACAAAATAAATTTTGTTGTGATATCTCTTGTCTTTCTTGGTGTTGCAGTTTGGGTGGCCAGCAGTGTATATATATATATATATATATATATATATATATATATATATATATATATATATATATATATATATATATATATGTATATATATATATATATACAGGTGGAATCTCCTTAAGGTCGAATAAGGTCTTAAGGTCGTATTCCTTAAAAAACAAGTTTGGGGGGAATATTTTTTTATAGAATATAGTGTATACATTATTCTACTCTAAAGTAGCAGTAATGAAACTATAGGCATCAGGCTCTTTGGGGGATAGCGTAAGATGTCAAACCTTGTAGACCGTGCAGAAGCGCAAATTGTTGAAGCGCGTTTAATTGGAGTATATGTTATAACAGCCCACATGGGTTTGGGTGTTTACCGAGCTATGATATCGGAAGTCATTATGGCATACAGAGTTCACGGAAAGACATCCTGTGTGAAACAGAATTGTGGAAAGGGAAAGCTAAGTGAAAGACACTGAATGGTGTTGAAGCCAAAAAAAAAAGATAACTGCAGACCTCAAAAGACCTCAAAAGAAGATAACTGCAGCCAACCTGACCGTAGAGCTCCATCTGAATCTGCAGGCTCCAGTACCAGTCATTACAGAACTTCAAAAACAAAACATTTACGGCAGAGTAGTAATTCCCAAGCCACTTGTAACAGATGTGAAAACAAAACGCCCTCTACAATGGTGCCACGAGCACAAATCCTGGTCGAGTGATACGTTGAAATATGACATTTCGTTAGACGAATCATTGTTCACTTTGTTCCCTGCAACAGGACGTGCGTATGTCTGAAGAACACATACACAAGCTTATTATCATGCTTGTATCATGCCAGCTGTCAAACATTGAGAGGAAATTTCTTAGGGTTTCTGCGGCTATCTCATGGTTTTCAAAAGGGATCTATTGTAATCCCGAAAGGGAGATGGACTGGGAAGGACTATGTCGAATTTATCCAACCAGATCCATCCTATGGTGCAAAAATTGTTTCCTGCAGGAGATGGCATTCTCCATGATGATAATGTTCTGATCCATACAGCTAGACGTATCAGATCGTGGTTTGAGGAACATAAAAACCAAGTCAAACACCTTATCTGGCCCGCACAGTCCCTAAACCGCAATATCATCGAACTGCTGTGGTCTGTTTTAGGGAACAGAGTCAGGAATCAATATCCAGCAATAGCATCTCTACAGGAACATTAACGATTTATCCATATAGAATGGTATAATATTCCCTTAACCACTATTCATGACTTGTATAATTCACTTCCTTAGTGAATCCAGGTGGCATTAAATGCCATAGATAATAAAGAATTAAATAATAAAGAATAAATAATTTGAATAATAAAGAATAAAGAATAATAAAGAATTTAAATAATAAAGAATTAAATAATAAAGAATTTCATGTTTTTCCGAAGTGTTTCCATTATTTTGATAACCACCTGTATATATATATATACTTCATCATGAATTCCCACTCGGCTGGCTGTCTATTCTCTAAAGATGGTTCTTTGTGTTGAGGCACGCTCCACGAATTGATGATAACTTTCGTTGAAAGGTAGGGGTGCAGGTTGGGGGGGGGGCTCGCTGAATTCCACTGCCCAACGCTGTAATCAATCGGTCCCTTGGGATGGAGTAATGCACTGTCAATAAACCTCTTCGTCTACCTCTATCACTGACTCTTATGAATATCGGCGATGTGTCAGTCGAGTACGGTCTCTTTCACTCATTATCGTCATGCATTCTGGTATCATCTTTGATCTCCAGTCTATTAACTGCTTGTCCTAATCCTTCTGTATTACGTTGCAGGACAACTCTCCGATTCCTCTCTTAAATTAATTCGTGTTTCTTGTTCAACTGCGCTGGGCTCAGGTATCATGTCACTACAACGTCTGGTTATTTGCTCGTTCCGTTACGTCTTTCTATTCTCGCCGCATGTCATAAATCATCTACCTAGCTCGAAGCCATTCAGCTCTCAAAACTTTGTTGTATGGGAGGGCTCGTTTTTAGTTCTACCTCTCCTCAATCCAAAAATCTCAATCTATATCTGTTCACACTTTTCTTGTTTCACTAATACTTTTCGTTCTTCTTCATTAGCACCTCCACCTTTCACATTCGCATTGGCCATATACTTTTCTGTTTTACTTTATTGGTTCTCCTTCCTTCCTTCTAGAATCTTCCATCCCCTCCTTGCTGAGGGCGTGTCGCTTTTTCTCATCAACACTTGTCTTCTCACGGTCTTCTCCCAAAATTCCTAGAACTCCATCTGTTTCTTGTTTTCATTTCCCTGGCTAAGTCATAACTTTCTTCATCGTTCCCCTTCTTTTATTCATCCGCTCTCAATTATCATTTCCTCACATCTCTATTCTATTTTCTTGCGCCGTGCAGTTTACTCAATAATTGCTTCTAACTAACTTAGTCTTTTCAATTTAGCTACCACTCCGTTTGCCGCTTCCTTTTCTCATCAATCTCTCCCCATTCTTGCGGTCTTCCGTTTTATTCTCTTTTCTCCCTTTAACCTTCCCCCCATCTTTACAATATTTCTTCGTTACTCTGGTTCTTTTATTTCATTCCTTAAATTTTCTTAATGTCGCCGCTATAAACCCCGCGGGGAATCAGAGCCCCACCCTTTACATATGTGTTATATATATATATATATATATATATATATATATATATATATATATATATGTGTGTGTGGGGGGGGGGGGGGGTTGAGTCCCACTGTAAGCATAGTGTTTGTATCCGTTCGGAATCAATTTTAAGCAGTAGGTCCCGGCATAATCATCCCTTGTGTAGCTAAAAAGGACCGTAACGCTCTCAACCAACCATCCTTAACTGCATAGGCAATCTCTTATGCAGTTAATAATCGGTATTGATATCTTACCCGCTTATATTGAAATTTTCTGTTACAACCTTTTGGTTACAAACCTTTTAGTCCCGATCCTTTAAAATCCCCTGAATTTTTGAAGGAGCATTATTAATTTTTAGAATTTCAAATAGTTTCAGCAAACTTATTCAAATCTTTATTAACGCTCAAATTAATCACAGAAAAATATTTTACAGACAAATATTTTAATTACGAAAAAAATCTATTCGAAAAAATGGTAGTCAATGAAGTACTTGAAACACCAGGAAGCTCTTTTTAAAATGAAAATCTTGTAACAAGAGAACTTTTAATATAACAAGCAATGTATTTCTTATGGTTAAAACTTCTGTGTTATATAAAAAGGAAGCAACTAATTATTTTTTGGGAAAAAAGCAAACCATCCAGCAAGGAAAATTTCTTAAATTGTTTCAAAAGTTTCATTCTGATACTTATAATTAAAAAAACACCCTCTCATTAGAAAAACTTAAATAAATTACCCAACTAAAGGATATTCAAATGAAATAAGAGCAGGGAATTTATTTTCAAAAATGTTTGGTCATTTATATTTTTTTTCAGTTTTACTTACTCGAGAAAAAAAGAAGGAAAAGTTGAAACCTGATATTTCACAAGCTATGAAACATCATTTATTACTGCACTTAATACAAGACATTAATTGCAACCCTGCTTTATTAATATCGCGTATATGTTAAAAAAAATAATTTTCTATGCTTAAAAATCATTTATCTAAAGATATACTTGATTAGTGTTCAATTATAAAGAAAAATGAATCATATGGAATTATATTTTTTGTTAAATGGATTTTAAATAGAAGAATGTAGAGTTTTTGGACTACTACTGCGTACAAAATAATTCTATCTGAAAGCTAGTTAATATTTTACCCCGCTAATTATTGATGATATAATCAGGGATAGCTATGACGGGCTATAATTGTAGAATCGGAATGGTATAATTCCCCGCGGTGTGTGGACAAGCACAAATGTATTGTAAAAGCGGCAGAGGCAGGGGTAAATGGGTGATTGTTCACCAGGAGGTAATAGATGAATAGCTGTCGGTGTGGCCATTGATTTCGATCAAAAGTCTATATATATTGCAAGACAGATAGACGGTCGTTATTTTATAGCCCACAGTAAAACCTTCAGATGATAAGGGTTAAAGTGGTATTGCAAATGAAAATTATGGTGGGGATGTACTTCGTAGACTAGGGAAGTCTAATAAGGAACCAATTGGGGCAGGAATTACTGAGAGAAAAACAGCCCACTGCCCAATGAAAAAAAGGGGCGGGCCAGAATTCCCCCCCTAAAAGGTCAACAGCCCCTCCAAGTAAAAGAGGAAAAGCAGAGAAGATCCAGAATTTGCTGCAGCTGTTTTTTCTAGATCTCAGATCATACAGAGTCTCGACTGCCTCAGAGTCTAGGAGTAATGCCGTTAACCCGCCAAGATGATCCGGTATATGACATGATTTTGGGCCCCTGTCGTCGATGCCATCTTTCATCGCTGCATACTTCAGCTGTAGTAAGTGCCTCCCCATATACTATAAAAAATTATCACTTTGACCAGATATTTTGCCTCTGCTTCTGAGTCCTCGTATGTAAAATGTTAATATGAAAGGGAATATTGTTCTAGTAGCAATTACACTTTAAATGAATTTTGTATTTTATTAAATAAATGTACGTTAAAGGCCAATGCTCTGTCTTCCTTGCTTGCTCCAACACATGCATGCATCCATTGTTTTATGGTTATTTAATAACAAATAATAACAGCATGATTTTTACCCACTTTTCATATCAGAAGGTCCTCATAGACACGATTTGTTTTCTTCCTTTGTTTCTCATGCGTTTGTACTAGCACCGGCAGGATTTTTTACATATCTGTGGAAGAAAAGCACGAGCGGAACTGCTTTTTTCCTCTTATTTATGAAAGAAACTTCTTTCTTTTCAACTGATATCAGCCTTAAAGAACTTTAAGAACTTAAAGAACTTTCATTTTGCACATCTGCAAAATGACAACTCTTTCCTATGTTTTCATATGCAGCTTATCATATGAAAATACTCCCCACATGCTCATTCCCCACATGCTCTGAAGTTTGATTCAAAATACAGGGTGTACCGGCTGAAAGTATCCAAAAGTTATGACTTATTTTTACGGAACTACCCATTAGAATTTAAAAAAAAATATTTAAATATAAGGAACACCTCACCAAGTTTTAATATCAATAATAGATTTCGATCATAGTCTCACTGATTTCGATGTGTGCACCTTTTGTAACACGATAAACGTCTAAATGGTAATCCAGTCCTCTCCAAGTGTTTCGTAGCATATCAGGCGTTATTAGACTTTTTTTACTTGGGGATTCATTAAATACGTTGTGTATACACAAAAAATTCAAACTGTGGATGAGTTGAAGAAGCGTATCATTCAAGCAATTCGTGTAATAACTCCTGATATTCTACGAAACACTTGGAGCGATCTGGATTACCATTTAGACTTTTGTCGTGCTACAAGAGGTACGCACATCGAAATCTATCATACTATGATCGAAATATAATGGGCCGTGGCGGCCTTGTGGTACAGCGCGTTGGTTTTCGGTGCTGAGGGTGCTCGGATCGAATCCTGGAGAAGCGCCGCTAAACTGCCTCCGTTTGTGTCGTCCCTTTATAGGGGGCAATGCTGGTCCGCCTATATGGCGCCCCATAATAAAATGGCCAGCAAAACTGCGGTGAATTATAGGCGAATGTCTTCGTGACAAGTACCTCCGCATTTAAAAAAAAAATTATCGAAATATATGATTGATATTAAAACTTGGTGAGATTTTCTTTCTATTTAAATTTAAAAAAATTAATTCTAATGGGTAGTTCCATAAAAATAAGCCATAACTTTTGAATACTTATCCCGGACACCCTGTACCTCTTGTTTCCTACTCTTCGTTTGATATGTGTGTACTAGCACTCAGGATATACTTTACGTATCTGTGAGGGGAAAATAATTAGCAAAAATGACTTTTTTCTCTTATTTATTTAAAAACTTTTTTAATTTAAGCTTTTATCAACATTAAATACCTGTCATTGTACAGGTATACCAAATATTCCGGACATTCCACATATGCTCCGGACCTTTCAGTCGGAATGCACCTATTTATCTCCTCTTCATGCGGGTGTACCAGGGCTTCCGACGGAAAATGTAATGAACCCTCAAAATGTAATGGCCCAAAAATGTAATGGCATCTCAAAACAACCCAGAATGAAATTAATAAAACACCATCTTCTTTAAAAATGCCTTTTGTATTATTTAAAATAATTTAATGAAACACAAATAAGATAAAAATGTCATTTTCTAAGGTTACTTCATGTTAAATTAAAGTTATTTTATTTAATTGTCGTCAAATTCAATACATTACATCAATCACCTCCAACTTAATTTTCCGAAGATCATTTTGGTTTTTAACTTAGGATTATGTTCCTCTATAACGGTCCTCCGGAAAGTAAATTTTCAGATGCTAAAACCGTCCGTCCGTACCTCGCGAGTTACAATTCTGGCAACGCACCAAACCCAGTATGTATCGCATGGACAAGCAGTAAACAGTTGAACAGAAAAGTACCAAGATGCGTCAAAATTTATACATATATGTATATATATATATATACATACGTACATATATATATATATATACATACATACATACATACTTTTCTGGTCCCTTGACTCGGTTCAAAATTACGGGACTGGTCCTATAGCCAAGTCGAACTGCGACCCTTGTAGTGCCAGTCAAAACAGCAGCCGCACCTTCATCGCCAATAGCCTTCGGGACTTGATCTGATGTAGCTGTCGGTCAAGTGGCATAAGCAACAGCAACAACAACAAATATTATTTTTAACTATATTTTTAACTTACAAGGGAAAAACCCAGGTTTTCAGATATTTAAAAATATATATATATATATATATACCCTTTAGAGTCATTAAAAATCTCAGATCTGGGTGTAAAAACTTAAGTTTGGTAGCCCTGGTATATAACTAGCACTCACAGGATAATTATTATATGTATAGAAAAAAGGCACGATCGGATATGTATTTTTATCCCTTATTTATGTAAGAAATTGCTCTCTTTTCAACTTTTATCAGCCTTAAAGAGCTGTTATTTTGCAGACATGCCAAATACTCCAGACATTCCACATACGGCCAGGACGTTTGAGTCAAATCACGCAACAACTGGTGTAACACGAAACTTAGCATTAAGGAATAAAAATATACGAAAATCAGCGAAAGAAAAAAAATATACGGGAATCTGCGTTATCGATAAATGAATGCGAAAATATGTTTTATAGCTCTTATCCGAATAGCTTTTATTCGCCATTTGACGCCGCCACGGCGAAATCTAGAATGACGTAGGAACCTTAAGAAATTTTTGCCCGCATAGTGTGTTGATTCTACTGCTTCTGCATAGCTTTGATTTTTTTCGTGACCTTGGAGTAAAGGTGAAAGACAGAAAACTTCAATGCAGTTTAAAATATGAGTGTTATTGAATTGATTTTCATTAAAGGAAAATATTAAACTTATAAAGCATCCTAAGGTCTCAAATTCTTATAAAACACCGAAATATTAGAATATGGGACTCAAAATATGAATAATTGGGAGTCCCTAAAACATATATTTATAAGTCAGAGAGATTCCTTTATGATTAAAATAATTATCACTAAAAGGAAAATTTGTTTTGAAAACATTCATAATATTTAATTGAGTAATTGCGCATCAACCACATTTACTGACGTAAACACATTTTAATTTATTTTTCCCAATGAAATCTAAACAGTTGAACTTTATATAACATTTTATTTCGCATATACATTGCCTTATACTGTTAATAGCTGAATACCTGAGCTTCGCTACGGAGTACATTCAAATTAAATACAACGGTCAATGTATGCAATTAATGCCAAAAATAATAATAATATATTTATAAAAAAATCGTAACGGATATTTATATAGACAAAAAATGTAGAAGAAAGTATTCAAATAAAATCTAATAGAACGTACTAAAGTACAGTAAATAAAGTAAAGTTTCAGGAACATTTCTTTTACTGTATTTTAATATTTTTTTGGATAATGGCCAATCGTCTGCCGCATTAGCAAGAAGAAAAAATATTTTTTTGTGTATTTCGTGGTTATGCACGTGGCGCAAAATTAGTTTGAAATATCACAAAATGAAAAGAAACCGCGAGATCAGCATTTAATAAATTAAATTCTAAAAATTAATCTTTAAAAATTCACCAACAATCAGAAAATGGAGGTAAAGATTCGAAAAAGATTTCATTTTAAGGAGTGTTTTATGATCTTTCTCGTGATATAAATTTTATAATCCTAAAATTATTATTTTAAATGCAAATTTTTAAAAAGTTTTAAAAAAGCTTAAAATTTTAATTTTTTAAAAATCTAAGAAGAATTTATCAAAAAACTTTCTTAGTGCACCCCTATACTATAAGAAGAATCGCCATGCAAAATTTCAGCCCTTTAGGTCCAACGGTTTGGTCTGTGCATTATATGTCAGTCAGTCAGTTACGGAACTGTTTTATATATGTAGATAAAGGATTATCTCGGAATCTTATAAATCCAATAACTTATAAATGCGTACTATTGTTTGCTGTGACTTAGAACTCTGAAAAGCAATACCACAGCAACCTTAAAATAACTTTAGAATCTTTGACACATTCTTAAAGTACGGTCCGGCTATTGTTTTCCGGGTTACATATTACAACAGTTACAAATTCGTTTAAAATATTACGCTAATTCTTCTTATTTTTTTTAACCAGTATAGCGAGTGTTTTAAATTCTCCAAAGCTATGTTACAAACATTGTCAGCACAAAGTACTTTCATTGCTCTGTTATCAGTAAAGAGAGACATCACTTATTATCAATCTGAACCACTACCCCCACTGTATGTGTTTCTTTAATCAATCATGTTGTTAAGACGAGTGCCTAAAACAAGTTATGCCATTTCACTTTCAATGTATAAATATGAAGACATTATTCGAAAACTGGTCAAACTCCACTTTTTACAAAAATGGAGTTAGTCTCACTTTCATGTTCATACAAGTCATTTCTATCTTATTTTTAAACTGGTACACCTCCACCTTATTTCTGCTGCCAACAGAGGGCATTACAAATCAGACTTCAGTAGTATTATTTCTCAGCACTCATTAGACTTTAAGGCTCTGTATCTCAAAATGAACAAGAATGGAGTTGGACCACTATTCAAATAAGTCCTTCATGTAATGTTTTTCTATTTTTAATTAACAAGAATGGAGTTGGGCCACTACTTAAATAAGGCCTTCATGTAATGTTTTTCCATTTTAATTAACAAGACCACTCAAAATATATTACATTAAAATAGTATTTTAGTCGAAATAAATAGTGTAAAGTAACAGAGACTGGCGAATTCAAACAGCATTTTTTTCAATATGATAATCTAAAATATGGTAATAAGTACTCATCTTCAGTATACATGTATACATTCAGCTAAATGATTTTTGTCTAGCACAGTTCATTTACACAAATAAATCATGCGTATGGTGAAAACAAAAAGTCCCCTTGGCCTAAAAAAATATTTGTTTCGATTATTTTATTCTACTAAGTACTTGGTTTAAAAGCAAAAGGAAAAACGAAATACTATCAACCGTATAATTTAGAGACCATAACTTTTAGCAAATGAATAAAAATCGAAATTAATATCATGTCATGCATAATAAAAATAAAGTAATTTTCTTTTCCCCAAAAATTATTTAAAAAGAAGAAAACTATTAAACACAAAATAAAAAGAGCAGTTTTTTTTTTCAAAAATTTTACAGAATTGCAGCTAATTATTTTTAAATTTGTATAAACATACTAGAAAATAATGAAATAAAAATGACATTACATTTTTGAAAATCGTAATTCAAGCTCATTTTTTTTTGCTGCCACTCCAATTTTTGAAAAAAAGAGACAAAGAGCTCATTTATATTCGCAGTTCATTAATAACTACCTTTTTTTTTCACAGATGGCGTTACGAAAAATTACTCCCAATTTCCTTTATTCTCCTTTTATTATTGATTATTTCTTGTTCAAGGAAGTATTTTAGCCCAATTTGTTTAACAAATGATTTTCGAAATATGTGATGAATCAACATCCAATATTTATTTTTTTTCTTAATGCACTTTGTTTTTGAAATTTTCCTGTTTTAATTTGCACCTATGAATAGAAATAACCTTTTCATTGTTGATTTTGGAGACTTGCATTTATTTCACAGTGTAACACCAAAATGACACCCGCGCTTTCTGGAAATATCAATACTTTTCATTTAAGGTTTGCATATTCCTACATACATAATTTTTTCAATATGATAGCCTAAAATAGAATAATAGATACTCATCTTCAGTATAAACGTATAGATTGAGCTAAATTGTTTTGAACATCCAATATTTATTTTTTTTACTGCGTTTGTTTTTAAAATTTTCCTCTTTTAATTCACAGCTAGGAATAGAAATAGCCCTTTCATTGTTGCTTTTGGAAGCTTGTATTTATTTCAAAATGTAGCACCTAAATGACACCCTTGGTTTGTGGTAATATCAATACTTTGTATTTAAATGTTTTATATTCCTATATAAAATATTTTTTCAATAGGATAGCCTAAAATAGAACAGTAGGTACTCATCTTCAGTACAAATGTATAGATTGAGCTAAATTATTTTCAACATCTAATATTTTTTTCTTACTCCTTTTTGTTTTTTAAAGTTTCCCGTTTTAATTTGCCCGAATGAATAGAAATAACCCTTTCATTGTTCCTTTTGGAGACTTTCACAGTGTAATTATCATTTAGTTATCATTTAGTATCTGAAATTTGTTTCACAGTACAACACCAAAACAACACCCGTGCTTAGTGGCAATATCAACAGTTTGTCTTTAAATGTTTTATATCCCAACGTACATTCAAATATCTATCTTTTATGATGTTTTAGGTATAAACTGAATCAATACCAATTACTTACTTCTTATTTAAAATTTATGTAACTTAAAGAATTATTTTTAATATCAATAATAAGTCTATAATTGAAGTTCCTGAATTCCTTTATCCAAACAATTATTAATTATCAACTATCTAAATTTTTTTATAGAAGCTTATCGAATCACTTAAGCATATATTTTACTTCACATAATATTAAACTCACTTTTCGTGTAAGACATGCGCATCTTTGATAATTTTTTTGAAACTTAGCTATTTCGAAACATAAATTTGCAAGTGTAAGCCACATTTTGGGGGCAAAAAACAAAACATTTTAAAAAAATCAAATTTTTTTCAAAATTAAATATATAAAGTATAAAATCATTTTATTTTATAAATCTATATGCGGGGGATTTTATTTAAAAATTCTCGAAAAAGCGTTTTATCTAACAAATTCAGGATCTGGTATATACTAAAAGTAAATAGTGAATAATACAGCAGGTAGAAAAGATACATCAACTAAAAAAAGGTATATTCAAGTTAATTGACATAATGAAGTCAGTATTACAATGTCTGCCAAGTCTGAAAAATCTGAGTTTACTAGATTTACACGTCTAGATTTATTATGCTCTATAATTTTACATAGAAAGTAAAAAAACTGTTAATATTAACTGTTTTTTATACTTCAGTTAATTATACATCTCATTTCACTGCCTGAAACATACATTTACGGTCTGAGAAGTGCATTTTATTACTGTACCGAAATAATGTTTGTGAATTTATCCCTTCTCATATAAAGTGCGCATAGCATAAAATTTTTATTATACATCTAGAAAAAAGCTTTTCACTGTTTTACGTTCTTTTTGCTCCTACTATTTTACTTTTGGCAATTTCGTTATCATTTATTCAGAATATTCAAAGAATTTAGGTTTACGGGGAGCAAACCAAAAAGTATCTGGAAAGTTTCAAGTAATTTTATATCGTCTTGTATAAAGAAATTTTCAAACTCACGGAAAATGGAGATGCTTCTATTGTATTTTATGCTTTATTATCCGTGGAGTAATAAAATTGGAAATTCTTACTGTGTGTATGTTCTCTAATTCGCAGACGCCACTTCATAAAGATGAGTCAGCATAAAAAGTTTAAAATACTGTACACTGAAATACTGAAAGGGAATCAAAATAAATATATAGAAGCTCTGCAGGATTATTTTCTCGGTTTAAAGATTTCTTAAGTACTCAACAAAGTTAATATCCAGAAGGTTATACATTATCTAAAGAGCAGATTAGTAAATTAAGACTATCAGGATACTATTTATAGAGGATTCGTTGTTGTAATTGTTGTTTCTAATCCTCTAGCATCCGAATATAAATTCAGATGAGATCCATGAGTTTGTTGACTCATGTAAAATCAAGGAAGAGGCAGGAAAAGAAGACGAGAAGAGGGTTTCTGACGAGATCTTCTCTGGTAAGGCCCAGACACTCCAAAATGTGCTCCAGGTAGAGAGAAGATCCAATTGGACAACTTTAATAGATGATTTATCTTTATCAAAGAATGTATAAATAGATGCATGATCAATTTTTATAGAGGATAAATATTATTATGATTTTTATATTGATATTTTTATAATCATCTGTAAAATCATACATTTTTATAGACGATTCGAAAGCACTGAGAAAGACATTTCACCATCTCACTCTCTCTGCCGTTGTAAATATGGTGAGGGATATGAACCAATTGAACTTGAACCCAAACAATAGAGAAAATCTGAGAAAAAGTAAAATCGAGTAATCCGAGAAAAAAGTTTTATATTTAGCGACAAAATAGGTGATCATCTGTAAGGAAAATTATACCCAACCTTATGGATTTTACAGTTTATAACCACGCTTATCGTACATTGAACTGGAAGAGCTAATATGAACTGGAACATTAATCGGAGGCAGATAAATTACTTAAAATTAAAAAAACTTTTTGCACTGACATTTAAGTATTTAGAAATATGATAGCGGTTTTTAGGCAATGTTTCATTACAAAATTTAACATTTTGCATAAGACTGACAAATTTTAACAAATTTTCTGCATATTTTATTTTTATGGTGCCAAAAGATGGAACTGGAGAGATTAATGGAAATTTTCCCTCCGTTACATTTATATTGATATCTAATTATATATTCTTAGTTGGTATCAATGAATGGTTTAATACTTACTAGTCTCATGCACAATCGGCTCTCAAAGTGATGGAAACGCCTCTTAACGATGACACGGGTGCTGCTATGCTTATAAATCCCGGCTATGAAGTCATCTGTGATCAGACGTATAAATTACGACGAGAATTACGACTAAATGTATTACATTCAGTGTATAACTAGCTGTTGCAGAACACACGCACAAAATTGTGAATCTGAGCGACTTGCCGGCTAGTTTGGTAATTGGCACGAGGCTTGCGGGGGATTCTGTGACTAAACCGGCAGAGTTTGACTAACTATCACGAGCACACTATCAAAGATTATCACAAGGTGCCTGAATGAACAAAGTGTTGCCTCAAAACGCAAAAAAAGCAAAACATGAAGACGACTGCCAGAGAAATGTTAGCAGAACTTTGTATGGGTTTGTATGACGAAAATCGAAGACTGCAGTACACCAAATAACAGCAGAAGCAGATGAGAGTATAATGATCCTGTTTCAGTAATAACAGTTTGTCGGAAGCTGCATATCACGATCAGGTTGTTATTCAGAAGCTTCTCATTTGCAAGGTAACGTGTCACATAGTGTCACGAACATAATCCAGAAGTTCATTCGTAATGTGTCCTCTTGTCGGATGAACTGAGATTCCCATTTTTCTCTATCATTAGTAGACTCTACGTTTGGTCAATGTCTTCCGAAGCATACCGCTCGACAGCTTGTTACCCATCGCGAACCACGGATGTGGCTTTTTGATGCTGTGGACGCTAACTCTAGGCATTGGCTGTGAAGTTTAATTCTTCTTCAGCTTCAAGACAATTTGAGCAGATGCATCCTGTGGGTCAAACGTTATTCCCTAACTACGATTCGTGTTTCCAAGACGAAGAACAAGAGGTTGAATAATTCACAAAAGTATTTGGGAGGTTTTCATAATTAGAATCACGCCAACGCTCTCCGGCCTGATGATGATCTACACTGCTGGCCACTGTAAATGCAACACCCTGAAGGAAGCATGCAAATAACATGAAATTTACAACATGCATTAGAGGAGGTGAGATATGCAAATGATTAGAATTTCAGCGCAGACGCACATCACGCGCGCCTGTGGCGCCACTTCAAAGCGCTATTTAAGGATTGGAGATTTCGACGATTTCAAGTTCGGCAATTGTGTTTTTCTTGTGGTTTTTAAAAAAAAACGATCAATTATGCCTCGTCGAAAACAGCGATCATCTTTTGATCAAGTATCCGAGTTTGACAGAGGAAGGATAGTGGCCTACCGAGATTGTGGATTATCTTTCAGGGAAATCGGTAGTCGTGTTGGACGAAACCAAACAACTGTAATGCGGATATGTGATCGTTGGATGCAGGAGGGTACGACGGACCGGCGTGTTCGATCGCATCCACCTCAGCGCACCACTTCACGTGATGATAGGCAAATTGTGCGCATTAAGTGACGGATCGCTCAGTCACATCACGAACCATAGCACAGCACATGCAGTCTGTAACGCATCATCCAGTGTCTGCGCGTACCATTCGACGCGTTTACAGCAGAGTGGTCTGTCCGCAAGACCTCCATTTCTTTGTACGTCAATACCCATTATATTCGATAGAAAAGAGGGGGAGACAATGTGTTGTATACCTACTACGACTGAAAGCTGTCAATTTGACGGCAATATAGAAAACAGGTAGAAATCTATAAAATAATACCGGAAAAATGTTAGTTACTTTTCTTCTCTTCCCTCTTTTGCAAATAACAGAAATATTGGCTTTTCGAAAATATTAGTATTGTAAAATAAGGACTGCACAAACCAAACATATATTTTTACGGATAAACCATACCAAGTTGACAGCTCGGCATACCTGCATAAAAATACATCTAAATATATGCTAATTTATCATATATTGGTATGAAATAGTTCAAAATTTAAGGTATTTAACCATTTTAAGAATACATTAAATATTTTATATTCTTGATTTTATTTCCAACCATCAAAATGACAGCGTTCAGTCTTTTTAGTGAGAAAAAATTCACGTATTTCTAGTGTTAAATCATTGAGGACATCAATGCGGGAGTTATGAAAACTACTAGTACATCGATAGAAATATTTTCAGGACAGATGGATAGCATGTAAAATATATGGAGAAAATCTTATAAGAGAGCTCGATTACAATTATCAACTTTTTTTTAGGCACTGAAGAAATTTCAAAAGAAAAGGATTTTAGGTTAAATTATTGCCAAAACCTGGACCTGGTTCTCCTACTGGTTATAATTTACTTCGTGGCTAACAGTGGGGAGAGTTTAGCAATTAAAACCCAGATTACATCTTCTATAAGGGAGAATCTTTTTTAGCACATTAGCGTTAATCACGCATTACTTTAAGGGACTAGTACTAATGTTTTTAAATCAAAATATATCAATTAAAAAATTACATACGCACCTGGGCACATACATACACACATTATGTATATATTTATATATGTGCATGTATCAGTCTATCTATTGATCTATATGTCTCTCTATCTCTCTCTCATATATATGTATATATATATATACAGGGTGAACCAAAAGTCTTGCTCTGATTATAAAAATTCATTACAAAATAACCGTTTAATATAATAATGTAACTTTTGTATCGTTGGATAGGTCAGTTTTAGTATTTTTTTGTGTGCAATAAAGGACGCGAGGGCTCCTTCAAGAGGGACTAGGGGGAATATTTGATAGGAGGACATTATTTTCGGCGTCGATTCAAGAGAAAGCCCAAAAAGCGTTACCCCTAACATTTACTTAGACTTATTGCAACTTTTTCAGAAAGATATCGCACCCCAACACTAGGGATCTTTAGTGCGTGATTTCCTAGACGAAACATGTACTGTGTGTACTGTAACAGAAGACATGTTACATAAGACTTGGCGGGAACTAGAATACCGCTTCGACATTCTCCAAGCTACCAAGGGGGCACACGTTAAAATTTACTGAGGTAAATGGTCTTATAAAAAATTTATAACAGTACTTACAATATATCCAAACAAACATAGGTCTAATTATAATAGTTTGAGCACGATAAATATTTATAATCAAGGAAAAAAATTTTGGTTCACCCTATACATATATATATATATATATATATATATATATATATATATATATATATATATATATATATATATATATATATATATATATATATATATATATATATATATATATATATATATATATATATATATATATACATATATACAGGGTGATTATAATTAAAGTTTAAGTTTCAAAACGCTATAAAAAAAGAACCACTGATGAGAATGACGTCAAATTTGAACGACATGTTATTGAAGAAGGCGGAAAGCGTATGGCGGAAGAAAAAAATTAGTTTCAAAAGTTAGCAACAGATGGCGCTGTAAGCGGCAGAAGATGTAAATTAAAATACCTGTCATGCGCACGACACATTTCAGTGTTATAAAACAGACAGGCACATTTCGCGTCTCAGACGTTCGCCATGGGTGTCTCACTGCAGGACCGCTCTCTGTTGGTAAAGCTGTATTACGAGAACGATGATTGTGCAAGAGTAGCTCTGCAAAAGTTCAGGACACTGAAGGGTATAAAAGAAGGCGTTGGTCCAATGAGTGTCGTGGGTCTGAAGAAAATGATGCAAAAATTCGAAACGACAGGTTCGTTTGATGTGGAATCTGGTAGAGGGAGAAAACGAGTGCATTCAACGGTTGTTGAAGAAGTGGCCACAGCATTACAGGAGGGGTCGGCCGGTGGTGTGCAACCGTGCAGTGCACGAGGAATTGTCCGAAGAGTTGCTTCCGTCTGACCTGCCAGCAAGGTAGAAGTTTGTGTTAGAATTTCTTGGTAGCATGGAAGTGGATAATGAATGGCCGTGGAAAATTTTGTGGACAGATGAAGCCCATTTCCATCTGACAGGGTACGTCAATACCCAGAATTGTCGAATATGGGCAATAGAAAATCCACTGGCAACGCACCCCGTACCACTTCATCCTGAAAAGGTCATGGTGTGAGCGGCTTTACGGCATCATTCATCCTACAGCCATATTTTTTCGAGCAGACGGGTGCTTTCGGTCCTGTTACCGCTACCGTTACTGGTCAGCACTATGCGTCTCTTTTGTGCAACCACGTCATTCCAGCTCTGCAACAGCGTGATGAAATCATTTTTATGCAAGATAGCGCTCCTCCGCACATTACACATCCCGTGAAGTAGCGTCTGAGGCGCCATTTCAGAAATGCTCGAATTATCAGCCGTCATTTCCCTACAGCCTGGCCGTCCCGATCACCTGATCTTACTCCGTGTGACTTCTGGATGTGGAGTTATCTCAAAGATGTGTTCCGTGCTTTTCTCAAAGATGTGTTCCTTGCAATTGCAAATTTAGCGGAATAAAAGGCACGTAACACATTCTGAACATCACCCCGGAGACACTGCGATCCGTTGTGGAACATGCTGTTTGTCGCTTTCAACTTGTTGCACACAACGGGGGACATGATTTGCGCCAGTCTCGCGACATTTCCGAACTTCTTTGATGAATGGTTCTTATGCGGTATGTCGCCGCAAAACTCTTCAAACCGATTTATCCCTTTCGATGTGATATGTACAGTCATGCAAATAAAATTACTCAACAATTCTAATTTGTCAATGCGTTTAAATTTGCAACTTACACCTTAGCCGTTGTTTTGCGAATCATTTCTCATTTCTTGTAGTGATTCTGCCGCTTACAACGCCATCTGTTGCTAAAATTGGAAACTAAATTTTTAGTTTCCAATTTTTAGTTTCTGCCATACGCTTTCCGCGTGTGGCAGAAGAAAAAATTTCCTTTGGGTCCACCCCACGCTAAAAGTTAAAAGTGTATTGGCTATTATTGTGATATTAGTGAAATTATTAAGCCGGTATTGGGCATTGAGGATTTTGTACTTTTACTTGTTTAGAGTATTCTAAATTTGCCTCCGAAACCTCCACGTGGTGGGCCCTGGGGGACTACCTTAGGGTAGTTCGCTAACGTCGGAGGAGCGTGGGTTAGAAGCGTTTTGAGTTAAAGTTCGCAGCTGAACAATGGGAGTGAAGAATGTCGATATGGAGGATCTGAGAATCCTGACAGAAGATATGGTGAAACTTAAAGTTAGGCAGATAACAGGTGTTATCAGCACGGCTAAGTTGACTGAAGATATTAAGCGAAATATAAATAAGGACTTGATGGACCTGGTGGATTCCATTAATGATCAACAGAAGTTGATACATTATTATAAGGGACAATTAGATATACTTAAAAATCAGGGAGCAAAAAGCTTCGCTGAGGTGACAGAAATGAAGGATTTTAGGAAGAAGAAGTTTTTTAAGAAGGTGAAAGAGGAAGTTGTTTATGAAGTTAAGATTATCCCGAATAGGGAGCATGAATCAGAAGTGACTAAGAAAGCGGTAAAGGATAAGATAAAGCCTGAGAAATTAGCGATTGGAGTTGAAGGATGTAGGAATATTGGTAAAGGAGGCTTATTAATAAGGACGGAAATGAAAGAAGATGTTGATAAGATAATAGAGGAGTTTGGCAAAATAGATTAACTTAAAACGGCTTATAAGATACAAACTCCAAGTAAAAGAGATCCTAGAATAATTGTTTATGATGTGCAAGAGGAGCTAACAAAGGACAAGGTACAAGAGATGATCTTGCAGCAGAATGAGGAGTTCAAGAAAGTGGAGGCTATCACGTCTTTCAAGTCAAAGAGGCGCTGGAATTGGATATTAAGAATCAAGGGAGAGACATATTAGAAGATAAAACAGTTAAAAAGAATAAAATTAGGCTGGATGTATCACAGATGGAAGCTGTACAATAAACCTACAATTTGTTTTAACTGTTTGAGATTCGGTCATCTTGGTAGAGACTGTCGCAACTTAAAAATTTGTAAGAAATGTGCTGAAAAAGAGCATGGCCAAGAGCCATGCAAAAGAGGGCAGGTTTGCACTAATTGTGAAAATCACCAGTAAGGAACAGGAAAGAAAATTGACGTGGAGCATCTACCAACGGATAGACAGTGTGGTAGACTTATATTGGAAGAAGAACGATTGATGGAGAGGACCGACTTTGGGTCAAAAGAGGAAGATGCCGCTTCGAGCGACACGGATGATGAAAAGTTTTATGGACTATTGGAAAAGATCAGAACGGATCGGCAGAAAAGCCTCGGCTGTTCAACATTAAAGGACCGATCTTCGAGTTGATGACGGCTTTTGCACAAGGGGTGCTTTGTTTAATTGTTTGTTGATTTACTCGATTTTTATGCTTGTAAACGACTTTTGTGTTCGTGTGGAGCAAGTTTTATTATTGTTTTTCAAACTATATTGTTTGGTTGGCTGCACGGGTGGTGCTTGCCTTTGTATTTTATATTAAAAATAATAAAACTAGGTTGAATGATATATTTGGAAGAGTGGTGGCTGCGTGCTTAAAAAGGAAAATTAATTATATTTTGGATGGCTCTAACTACTGGATGATCTGCTTGTAAGACGACATGGATGTGATCGGTGTTATGTGGCACTGACTAGAAGTTTGGGGAGGGAAATGCTCGGTGCTACGGCCCTGGACTTGGGCCTGTGAAAGGACTTGTGGAGCCTAGTTGCCTAGTTAGTCGAGCGGGTTGCCGTCATGGCGACTAGTGTCAGGAGTTAGATTTTTTGGCTGATACGCGTTAGAACGCGTGGGGGGCTGTGAAGGATCATAATACGCTTTCCGCCTTCTTCAATAACATACCGTTCAAATTTGACGTCATTCTCATCAGTGGTTCTTTTTTTATAGCGTTTTGAAACTTAAACTTTAATTATAATCACCCTGTATATATACATATATATACATATATCAATATATATATATATATATATATATATATATATATATTTGTTTTTTGCTGGTACGAAAAGGAAAGATGTGCATTAATACTTTATTTATCATGAATTTTTTTCAGTATGACAAAACGTCCGGCTTTAAGCCCAAATTTTTTTCAGGCGTGATAATATAAATAAAAAAGTATTAGTTTTGCCCATGAGTATTATTTTATATAATTTTATTTTTTTAACTTCAGTATTATAAATACTACAAAACTTAGATTATATCTGATATTTCCAAAATAATTTTTTACTAATTTTTTGTAAAAAGTTTTATAATAACAATCATAGGGAAAACAAAGCATAAAACTCTAAATTCAGGGTATTAAAGATTTTAAACTTTGTTCTGTTGGGTATAGGAGTATAAAGTTAAAAGAAATCAAGCCTCTAATAGCTTCTGCCAGCCACAATTTCCTGAGTACCTCAAAATTTATAGATATTTGACATCTTTTATGTGGCAGGGGAAATATATTGTTCGACTTTGGTTCTGACATCCATAAAACTTTCTGAAAAATAAACGTTGAAAAATACTTCCTTTTCATTTATGCATTAACATATGAAAAATAGCAAAATAAAAATCAGAAAAAAATGTTTAAAAAAAACATATTTTACGGCTTCTTTTTATTCATTTCTTCGGCTTCTTTTCAAATGTATATATGAAGAAAAATGAATCCAATAGGGAAACTTTCATAAAACTTTTTTTTTATTCGTGATGAGTAAGAAAAAAAATAAGAAGTAAAAAAACTGATTTGAAATTTTTCATTCGTTACTCTGAGAGGAATCTGTTTGATTGATGTGGTTTTAGCAGAATTCGTACGCGATTTTGATATACTTTAGCACATATTTTCAGGTGGACAGAATTAAATTATCGTAAATTATGGATTATAGTTCACATCTAATGCACGTATTGATGGGGTGATATTCGGAGAATTTTAATAGAAATTTATGGAATAGATTTCTATTCATATCGAAGCATATTCAACAGAGTTCATAGTGTGCATTCGGAAGATGGTGCTCAACCTGATTTCAAACTAACAAAAAAAAATAAGAGTTAAAAGGATATATTATGTAAGAGCGCGTTTGTGTTGCCAAGAACTATTTTCAAAATGTCTTCAAATAAAGGTTTAAACACTTGAATAGAAAATTAAATTTTACAGCTTGATATAAATATGCTTTGATTAAGGGAAGCTATTTTTGTTAAGTAAACATATCTTGTATTGACCACGAAATTTTTAATATTATGCATCGACTTCAATGTTTTCAATATTTTATGAAGACGTACGTCATACTTTTTAATAGGTATACGTATAAAATTTATATAAATATGGTTAATCAAGAGAATCTGTTTTTGTTAAGTAGACATATCTTGTATTGCCCAGGAAATGTTTGATATTACTCATTGACTTCAATATTTTCAACATTTTATGCAGACATACATATGTTATACATTTTAACATTTTTAATAGTTATAAACAAGTTAGAAACTTCTCCACAAACTTATAGTTCAGTGATTACATTGCTTGAACTTAAAGAAGTGGTACTATTACAAAAGGTATTAGGTATGAATTCGAATTCAGGAGGTAATAAAAATTATTTTATTCCCCAAAACATCATCAAGCGCTTAATGTTGCTGTAACATGATAAAGAAAAATTATTTATGAAATCGAGATATCTCGTAGTGAACAGGAGGTTTATAAAATACTTTTTCTGGAGTTCAGAATATCGAATCCTTCACGCAGACATATGTCATAAGCTTTAAATATACTTACAGAAGATAAAGAATTTGTTTTTGAGCTTCAAATAGTTCTGAAATGTTTCTCCGCATAAATTTATTGTAGTGATTAGGAAGATTGTTTTTTTTTTTTAAATACAGATCCACTACAAAATTTATTAGATATGAAATCTCATAGAGGAGGGAACTGAAAAAATCCTTTATTACCCCAAGACACGGAAAAGTTTATTTAATTTTCCCAAGAAGTTCCGAATATAAATAGATATTCCATGATTACTTGATATCAAACCTCATTATTAACCGTAACTGAAATAGAGAAAAATAAATTTTTAAATGGCATCTTATTAATGTTATATATGCTACAGTAATAACCTCTAATTACTTTTGTTCATCAAAATATCCTTTAATTTTACAATAATCTGGTTAATTCAGTTCCCAGTATTACTAACTTTTATATCATTTCCTTTTTAATATACAAATGACAACTGCAATATAAAAATATTCTACAGAAATAATAACAATACAACAGGTATTTACACAAAATATAAATTTTCGGACAGGCAGTTGAAATCTAATTCTGAGCTACTCGTACAGCTTATGAAACATATCTACGCACCATTTGAGGAAACACTTTGGACCCATGACGAATCTCCATTTTATTCCACGGATTGTACAACACATCAGTTTTAATTAATTAGAGAATTGAAGGAATAGCGTAACAATGGATAACATTAAATCCTGGTTATTTCTCAACATGTCTTGCTATATAAATTAATTGCCCTTGTCATAAATTTACTACAAATCTATAGTTTGATAACAGAATAAGAATGCATTAATGGGAACATGAAGTTGTTATATATTGGTTGTTGAAATTAAGATATTTATATAAAATTACTGTTAAAACATGTTAAAGTTAAAAAAATTATCCGTATGAAAAATTTAAGTAAAGTTTCCATATGCATAAGGGATATCCCTTCAAATGACATTCTTAAAAATTTCCTATCATATTTTTCCTTACATTCTTCCTCTATTTTTTCCTGTGATATTTCCATTTCATTTAAACAATAAAATATTTTTACCGTGTTTTTCTCAGTATGTAAAGTAAATAGAGGTCCTTCATGAAATGCATTCCTTTTCCATGGTAAGTGGAACTCATGTTTCGTTCCCTTTTTCTCCTCAATATAATTTGATTCTTCTTCTCTTTCTCGACACACGTCTATTTTTAAATAGTCCTCTTTCACCTTATTGGTTTGGGTCACATTCTTTCGATCCTCTATTTCTCGCAAGACTGGACAATCCTTTATTGAAAAGGTAGGACATTCAGGGTCCTATTTCAGCTTGATTTATTTTAAAGGGTGGTACATTTTAAATTCAAAAAACAGATCTACGGAATATGTCTTTTCATTGGATTTCTAACAATTCATATTCCTTTTTATTCGGTATTTCCCGATCTACTTTATATGTTATATAGACCTGGAACATAATGTTCTAGCTATACATTTAAAAGCTTACGAAAATCCCGTCTATATTGTAGTCTAGGGGCTAATACAAACTTATGGTTTGTAAAATCATATTTTCTGTGTATTACTATTTTACCCTTGTTACGATTAAGCGTCTTTAAATATACTCTGTGGTCTCTACGTCCGGATTCCATATTTTTACCATGTTTTTATAAACTCGCTTTCTTGTTTGTTTGTGCGTGTGTGTGTGCGTGTTTGTCCGGTACAAATCTTGCAATCGATTTTTAACTAACTTCCCGTCTAGCTAGACATTTGAAACGTTTAGAATAGCTCAGAACACGATGACAATGCATTGTTTTAATACTTTTAGCCATCTTTAAGCAGATTTGAATTCATTTTCAGTTAATTTTGTTTTATAGACTGGTTAATTTTGTTTTATATGATCATGGATTGAAAAGAGAATCTGTACGTAAGAGAAATCAGTATTTCTCTTACGTACTATTCTGATCGTGAAAGCTCTAAACTTTTGTTTCTTCATATTCTTTTCCATTGAAATAGCATGTGCCCAGATTGAGGTTCTGAGCTCTAGCTATGATTCTCATTAACATACAAGGAACCCTTTGACAGAAAGATCCCAAATCTTGAAAGAGGATCGATTTAGCCGCCATAAAGATTGTAGGAATAGTTTAAATTTTCCCCCTACTGTACTGTTTTTGAAATAAGACCTACTGTCTGCAATTCCAGATCATTTGGTAGATTCAATTAATTTTTTTAAAGCAGAAATTCATGGATGTTTGTTGTATCCATAGATATTTCAAGAAGGGTTGAAACATTAAGGTCATAACACACAAAATAAATCTTTTCTTCCTTACATATTTAAAAACAGCATCAAATGCCTATCATTTCCACCGTTTTAAAACGACGTCTACGAGGCTATAATACATTTAGGTACGCTGTCAAAACCCAATATGTTCCACATTTGAATACATAGCTACCATAGAAAATAGACTCTCCTTTGATATTTTTCTTAAAGATGTTGACGATCAGATTAAAATTGTATGAAATAGCGAGTTTTGATCTTACTTGCTTTGCTCACGTCTAATATTTCTATTGCAATAAATTTCAAGTTAAAACAAATAGAGTTTAGTCGATGCTTTTGAATTATTTGGAACGTTTCATCATTAAGCAGTGAGTAAATGCAATATCTGCTAAAACTGTATACAATATTTTATCGAAATTCCCGATAAAGTACATTTCTCAATACTAATTCAATTTATTTTCAACAGAATTCATTCCAAGATATAATTGAGAGCATTCGAATAATGTCTGAAAACTAAAAAGAAGTAAACTATCTCCTATACTTCGATCGTATCGTCTGTTATACTGATGACAATTTTATGGGAAGAATATCGACATCATTCCCCGAGTCTCAAATGCACTGCTTTATCACGTATTGACCTCCTCTCTCTTTGAACATTTTCACGTTTTAGAATTTTATATTTGCAATATGAAGAGAACTTACATTCTGAATTTTTAAGTCATATCTCTCATGAAAATCATCTTCACATGCTATTTACAAATTTATATTTCAAAAACTGTTTTACACAATAACATATTAAATAAAATACTGTTAAAAAAACAATTAATTTTAATTCAGTTTAACGTCTAAACATGTTGTAAATTACTTTGGCAAAAGAAAAACTTTGTTTAGTTTACGACATGAAAATTATAGTGTCTAGACACTTATTTAATGAAAATAAAGTATCTTTGTCTGCGGAAAACGTAAATACTCTATATTTAAGGTTTTTAAGCTTAATATACTGTCAATATAAATAAATATTTTTTCAGATTATAAAATATACAAAAAATAATAGAATGTCTAAAGTACACAAAACTGTATGTATAAATATATGCCTATTTTATTCTTATTTAAACTAATCAACTGATTGTTTACACAAAATTTCGATAGTATCATGAGTTATATTAAAAGCAACTTAAACTAAATTTTCCGAAGAAAATTTTTGAATGGTTCATTATGAGAACTACTGTTATAAATTGCTACCAGAAAATCGAACACCTCGTTTAATGCCCATTCCAAATGTCCTCAAATATCTATGCCTATCACGAGGCTCGAATCCTTATATCATGTTACCGAGAACCAGTTCAATAGTTTATTGAAGGTATTAAACAATAGTTTATTGAAAGTATTTAACAATAGCGAGTTTTGATCATACTTTCTTTGCTCATGTCTAAAATTTGTGTTGCAATAAATTTCAAGTGAAACAACTAGAGTTTAGTAGATGGTACCTAAAACCAGTTCAATAGTTTATTGAAGATATTAAACAATAGCGAGTTTTGATCTTGATTTCTTTGCTCATGTCTAGTATTTCTGTTGCAATACATTTCAAGTGAAACAACTAGAATTTAGTAGATGGTACCAAGAACCAGTTCAATAGTTTATTGAAGGTATTAAACAATAGTTTATTGGAGGTATTAAACAATAGCAAGTTTTGATCTTACTTCCTTTGCTCATGTCTAATATTTCAGTTGCAATAAATTTCGAGTGACTATACGTAAACAGTACTGTATTTTATTGTGTTACTATCCAGTGTATATACATAAGTCGCAGAATAAGAATGTTACATCAACGATTTGTAGTTCAAGATCTATTTCATGTAACTCTAAACTGTTTTTTACTTCCAAAAATTATTGGGAAGAAATTGATTTGACATGTTATTTCTTTTAATACTTCATTGGCTCAGTTTATAAATACTATACATTACACCTTTTTAAGATGATGAATTTTTTTTTACAATTTTATGATTGTGAAAATCAACATACCTCTCTCATATGTCATTTAAAACATTTTAAGAAAAATCTCATAAACTAACTCAGCATTTCCAAAACTGTTTTTTGAAAACTCAGAATCAAATAATCTAGAAAATATAATTAATAGGTAGGATCTAAAAAAATAATTAATAATTGTTAAAAAAAATTTAAAAATTCAATTAATGTTTCCACTATCCATTGTAAATGTTTTGCAAATGAAGAAAAGAAAGTTTTAATATTTCTGTTTAGAAAAAAAATTCTTCATTTCACTAAGGCATTTATAGAGAAACCAAAAATATTAATTTTTTTCTTATTTCAAATAAATATTCTTTTAATTGTACTTGAGGATACAGTTGACTATTGAATGCTAAGATTAATTAAGATTTAAAAAAATTTTTTTTGTTGTTTCATTTGAAAACTCATGCACAACAAGGTATAACATGAGGCTTACAGAAGTAAGTGAAAAACACAAAACAAGAAAAATTAAACATTTAAATTACAAACAAAATTTCGCAAGAGAGCAAGACTTTCAACGCTCTTTACGAGATCAGAAAGAGCAGGAGGCCGACAAATGGACAGACGTCTCAAGTCCGCCTTTAATATAGCTCGGACACTGGCATGTAATTTGCAGTGAAAAAGAAAATGTTCAACATCTTCATCAGCATCACCGCAAGCACAAAGTCCATTAGTCACCAAATTAAAACGAAGCAAATAGCTCTTAACATTTCCATGGCCAGTTAACACTTGAGATAAGTTAAAGTCAGTTGAAAAGTGCTTACACTTTAAACGCTGAAAAATAGTTGTAAAAAATCTTTTTGTCCACCAATGCCTTAGACGAAGCAAGAAATTCAGTATTCCAGTCCAAGACAGTTCTTTCCCTAGCGACACGCTTCCAGTGAGTCTCCGGGACAGACATCACTAAATCTATCTCACGAAAAGTCGCTTCTTTCGACAACTGGTCCGCTCTTTCATTGCCAAGATTACCACTATGGCCCCGAATATAAGAAAAATGATTCTCAACAACATTTTCGAGATCGTGCAAAATTGAGTGAATTTCTACTACAAGCTTTTCTGTAGAAGCCGTATTACGTAAAAGAAAGATGCAAGAAAGAGAATCTGAGCAACTAAGATATTTAAGCGTCCCACTCTCACGGAAAGAATCCTGAATCCATTTTACAACCAGGTTTAAGGAGAAAAGTTCGGCCTGGAAAACAGAACATTCATCAAGTAATCGATGCTGAGCTGTAACCTTCTCTATTCCATCTTCAGAAATCACAAAAGCAAGACCAACCCTTCCATCTAGCTTACTACCATCCGTGAAACATATAGTTTTTTACTTCTGAAAAACATTCTCTGCATAGTAAATAACTATAATAGGTTTCCTACTTGCAAGGTGCGGCAAACAAAAAATACGAAGCTTCCCGTCCAGGGTGTTAGAAACGTTGTCTTTTATATGGTTCCTCCTAACCTCAAGATTATTTAAGATAATTAAATCATAGGCGGAAGACCAGAAATAACAAAGACTGCATCATAACTAATTAATTAAGATTGAAAAGCATTTTTTACACATTGTTATACGATTTTTCAGCTTTATTTAAACGAGACTCACTTGCAAACACTTTAGGCTGCATCTCTCTCAAACAGATAAAAACAAGTTATATGTAAATATATAAATACAGAGCTACCAATTAATTTGCACGCACTGATTAAGTTAGAGAAAAGTGGAAAACTAGATGCATGTACAGTTAAATTTGTAGGATTCTAGGAGAAAGGTAGCTAACTTGACAAATTTTGGTGTAAGGAACTTAGTAAAACATTTAGTTTGCTGGTTCAGAAGAATGTAACGTTATGAAAACCACCCCAATCAGCACAAGACCATTGGGAAGTTGTTGGCCAACCATAGTTAGCATAGTTGGCCAATGGATGGATTTGGCTGTTGGAGTTATGCTGAAACAATGGTTGGCATAGCAACTCACCCAGCGGATGGCTGTTAGTTGAGAGAGCAGTTCAACTCTCATTTGAAGTTGGGACAACAACATTTTATCCATTGATGGACACGCAAGGATACAGATATAGAGATAACGACACAAAACAATCAATCAAAGTGTTTATCATTATAGTTCTACAAAAGTTTTGTATATTGACCCCTGGCTTAGCTTTCTAAAGGATGCGATGATAACTGTCACTTGTCTGTAGAGCAAGGATTCCCAACGGTGTCCAGGTGGATCCCTTTGGGGCCGATGGAAATTTAAAAATGGTCTATAGTAGTTAAAATGGTCCAGGGCTTTATTGGGGGTCTCTGATAATATTTTTTAAAATTTAATTTGTCTTTTTAGGAATGTATTTATTAGACAATAATAAACATTTTAATATGTATAAATACAGATTTGCACGGGCGGAGTGATCCACGCATCTGAAGTCGAATGTCATGACGCGTTTGTATATGCCTGGAATGCCGCCGTCGGCTTTTATTTGTGTACCAACACTAGGCAGAACCGGGGAAATCCACTGGACCTTAAGGCCGTCCGCACACGGAGCGGCTCAAAGGAAACTGAACTGGTTAGCGACTGAAATTGCTTATCGGTTTCAAACTCGTTAGTGATGCGGCTCCGCACACGGGCCGACTCAAAAGTGATTCAAATCAATAGTTTGCGACCTGTCATGGAAGAAGAACATCATTATTCCGGGCATTATTTTTAGTTAAATTATTATCAGAAATTAATTTATTTTAAAAAATCGTCACAACACATTGTCTTTGATCAATCGTTTAAAAATGGACTGTATATATGGGGACACATATTCCATACAACAAAAAACGCTAGAATTTCATTTCATCGCTAGACAGTCACGCGACTCGTGTACGTCATTTGGCAGCTTGCCAAAAGAGCGGCTGTAACATAGATTGTGTAATAACACGCACAACGCAAGAGAAACTGGCGACTGGAGTTGCCAGCGACTCGACACGCTGAGTTGCCTGCGACTGATTACAAACGCGTTGCTGACGGGTTTGTAACCAGTTGCGCAGTGTGCGTGGCTCCATTCAATTACATAGGTTACGACTCATCACTGGTTTGTGATTGGAGTCGGTTATCAGTTTCTTTTGAGTTGCTCCGCGAGCGGACGGCCTAAACAGCACATGGGTCTTCCCGATGCAACTATCAGAAGCAGTTTCGCTTTTGTCTTTGCGATATTTGTGCAATTACAATCTGTGTTTCTGAAATCTTGTTTCAATTTGTGAAATTAAAAATGAAAATAGCACAAAAATAATAAAATATAAACCTAATGAACCACTTTTCTAATTTTCTTTAGACCATACACTACTAGGATACCTACCTGTGTTGGGAAGTAAAAGTTTTATAATATTTCTAAAAATCACTGAAACGTACGAAAAAAAAAGTGGAAAAACACTTTTGAAAGACTTGAAAAAACTTGATTTAAAAAAAAAGAAATTATCTTTTTAAGTGCAGGTACCTGTGAAATGATTAAATTAACACTTATAACTTAGATTTTAGGTCAAAACATAGTTAGTATTATGTAAAGCACTACTGCAAAATTTAATGAAAATATATTGAAAACTTTTTAAATTGTTTGCTTTCTCGTTTACAACAGGAACTGAAAATTAGTTTTCTAGAAAATGCATTTTATGATGCTTCTTCCGGTCTTTTAATATCGCTTTCAGTTTATTAAATTGGCCATAAATTCTCATCCAATGAGCATACAAATAAAAGTAATGCAATTTAAGAATCCTAAAATATTGGCATTTGAAATAGAGCGATAAAAAAAATTCGAAATTTTGCACGAAAACAGCCATTTCAACATCGGCAAATACCTTCAAATTGAAAATATGACTGGCAAATTTTTTTGAAAAATGAAAACTTTATGTCAGAAGGGAATTGCCCACTCTATTATGACGTACAATTGGTTTGAAAAAACGTTTAAAACAGTTCATTCTAAATGCAAGCCAACAATCAGTGAGAGACATGTATCAATAAGTTAACATCGAGATGTGCGAATTCAATAAGGTGGCTATACACCACCCATATACATATGACATACATATGCAAATACCTTACCACATCGGCTTTAAAGGATTCATCCGGAGTGAATTTATAAATCCAGATTATTTGCATGCCAGTCTTTCTTTCGTAAATTCCGGTAAGTAAGATGATATTCACAACAAATAAAGCAGACGGAAGCAGTGTTTCTCTACCTATTTCAAGCATAAGAGAGTCCTTTATTTGTGACGTTTTAAACTTATTCTTGGAGTGTGGTTTGTTGTATAAAATTAGACCATTAAATCATAGATGTATAGAGCTATGCTGTCTGTCTATCTCAACTAAATTGAGCAATGAGCAGTTTGTGCTTGCTAGTAGACTGCTTTAAGATTATAAACGTTTCTTCTATACATCGTACTGCGTTACACAGACAGTATCAGTAAAATTAACTCAATATATCACTCTCAGTTAAACTGGAGATACAGGTTGGACTCAGGTGTAAGCATTTCGCATTTTTTTTTCAGTAGCCTTGCCTAGTGTAGCTCAGTTTTGCATGAGTGGAAAAGAAAAAAAATGTGGACGATTATGGAGGTGATTCAGACGACTAAACTAGTGCTATAATTACAACAAAAGAAGCTCTAAATGGAGGCTAGTTAATGGTATGATGATGGATGATTGTTATTTTGTTGTGATAGATTTTTACATTACCGATAAGATAAATCCTCTTAGCCTACTCTAAAAGAAAACATATGAATTAAAAAAAAATATCTCAATTAATACCTTAAAGGTTTAGACATACTCTCTTTCACGGGTCTTAATAAGTAAAACATTTGTTAGTACAATTCTAATACTGTTTGTATGCGTGATAATGCATGTGGTACAAGTTTCAGTGTTTTTATTAAGAAAATTTGTTAACACTGTTATATAAATCCATAGAATATCAACTTTTTCATTTGCAAAAATGCAACTAACTTGAAAAACTTATAAATAAAATTCCCTAGATTATAATGAGACTGATCTTTAAACGTATAGGAAGGGGGAGAATTGCTGCCATCGAAAACCCTCGTTGTAAATGATATTTACTACAATTAAAGAACCATTCATTTTAAAACAACCTCACTGAGGTACGTGAGAGGACGTGAACATTAGAAAATTCAGATTAGTTATTTCTACAAGCCAAAATTTTGGGGGAAAAATAACTAATAAATACAGGGTGGTTATAATTAAATTTACACTTTGAAATGGTCATAAAAGGAAAACTACTGGACCAAATGTTATCAAACTTGGTAAGACACTGCTCAAAACAATTAGGGGAGCACATGGTTTTAACGAAATTCCGCAAATACTTACACCGATAAGTAACATAAAATAAATCATCCATAATTTAAAGCCTAGCAGGAAACAGAAGAAGAAAACTTCATATGCAAATCAAAGTTCATGACGTCCAAATCCAGAAAAATAACATAAGGGTGGAAATCGGGATGTTGAAGAAATGTCTATTTCATTGCCTTAACTGTGAAATTCGATTGCTCAGTTATTCTTTTTGAGAAAAGGTGACTTGAAAATGTCTCAACAACGTGATTTACCGGAATCCATGGCATGGCGTATTATAGGCAGAATTCAATCCGGACAGACACAACGTAGTGTCGCGGTGGCTATTGGATTCGCCAGAAGTGTCGTTGAAAGGCTGTGGAATAGATTCCAAGAAACAGGGAATGCTAGACGTCGCCCAGGGTAAGGTCGGCCACTACAGCAACTGATGACCGGTATATACTGTTATCAGCTCGTCGAAACAGAACAGACAATGCTACTCAGCTACAAAGACAGTTGCTCTTGGCAACATCACGAAAGGTTTCCAGCCAAACAGTACGTAATCGGCTTCATCAGGGAGGTCTCTATGCACGTAGGCCAATGGTCTGCATTCCGTTGACCTCACGCCACCGTGCGGTCCAGATCAGCTGCTGAACATCGAGATTGGGAGCAACATGATTGGATCCAAGTGCTGTTTAGAGACGAGTCCCGATTTAGTATGGAGTGTGACACCCGACATGTTTTGGTATGGAGGGAAAGGGGCACTCGAACTAACCCCACATTTGTTCGTGAAAGGTCACATCACAGACGAGCTGGTTTTATGGTATGGGGTGGAACCAGCATAGGTGGACGTACGGACCTGCATATCATTCGGAATGGTACTTTGACGGCCCGAAGGTATGCAGACGAGATACTGAGACCTCATGTCATACCTTACGCTGCAGCCATTGGAGATTCCTTTGTTTTCCAGCATGATAATGCCAGACCGCATACAGCTCGCCTTGTGGGGAACATGCTTGAAGCTGAAACAATACAGCGTATGGAATGGACAGCGTTCTGTCCTGAATCCAATCGAGCATGTTTGGGGCATGCTCGGACGATGCATTGCTGCGAGACCAAGGCCTCCTTTTACTCTCCGAGACTTGGAGATTGCACTTCTTGAGGAGTGGAACAGTATTACCCAAAGTCTTATCGATAACATCATCGTATCCATGGGAAACAGGTGTGCAGCAATCTTAGCTGTTCGAGGAGACCACACGCCATATTAAAATCTTGCATCATTTCTAAACAATACTTTTTTTATCGTGTACATGTAACTAAATTGTTGGCCTAAATCATCTTTTCATGTTTTTCCATATTTTCAAAGAATTAAAGCTTAATTACAAATTTTTTATGCCTTTTTACTGCATTGCGCATTGATACGCATGTACTATCCATTTTATGGCAATACGTGGCTGTCTCGCACGGTTTTCTTAACTTCTTTGCTTGCTTCCCTAATTTTTTTGAGCAGTGTAGTTAAAAAGAGGTCATGGGAATTTCTTTTCCATCAAAAAAAAAAAAAAGTTAAAAAACTCACCACCAAGGTGAAAATGGCGCTGTATGCAATATTGTTAAACGAAATAAGTGTAGGAATATAACTTAACCTTTTGTTACACAGGTTTAACATTTTGTATATCCCTAAGAAATATTGACCTAAATAAAATTACCATTTAAAGTGTGCGCATTCCGGAAATCGTTTTCTTACAGATTGCTAATTTGTGAATTTTGAAGCCTGAATTCGGCTCCAAGACATGAAGATATCTCAGAAGCACTGTTTATGGTGATAATCTAAAGAATTTTGCTGAATTGAAAGATGCGATACACCGACATGTCCGTAACATGCCTCCTGATATGCTAACAGATACTGTTGAGAATGCAGTAATGCGATTTAACTTGCTTTCGGAAAATGGTGGACGCCACATTGCACATGCTTTGTAACACGTTTCAGAAACGATTAAACACATTTTAAACCGATATCTTCATGTCTTATTTAGTCTAACAATATTGAATACAGAGCCATTTCCCCCCTGGTGGAGAGTTTTGAACTTTTTTATTTGGCGGAGAATAAATTCCCATGACCTCCTTTAAACTATTACCAAGTTTGGTAACATTTGGTCCAGTAGTTTTCCTTTTATGACCATTTCAAAGTGGAACTTTAATCATAACCACCCTGTATATTACGTAAAAAAAGTGTATCTGTTTTTTTACGACCTCGTAAAGTTATATGAAAATATTTGAATCACTGCCACACCTTCATAAAAGTGTCATTTGAAAATTTCTTCTCTGAGGAAATACAGACACTGTAATCTGAAGAAAATCCATTTATTTCTATTATGTTCTCCTTCTAAACCGTATCTGGGACACATGGGGTTAATGAAATTACGTCTGTCCTTTTATATTCGCCAGCATTGTGTTTCTCGAGTTCTCTAATCCGAAAACCTCGTCGCAGACATCCTTTACGTCGTCGCCGATTGAGGATACAGATGATTTTAAAGAATTACTTGGAGACGGGAGGTTTCCACCTGCTTCTCCTACTTACGGAAGCAATTTTTTGTCCCTTACTACAATAAGTTTTTCGTAGGGATTGTATAGAAGTAAACTATATTTATTGTGAAACCGTAGTATAAGGAAACCTCTTCTAAATTTGTAGGACCATGTACTGACTTTCATGCCGATAGTCAGATATTTGCTTTAATAAATCGATTTTTTAAATGCAAAATGCTTTTTATTACATATCAATGATTTGTGGGTAATGGAGTAGCATCTTTTTTAATTTTGAAACTTAATTAAAAGTAACTCTTTTAATACAGATATTTTATGCTATATGTGGGAAAACTTAAATGGTTTATAAATATTAAATTAATTCGCAATTTACTCACAAAACTATTGAATTTTTAAATTAATTCACAAATAGATTTCTATCCATACAAAAAAATGAAAAAAATTAATCTACAAAAAGATTTTAAATGTGAATTTAGTAATATTTATGTACACGCCCAATATGAAAGTTGTGAAATATGTTCCTTTTCCCGATGATCTGGAATTAGGTACGTTTCATAATTCCTTGAGCTTTACTTTGTAGAACTGGGCTCAGTAAACTTTATTAATGTTTTTGGCACTCTACTCACTAACATTATAATTTGTTGAATAAAGTGTACTTTACTGAAGCTAATTGAAAGCCAGCGTTTGCAATTGTAAGTTGCTCAAATTTTGGTAAAGTATCTTAAAAAGTTTTTAAAGCTTTAAAAAGCCAAATGCACTAACTCTTACTTTTTTATGACTGTAGACGTTATTATTAAAACAGTTCAACCCAAAATGAAAGAACCATTTTCTGTCTGTCTACTCTGTATTGAATTGTTAATTGTGCATTCATTTACTCTTATGGAACACCGAAATATATTTCAAATATCCTTAACTGCTGAAATATGCATTTCCAGCATTGGACCTGTAGGTTTCCCACTTGTTATGGGCTCCTCGTCAAGGCACAACCGATCTTTATTGCTCCGCCTGTTTGGTACGCCTTACGCCTTTTCTCATCATTAACTGTTATTTCTTAAAAGATTATATTGTAAGTGATCTGTAATGTAAAATCGTACTACTAGTTGAATATTTTATTTACGCTAGAGAAACTAATTCTTCATTGGATAAGTCAAACTAGTCACTGTAGAATAACGTCATCGATTCCTATAGAACAGGGGTTTTTCTTACATCGACCCCTTTTGAAAGAATTATTTTCTTCATCAAACCCCTCACATTTTTCTCTATAATATACAGCATACAACATAATTATAATACTAATAATTGCACATAAAACACTTAAAGATAACAATTTGACTAAGAATATGGACGAAAAATAGAAAAGTAGTTCATTTGTTTATATTTTATTATTTTTCTACTATTTTCTTACAAATAGGAACAAGATTTTAGAAACACAGATTGTAATTGCACAAACATCGCCAAGAGAAAAACGGAATTGCTTCTGACTGGTTGCATCGGGAGGACCTATGTGTTGTTTAAGGTCCAGTGGATTTCCCCGGTTCTGCCTGGTGTTGGTACACAAAAAAAAGGCGACGGCGACATTCGAGGCGTATAACAAAGTGTCATGACATTCGATTTCAGATGCGTGGTTCACTTCGCCCATGCAAATCTGTTTTTATACATATTAAAACAGATATTATTATCTAATAATTACATCCCTAAAAAATTAAAATTAAATTTTCTAACAGAAAAATTTAGCATACCCCCCCCCCCCAATAGAACCCTGTAATACTATACAGACCCGTTTTAAACTTCCAACGACCCCCAAGGGGTCCACCTAGACCCCGTTGGGAAACCCTGCACTAAATTGTACTAAAATTTATAAAAAATACCCTTTATTTTAAAATGCTAATAATTTTTACCAAAACTATTGGTTTTCATCATTTTATATCACATTTGAACTAAACATATTTGCATTTAATCAGTCTGTATATTTTAAAAAAAAGTAATTCGCTAAAAAATATGAAACCCGGTGTTTTATAAAATCAAATGAATTTCTTTCGATAACAATGCTAAGGATAAAACGTACTTTCTTTCACTAAACGTATGCCACTTCAAGCCTTTTTTTACTCATTTATGTAACACTTGGACATCGTATCTATGTCAAAATGAATAAAAATAGCTTCTGATATCGATTTCGGCACTCACCGCAGACCTAATTAAGATTAACTTTGAAACATCTCTCCAATTAAAACAGCCATCGATTAATTTATAGCCTTAGATCTTACGACACCGAAGATATGGAACATTGGTAGTATCTCCTCTAGCATGCATATTTTGGCCTTCGTTTCTATAAACTTTTTGATGTCAGTTTTATTGAAGTCATGTTGTAAAATAAATCTTAATGATAAAAAGACGTAAATAATGCAGCTGTATAAAAGTAGTACAGTCAAAGACGGATAATAAATTGTTTAATTAACCTTTGTATTTACCAATATATTAATTATATTTTAAACATATTTTGAGTCCTTTAGGCAATTTTTTATTAATTATCACATATGAAAAGTAGCTATAGTGAATTGAAAATTATCATCCTAATGATTTATCCTAATAAAGATTTTTATAAATTGAACTAGCATTACTACACATTATGCATATTGAATAACGACCTCGTAACGTCTAAAAAGGGAGTTTTACTCTATTTTCAGCCAAGTATCCCAATTCACATAACTGAAACATAAAATATTACTAGATGGTACCCGTCAAAACATGACGGCTAGATAGTAAATAAATGTATTAATACACAAATTATACACATCACATCATTACCAAATGTTGAAAATTATAATAATTCGCAGAAACAAATTAATGTGTTTAAGCGGCCTCATGTTTAGTGAGTGTCTGAAGCCAGATTTAAAAATGTTACTGAGCATGCGCAGAAAGATTTTAATTGTAAATTATCGCTGATTAAACAACACGAAATAAACAATTTCCATCGGGTTTAATCTTATATATCACAAACATAATTATCATAAAAAAATGGCAGAGAGAGATCTAGAGACATTCCTCGGAATATACGTGGTTATCACTAAAACATGCCACTGAGCATGCGAAGAAATCAATTTTCAGTTGAAAATTATCAATAATTAATAGAAACTGCGGTTACAAAAACCAAATTTCACAAATCTACAGATTACAATCTTTCGTTTAAGACCAAAATGAAGTAAATGAATGTAGTAATTTTCTCTCACGGGCTGCCCAAAATGTCGGCTTAGCAACTAAAATATATAGATTAAATATGACAAAGAAAAGAATACTTAGACATCAGAAAACTATGAGTTTAACATGTTTCGATATTTCATACTTTTGCTCGATTATAATATATATATATATATATATATATATATATATATATATATATATATATATATATATATATATATATATATATTGCTTCAAAATTTTATAATATTTCATGTAAAATTTTTCATTAATTTACTATGTGAGACGAAAATATCTTAATTTCTATTAATTTCGTTCTTCAGGGATAATTTGATTTTCTATTTCAAATTACGAAATTTGTGCACACTTTTTTTCATTTTTGCAAACCCCAAAACTTCTTTACTTTGACTCAGTATCGTGTGATGTACAATATTACATCATCTTATTATCATAAACATACAATGTATATGGGGTTGCAGGGATAAGTATATTTAAATTTTTTAAAGATCTTTGTTAAAAATTGATATCATGGTACAATAAGGAATCTTGCAATTGGTTACTTTTATTTGACAAATATCCTTTGCAGAGTATTTTACTTTGAAGTTCATTTATATTTTGCACTTGTCACATTTTTGTATAGCTAAATGTTCTTAGTTCTTACATTCCAGCTACCTCTCGTCAAAAATTATTCCTGTATAATTAATCATTAAAAGTAATTAATATTAATTGTATACCCTTTTCAGTCAAGCAGTTTTAAAAGTTTAATATCTATTGATTTTATTCGTTGAGTATCATGATGGGCTTTTTTTTCCCCATTCTCTCTTTTAGTTTTTTTGACAGTTAACTTTCTGTTGAGAGTGAATTTACTTGTTGCCTTTATAGAAGTATGTATAAAAAATCCTTCACTGAAGGAAAGTTTTATTTTGATGTAATAATTTAAAACTTATTTTTCTTCTTTCTTTAAGACTTAAAGGTAATTTAATTCTACTATTTGGATTCACTCTTGACTGCTCTCTTAAAAAGCATCTACTTATAACTATTGCTGTGTTAACTTAAGATGTTAAATATAACAGACTATATATATATATATATATATATATATATATATATATATATATATATATATATATATATATATATATATATATATATATATATATATATATATATATATATATATATATATATATCGGCTGTTTAGAATCAAAGGTAGCCTCTGAAGTGTTTCTAAAAATATTCATCTATTATACGTCCAAACAAAGGTATAATTAAAAGCAGCCTATGTGACCACAGTAAATAACTTTATCATCCCATTCTTCCAAAACTCAGTTTTCTTAAAACATGGAATTGTTGACCTACAACATAACATGCATTTACTAAGCAATCGATGTATATTTTTCACTTTGCAAGTTGATACATTCACTAGGTGTCTTATTATTACGTTCTAAAGTAACCGATAGTAGAATTTATTCCAACGTTGCTTCTTTTCTCAACGGGATTTGAAATATACACGAGTTCATGTTATTTAAAACTTTGTATACAAAGATCTGTTTTCATCAAATGTTAAGAAAATTGTTGCAGTCTATCTTAATCCATTGGGGCCTGTAAGAGGATAAAATTCAAAACTTTTTGATGCAAAAAATTGGTATGTTTTTTTCATTACTAGAAGATACCCCTCTCATTAAAGCTATTGTGCTCTTAAAGGTATTTTGCGACATTTAAAAGTATTACAGATACGTATCTCCAACGTGAGGTTCATTAAAATATTTGAAAATTTGAAATTCTAGTGGTATACAGAGATTAATGAAGTGTAACTAAAGAGAACTAATAAGTAAATTACCTAACGGACTTTCGTGGGAATAAATGCTGTAAAAGGGAGGTAACATTTGCTCATTATTAAAGAACAGCAGTCATTTCCTTTCTAGACTTTGGAACACTGGACAATGACCCGAGTCTGTCTACTGCATGGGATCTTAAACAATTGCCGGAATCTCGAAATGTGCAGATATTTGCCTTACTGCTTAATCTAACAGAAGCTCAGTGGTCTATCAATTGACAAAGGGTCTTAATAAGGAACTAATTGCGATGGCCTCTCAGCTCAATGCTCTCCGTTACGTCGTATTTGTACCAGAAAATCACCTGTCTAGATTACATTGCTATAGATTGTGTATCCAATTTACTGCTGATTACAAAACTTTGAGAACTAATAAATTAGAAAGACTACCATGGTTAAAATTATCGCTTTCATGGTTCATTTAAAAAGGTTGGTTGGTTTGTTGTTTTGGAGGTTTACGGTCATCTTTACCATTTCGAAAGATAAAGATCTGATTGGAAGCCACTGTAATGTTTAGAACCTTCAGTCGTCATGATTTTCAAAGACTGGAATCAGATTTATTATGTGATACATATTTAAAACTTCCTGACCCTTTTGAATCCAGTGAAACAAAATCTTTGAAAGTCATCGTAGCTAATAGTGCTGACGGTTCATTCAAATGACGATGGTAACGTCCAGCCGAGTTAGTCTCAATTGATAGGACTTGCATGGTAATGATTTGAGGTGCATGAAAGAAACTTTCCTACATAGTTCTCCGAAACTACTGCATCACAATCAATTTGGATGATCGTGCAATGAAACTGAAAGTGGCCTGCAAAGTTATGGATCGTCGTTCTCAAAGCCGTTAAAATTTTGAACGGTACAGTATAATCGACTAATATCACGGAAAAAATTTGACACCAAGGACATACATGTTAAAAATAATTCAAGAAATATAAAGAGAAAAAGGTGGTTCAACAAGGCGTAAACGGAGGAAATATAACAACATAATACTGAGTTTATATAACTTAAACTAGCTGAATACCCGTGCGTCGCTACACAGTACATTTTAGGATCATTACAATGAAAAAATAATGAAATTGCTTTTTAGAGAGTTAAATTCTTAATTAATTTGAACTAAATTGTTAAAAAACTTCCATCTCAATTTGTCTAGTGGTTAAATTTTATCTTTTACTGTATTTTAATTTTTTTTTTGTCAATTTATTTCTTTGTTATGCACGGGACGCAAAATTAATTTAAGGTATCACAAGAAGAAAAATCTCGTGATCAGCATTTAATAAATTAAATTCTAAAAATTAATCTTTAAAAATTCACCAAAAATCAGAAAATGAAGATAAAGATTTTAAAAAATTGCATTTTAAAGTAATTTTTACTTTCTGGTGATATAAATTTTATAACATTCAGATTATTATTTTAAATGCAAACATAAAAAAAATTTTATAAAAACAGCTTAAAAATTTAATTTAAAAAAATCTAAAAGGAATTTTTCAAAAATCTTTCTTAGTGCACCCCTACACAATAAAAAGAATCGCAATGCAAAATTTCAGCCCTTTATGTGCAGCGATTTGATCTGTGCGTTAACTCTCAGTCAGTCACGGAAATATATATAGATTGATCCTGTGCAAACTCATATGATACGCCTATGTACAATATACATACCATATTTGCCGGCGTATAAGGTGCATTCCTTTTTTATACACATTTTTAATGGGGAAAAAATTCTACATGTTTTTCGTGAATTTCAGGGTAATTTATGCCCATAAAACATATAACTAACAGAACATTGTAGTCGGTGGATTTGAACTCTATTTTACTAGAATGATTCCTCTTTTAGTAATGAAGCAAAAAATAATCTCCCGTAACTTTTTTTTTACACGGCAGAAAAAAAATTATGGAAACTATTTATTCGAGACCCCTTTTCGCTAAGAAAACAAAATGCAATAGAATACTTACACATATATATTAATATAAACCAGAAGTTTCAGGCAGACTGAAATTTTAACTCATAATTTTGATTACCAGTAACTACATTAATTTGTGTTATATATGTGAGCATATACGCATGCATATGAATACGAAAAGAATGTTTCCTTTATTTAAAACTTTAATAATCTCATTACTTTTACCCATATCAAATTTTCTCAATCTCCTTCGGTTCCAGGAATAAACGTCATGTCAGTAGTATCAAAATTTCATTACGTTTTGAACAGACTTTTAAAGAAAGAAAAAGAATAACGAAAAGCTAGTTAAATTAGAAACGTTACTTCCAGGACGAGGTGCAAAAGGAAAAAAAAAAGGAATTCTGGAGGTAATGCAATAACCGAGTACAAAGGACAAGAAAAAGTACCGGTAAGGGAAAGAATGAAAAAAATGGCTAGTAGAAGAACATTGATAGTTCTACGCAACCCCCGCGATGGGCTACAATTACGGGATGATACGAAACACGTCAGGTAATCCTTTCCTTTCTTCTTTGTTCCGAAAACTTGGCAAAAGGGATCGTTTATGCATTGCGAAATATAAAAATAAGATCGGTTTTTTTTTTTGTCTTTACGACTATGAAGACTGATGAAAAAAAAATTTCGGAAATCTAATCCCGACGTAAATAAACAATCATGGAATGTTTTCAAAGAAAATTTTACAGTGTGGGTTGAGTATGCATGAATTTACCTTAATTTTATACTTGAAGTAAGCAGTGTTGGATTCCATCTTCAAAATACAGGGTGATCATTTGCCGATATATGGACCTCTAGCGGCTATTCCGTTCAACCGATTGAGATAAGATTTAAGATATACTTATTCAGAGGTATGAGCTCGGCATTCTGTGAACGGCAACCAAGTGGCGCTCCCGATTACGGTTATAGGTACAGAAACTCGAAATTTTCGAAGGGCAACGCTCTCTTTTTCCCGTCGCAGAATGCTCAGCGCATGTGAAAACCCTAAAGAGCGTTGGAACGGTACGTGTATCACAAAAAAAACGGACGCGTTATGCACTCACAAAAAAACAGCTCTGCGAACGACCTGTGATGCCACCATTTGGAAAATGTGTAATCCAAATGAAAGTTTTCTTTTGTCCGATCTGCGTTGTCAGCAGTGACTGGTGTTTTACCTCTGTCATATGAAAATTTCCTCCGTGTGCCCCGATCGTGTTTTTGTTGGCCGTTCGCAATGCTGTTTTTTGTCCGGGCATAACGCGTTCATTTTTTTGCGATACACGTACCGTTTCAACGCTCTTTAGGTTTTTCGCATGCGTTGAGCATTTTGCGACGGGAAAAAAGGGGCGTTGCCATTCGAAAATGTCGAGTGTCTGTACCTATAACCGTAACCGGGAGCACCACTTTGTTGCTGTTAACAAAATCCGGAGCTCATAGCTCTGAACAACTATATCTGAAATCTTATCTCAATCGGTTGAACGGAACAGCCACTTGATGTCTAAATACCGGCAAAGTTTTTATGACCACCCTGTATAAAATATGTAGTTTATCTGTGTATTTAAATATGTTTTTTTCGCAAGTGGGGAATTTGAAGTTGTAATTTATTTTTCATCTCAAGTATATCGTTTTACTTTTCAAGTCTCATGTAAAACGAATATCTTTTGTTACGGCGAAATTTCAGAAATCCCAAATGAATCCCATCAAGCTATTTTCCAATTATAAAGCAATAATAAGCAAAAATTAGACACTTAAGGGAAATAATTCAGCTCTTTTGAAAGAAGTCCTGTTGTAAGAAAATTCTGTAAATAGTTTTTAACGTGTTAATCATTCTTTCTCAAGCAACAGATCAATAAATCTCATCAAACCCCTTTTCATTACACTCTTGCTATCTTGCCTGAGGTGGAATGATACATTCCTTAAAAAGAAACAGGAATTTTTTTTTAATAATTGATAGCATAATAGATTTTATATTTTGATTTTGCTACATAAGTTCTTCGCATTTTCTCGTTTGAGAATATAATTTGTACAGTTAATATTTTCTTATTTCTGATTGCTGTCTAAAACTACATTTCTTGCATCTCTTAAATTTGATAATGAGCATAATGGGATAAATTCTATCATCAAACATCATTAAAAGGAAAGATTTAGAGTTAAAAATCATTTCCCTTATCACATTTATCCATGTGCATGGCTTGGCATATTTTTTTACAAATGTTTTATTCACGATTAGAGGTTGCTTATAAAATACGAGGCCAAACAAAAAGCTAGACCAATGTACTCCTAAATATTTTATACCATAAATCGTAAGTAAGCTAAGCTTAGTACGCTTCGGTAATTAAATTTCGCAAGTACAGAATAAGTGAGAAATAATTCAGAAACTGTGGTTTCTATAGAAAAAAGAAAAAAAAGGTTTATAAACGAGACATTTTTTTCTGTGTAACTTTTATAACTATGCTTCTTTACTAGGATTGGTCACCTCCTGCAGCCTTGCATGAATATATTTATGTTTTCTATAAATTTCTAGAGCTGTGTCGTTAACAAGTGGTACTCCTGCAGTGAAGCTGTATTTTTCTCGTAAATTCTGCGTTAGGGTGGTCCATGACATAATGTTAAAAAATAAAAGTGTAAGAAACTTCCTTCCACAATCCCTATTTTGTTCCTCTGTATTCAAAATGTATGTAAATAAAATTTCAGGCCAATCCGATAATATTAAGAGGTCGCTCAACATTTCTATTTTCAAAGAACATATAATATAGCAACAAAGAAGACAGATAATTCTTTCAAAAGCAGAAAGAAAATGCTTTTTGTTGTTTTATGAGTGGAGTTGACATGAAAACTACACAAAAAGAAATAAGAAACAGAATTCGAGAAGATAATAAAGTGTTAATGTAAGAATGATGTGAATAAAGAGAAGCGAAATTACAAATTAGGGTAGAAAGAATCATCACAGAATTATCAGACTCAGAAACTTCACATTCGATAGAATTTGAAAGTGAAGAAGAGTACCTGCTGCTGTCATCAACATCCCTATCCGATATCAATACTACAACCACAGTTCCCGAAGCTGCTGAAAAGAAATATGTTAAAAATATATTTAAGTCTCATGAAGTTGTAGGTGCACTAGATCGTGTTAATATTTCTGATTGGAAAGCTGCATTCGTGGCTGGAGCTGACTTGGGAACAATATTTCTTCAAAAACCCTTTCTCGAAGCTCAATAAGGAGACATAGAAGGAAAGGGAGGCAACAAGCTGCAGAAACAGAAAAAAATTCTCTAGATGAACCTCTATTATTACACTGGGATGGTAAGATGTTACCAGATACAGTGGTGTAGCGAGAATGACTGGCGCCCGGGACACAATACCTTTTTGGCACCCCCCCAAATAAAAATTGAAATTTTCCGGAATATCTTGCTTGTCTTGGGGACCATTTGGCGCCCTTCTGCGAGTGGCGCCAGGGGCATGATAGACACTCTTGCCCCCCTCTCGGTATGCCCCTGACCAGATACTGATGGATCAAAAACAAAAGTTGATCGAGTTGCCGTTATTGTTTCAGGACATGGTCAAGAGAAGCTCCTTGGAATTCGGAAGATTGAAAGAGGAGCTGAAAAATTTCAAGCAAAAGCATGTATTGAGACAGTTCAGAAATGGAATATTATATCTCAAATTAAAGGACTGGTGTTCGATACCACAGCCGCTAATACTGGTTTACACAAAGGTGCATGCATCAGAATTAAAAAATATTTAGGGACATATCTTATTTGGGTTGCATGTCGTCACCATATAATGGAGATTGTACTATCCAGTGTGTTTTCTGCTATATTTGGCCCATCTGAAGGTCCAGAAACTAATATTTAAGTGTTTTAAGAATTTATGGCTGGAAATAGATACATCTGCGTATAATCCAGCAAATAAGGAACTATTTGACAATGTAATCTTTACTAAACTGAGAGAATATATGTTACCATTTCTACCAAAAGCACATAAATCTCCATCTATGAGGGATGACTATAAAGATTTTATGCAATTATCATTAATTTGTCTTGGAGGAGATAATAATAATCAGTCGCTTCGTGCTCCTGGACCCTCACATCAAGCGCGATGGATGGCTAAAGATATTTATGCACTAAAAATATTCCTTTTTCGAGAACAATTTAGGCTGTCATCTGAAGAGTCTGATAAAATTACAGAATTGTGCCTTTTTGTGAGCCTAATATAGGTTAAATATTGGAATGAAGCACCGCATGCTATTAAGGCCCCTTGCAATGATATTCAGTTTTTAAATGACCTGAAGAAATATCCAAATCCTTCTGTAGCAAATACAGAATTATCGTCATTTTCCAGACACCTATGGTATTTATCTGAGCACTAAGTAGCATTAGCTTTTTTATATAACACAGTCAGCATTGACACAAAAATGAAAATGATACAAAATATTGATCGTCCACCAAAATCTACCCGTGATTATCGACTGGAACTAAAAAATGTAGAGCAAATTGTAAAGATAGAAGAACTTGTGACTGAAAAGACAAAACAATTCTTTGATACCATGGAAAATTAGGAGGCAAAATTAAATCACACGCTTTCATAGAAAAATCACCATCTCAGTAGGAAAGTGATCCGTGCTTTTGTGACTTTCGAGAAAGGTTCTTAAAAATTAAAGTTGTAAGTGACAATGCTGAAAGAGCTATAAGCCTAATACAAAAATATAATAAGACCCTTACAAATGACGGAGAACAAAAACAATTCCTGCTTCATCTAGTAGCAAACCACCAAAAGAGCTTTCCCATGACTTCCAAGAAATCTTTGTTAATCTGAACTTTTAAAGTTTGAGCTTGAGCGACCTGTAAATATTATTATTTTGGAGGGAAAAAAATTGTGCGCATTATTTACATGTAAAATAATAAAATAAACCTTTTCGAATTTTCAATATTTCGAAAGTTAATTTTTTTTTACCACCCTAATGCTCCGTGGTGTCTGTCGGTAGGATTTTACGCCTTCTTAAGTCTCGCATTCTCAATTGGACTCACATATTATGATAACTGTACTTGCTGGGTATCTACAGTTTGAAGAAAACCATCTCCTGCCGACTTCAATGATGGCCCGCAATCATTCATCAGTATAATCAAAGGACTCCCGACCCATAAAAATAAAAAAAGCCACTTCCTCGCAATACTGGTCCAGCACCAATTAATAAATTTGTTACGTTATGAAACCAAATATAAAGTTTTATCGATAACTGGACCTCTTTATCAATATCGACTTCAACGTATGACTGTCGTAAACATCCCCTAACTTGTGTTTCCAGAAATCTTCTTTTATATGACTCTCAACTACACCAACGGTTACATACTATTTTCACTTAGAGCCGATAATCATATCCCTTACATAAGTGCCCCGCACTTCTTCAGTGCGGGACTCCTATGTAAGCGGTGCTATACACTTCACTAAGATTCTGTGATCTATTTGAAAATTTTTAGAAATAATTGATTCGGTGAATTTGAAACATAATGATTTTTTTATTTTAAAAGCTTACTTTTTTTAAAGAAGGAATACACGATGCAAAGTAAAAGATGCAAATTCAGAGGGAAGTCTTTAAGATAATGGAAATAATAATTCTGAATAATGGTATGTAGTTTTAAAAAGAGAAGAATATACATGTCGGGAATTTAACCAGAAAGATATTTCTTTTCCCAACTGCCAAGCATGCTATGATAACGCTGATTTAAAATTTTAACGCATTAATCGTTTTTTTCTTTTGTTCTTGGTACAGGAATAAGTTTGTAGGCTATGGATGGAGCAAAGAACATTCTTCCCAGACAGATTTGTTGATCTCCTTTCATACTCCACTAGGGCAATTAGTTACCATATTAACTATTGATTAACAATGCAACATGAAATATGTTGCATTACATTGCATTACATTTAGATTACCACCTTCAAAAGACATCAGTTAACTCCTTACCTGTGCCCTTCTGAGCCTGTGCTATAAACATATTATTGCGTAGATAGACTGATGACCAAATATCATTTTAAGTTGAGATTCATTGAACAATATTTTTTCGAAATTCCCTATTTAAATTTTTAATGCATACTATATAATTTTACAGCTTTTTTTCTGAAAATTGATATATTATAGAATTTATAACCAAATTCTTCAGGTATATCTAGCGAAAGAAATATTATTATGATATAAAAATTTATTTAACTGTTCTTTTTTTCGAAAAATTAGGAAAACTTTTTTATTTTCAAGCTGCAGCATTAAATAAAGATCAGCCTTCACCCTATTTATTATGTAAATATATGCATGTGTTTGCTTTATATATCAGTATTTTGTGAAATATTTAAAATTTTAATAATATAGGCATTTTATAATAATTCCGTATTCTCCTCTACAATCCATACTTTAATAAAATATTAACATTTTTATGGAGTATCTAAGTAATATCGATATCTTTTCAAATAAAGTAAAAAAGTAATGCAAGATACCTTTTAGTTATTATTGTACGCATTTATAATCATTGCCTTTCATTTTTTGCATTTACTCGCTTAAATTTGAAGTGTTTTAGTGCATGGAATTAAATATTCGAAGGAAGTGTAACATTCAGTTATACCATACAGGCTGTAGAGGCTTAATTGGACTGCTCCCTAAGATAAAATGAGTTTCAGAAAATAAATTAATGAATTTAATTGCTGGAAACTTTAAAAAAAATAATGTAAAATAAACTTTTTACATATTTTATTCATTACTTTTAAAATGGAAACAAATGTTTAGTAAAGAAGTCTATTTTATAATATTTGCTCTATGAAATTTAAGGATCTATATATATAAAACGCGTAGGTATGCGGCACAAAAATCGACAATATTTCTACACTCCGAATGGCAACGGCTGCAACTGTCAGATGTAAATATTAGTGGCCGTTCGCAATTTTCAACCGCCTGTCAACATGGATTTACGCATTGTAATCAGGAATGCTCGAAAGCGAGATCAACGATCAAGTGAAAATTGGAAACAGTCTCAAGAAAGAAAGCGAAGAAGAAATAATTCATTAAGAGAGAGGCATGAAAGAGAGAGCATAAATGATCGGGAGGTTAGGCTTAACAGTCGCAGGCATAGCAACCGACAGCCAGTAAGAGCTAATTTCTACACCTCTTTCAGTACTTGCTGAATTTTTACTCCATTTTATAACTGAAGAATTTTTTTTTATTATTTGATATGATTAAGTGTAGATATCTGAATTGTGAACAATAGTACATACATAGAGTGACTACACTATATTATAGTACTTGCTGATTTTTTACTCCATTTTTTAAGTGAAAAAGTTTTTTCCCAAGAATTTCTTATTTGATTTAATGATAAAGTGTAGATATCTTAATTTTGAGAAATAGTACATACAGAGAGGGGTGTAATTTTTAAAATCATTGGTGTTCGGTTTCTCAGTCTTATCTTAAGTGTGTTCTGAAGTAATGGAAATTCATATTTTTTAATCACGATGTTTTAGAATCAGCCTTATGAACAATACCCCTTAACAACGTATATTTATGATGACAGGTAATGGTAACATTCCTTACATATGTTACTTTCATTTGAGTTGCTTTGCAAAAGAAAATATAAAACTAAAAGCGACCATGAGGGTGGCGCAGAGGCTAGTTTACTAAAAATCCTCAACTTCTCCACACATGGATTGTGACAGTCAAGGGCAAATGTCAAAGGTGCAAAGTGTTTTAGCGACAAATCGCAAAAGTTATTCGAGATTTGTCCGTTGAGGCAAACATAGCAAACTGTGGTTCGCGACTCTCAAGGGGTCCGCGATAAAAATTGGAGGAGTCACGGATAGTTTATATCAATGGTTCCCAATCAGTGGTCCACGAGAGCCTCGGAAGTGGTCCGGCACCACATATAAAAAAGTTGTCAAATAAATGGGGATTTTGAAAGCAATGTTCATTGAACTAGATGGGCCGAATATATCTGATGACTGTCAGATGTTGAATTAAAATTTCTTAAAAGTTTAACATAATTATTTTATTAATAGAAATATCATACATAAGAAGGTGAGCACGTTAATCCTGTATCCCTTTTGCCTGAGGTATATTCTGTACCCCCATACCCCCGGAAGGTTCCCCCACCGACTACAGCCCCCGTAAAGTGTGGGGGGGGGGCTGGGGTGGTCCGCATATAGGGTTGCCAACTGTGCCGGATTGGCCGAGATTGTCCCAGAACTGGAATTGCTGTCCCTGATTCTGGATGAATGCCAAATTGTCCCGGAATGTAGCGGAAACTATTCCATTTTTTTAAAATTGAAATTGACATCGTGTAAATCCATTGAACGCTGTGACGTCGTAGTAATCTGGCAGGTAGCGTGAACGTCACAGACAGAATTTAAAGTTTCCGCGATATTTATTTACAAGATGAATTTAAATACAGATCAGAAAGTACACGTTGATGGCACAGATGGTGATTGCAATGACAAACTATGGGCAGAGTATTTCAAAATGCATGAAAAAATATGCAGAGCTGATGAAAATTGTGTCTTTTATTTTATCCATCCCTGCGAGTAATGCTTACCAAGAGAGAGTATTTAGTCACATAAACAGTGTGTGGACGAAGGCCAGGAATAACATGAATATAGACTTAGTGAAGGCGGAATTGTAAATACGACTTAATATTGAATCGTGTGCAGAATTTGCGAACTTTTAAAATACGGACTCACTTGCGTAAGAGTTGGTGATTGCAGCAAAAAGTGAGAAAAAATATTATTGGAAAACCCCATAATAATATAACGTTAAATTTGTTATTATAAGATTTAAAATTTTTATTATTACTATTATGTAATAAATAAATAAATAAATAAATATATATATATATATATATATATATATATATATATATATATATATATATATATATATATATATATATATATATATATATATATATAAATATATATATATATATACATATATAATTAAGTTTCTATAATAGTTAAAATAGAAAATATGAAAAATAAATTTTTAATAACTGTATTTCAATTTTTTCAAACATAAAAAGTTTCCTCAGAAAACTAGGTAATGGCTGACTGATAATGATGATGATGTTCAGTTTTGAGCTATTTGTCCCGGAATCGTCAGAGAAAAAGCTGGCAACCCTATCCGCATATGGTTCAATTTCTGGCTTAGTGGTCCGCAGACTTACACAGGTTGGGAACCTCTGGTTTATATCATATTGAATCATTTAATTAAAACCATGTTGAATAATTTAATTTAAAAACATGTTTAAAATTTTTACTAATTACATGTTTTTAGAGTTTTTATTTATAATTTTTTTATATGTTAAAATTGGTTTTCCTCATGAGTAGCTGTAAGTACCACAAGAAATTCGTCAAAAAGTAGTGCAGAAGGTAAGGGAGACATTTTCTAATGTTAGCATGGAAAGTAAATATACAACCAAAATTTACGAACAGCTCAATAATTTTAAAATAGTTTGTCAAATTTTTCTAATCTATTTTTCCTATTTTTGGTTAACTTTTTTTTCTAAATTTAAACAAAAAATTGCTACTATTAGATTATTGGGCTCGAGTGATTTTTTCTTGAAAGTAAATCGGTTGCTGTCGAAAATGTTTGCGCATCACTGCTCTACTGCATAATTAAGAACAATATTATCAGTTCGAAACAAGAAGCCGATTTCGCTTTATATCGAGGATTATAAGCTTCTCCTAATAATATTCTAGCCAGACGATGGCTGAATAAATAGGGCATTGGCTTTCGGTACCAGAGTCTGTGGGTTCCAGTCGCTCTCCTCAAATGGGCGATACTGAGACCTCATGTCATACCTTACGCTGCAGCCATTGGATATTCCTTTGTTTTCCAGCATTATAATGCCAGTCCGCATACAACTCGTCTTGTGGAGAACATGCTTCAAGCTGAAACAATACAGCGTATGGAGACCAAGGCCTCCTTTTACTCTCCGAGACTTGGAAATTGCACTTCTTGAGGAGTGGAACAGTATTCCCCAATTTAATTTAAAAACATGTTTAAAATGTTTACTAATTACATGTTTTTAGAGTTTTTATTTATAATTTTTTTAGCGGAAGTCTTATCGATAACATCATCGCATCCATGGAAAACAGGTGTGCAGCAGTCTTAGCTGTTCGAGGAGACCACGTGCCATATTAAAAATCTTGCATCATTTCTAAACAATACTTTTTTTTATCGTTTACATGTAACCAAATTGTTACCCTAAATCATCTTTTTATGTTTTTGCCATATTTTCAAAGAATTAAAGCTTAATTACAAATTTTTTTACGTCTTTTTTTCTGTATTGCGCCGTGGCTGTCTCGCACGGTTTTCTTAACTTCTGTGCTTGCTCCCCTAATTTTTTTTAGCAGTGTATATATATATATATATATATATATTATACAAGATTATATATATATATTATTAAGATTTATTATAATACATAGGAGGGTACCTTTATAGTGGCAAATATGTATGTACAAAGTATACAGGAGAGATACAAAGGTGAAAATTTTATACCCTTTCAAAGAAGTAACCAGCATACTTTAGCTAACGTTGCCAACGTTCTCGAATCTGGATGCCGTATGCAGCACCTAACCTGTTTATCCTTCGAATGGAATAGTCTACAGCCTGCAGAATCTCTGGTGGAATCAACGGAGCGGTTCCTACATCTTTGGTATGAGATCAAAGTCACAGGGACCACTGAATATGGGGGATGGTAGAGCACTTCCTAGCCCCAGAGAGCAAACACATCAGCCACAGTGTTCGCACAAACATTATACTTTCATCAGTAGGATGCAACAAATTATTTCGTATAATATACTGGTAACTAAAATATGGCTGTGTTCATCTTGTCACTGTGCAGGCGTCTGATGTTTTTGGGGAGAGCGCACTCGCTCTGACGTAAAGCAGGTATGTGACGTACGTGTGGTGTAAGGTGCTCTCCTGTGTTTTGCTGCGAGGGATCTCTACAACAGTGTTGCCACTATTAAAGTTCCGTTTCTGTGATAAACCATTCCTTCTCAAATGAGTGTATATTTTAAACATCGTTGCTTTACATGAGGCATTTTCATTCCTATGGTATTGGTATATTTTATAACTCTCTTCATACTTCTCTCCCTTCATTCTTCATATCATGTCGTCGAATGACCGAATGACTAGGGAGCTAGCATTCTGTACCGGAGTTTCTGGTTTTGAGTCCCACTATTGGCATGGAGGTTTGTAGCCGTTCGGAATCGTCCCGATCTAATTATCTATGTGAACACTGTCAGTCTCTACTTTTAGTGTCACATATCTTGACGGCTTGTCCAAGTCTGCAGTCTCAGTACAAGAGCTTTTTCGGATGCAGTTCACCTAATCTGTCAAATCTGCTGAGGGAGCCAGCTTTTATCTTTTATCTTCTATCTCTTAAATCATGAACTGTAAGACATGAGCCCGGTTCCTACGATTTAAGATAGGACAGAGTATTGATGACATGCACGCAACTTCTTATGGAAGTTTTTTTTTCTAATTGTGAAACCTGTGGACAATGTCCTTAGGTATACAGAAAAAATGGGAAACTGCAAGTAGCAATGGAGAACAAAATTGAAAATACACAAACAAGAAAAGCAACTAAGATGCAATTATCATGCCATAACGGGCCTCCTAATAACATCTGTACAGAGAATGTCCAGTTAAGTCGGGACAGGACATGGCGTGCTTACAGTCCATGTTGTCGGAATTGCAAAGGGGTTATATAGGGCTAGAAAAAATTGTCATTCTGTCTAAATACACCGCCAGGTAGTCGTGCTCAGATTTTTCGTTTGTTTGTTGTCGCATCCACGAATAGTGGAAAGCACTATCCATAGAAGAGGGGTAGCATTGCCTGAAGAGAGGTTGGACTCTTATCTGGTCCGCAATTTTTGAAACGAGTCAACTGACGAGACCACTTGACACCGCACCTCCGGATGTATTGTTTGGGAACTTGGATGACATTGAAGCTACGACAGATTTTTTTCCCGTGCACCATCCGCTATTAAGTGTACACGTCGAAGGTTTTGTCGAAGACGGGTATCGAACCAGCAATTTGCAAATCACTGGCCCGACGCCTTTGCTGACCGGGCCACCGCGCCTGTCGTGTTCAGTTGCAATCCTAAAAGCAACAACCGCAATTTCACATGGAAAGTCGAAAAGGCCTTTCAGGGTCTTCGTCCAGACTTTATTTTGAATGCAGATTTGGAGATCAAATGGTGGACAAGAAAGCTGAGATAGCGGAAAACTGTTGCTCTGAAAGACCACTTTACCGTTAAATTAACGTTGCCCGGGGTACGCCTCGAGTAATCGGGTCCATCAGTACACCCCTCTTATAGAAGTAGAGTGAGTATAAAGTGTTTCTCTATCATACACTCATTAATTGCAGCCGTTAAAATAGTATGTAATAATGGACATGGTACAAAATCCCTTCGTGGTGTACCGTAGTCAATAATACGACAAGCCTTTCGCTTCAATTACTTTACTACGATACGTTAAACATACTACAACTGCAACATGTCGCCCAGTGGCTAAGTGGATAAGGCATCAGCCTGCCACGCCGGGGGTGTGGGTTCGATTTCTGCATAAGACTTGGCTGTATTCTGGGGAACCGGTCAGTCTTCCACCTGCAATTGGAACCCCGTCTAGAAAGGGGAGCTGCAACCCATCGTCCATCGCCGGTGTCATCGTCTGTCAATAAAATTCTTCTGTGATTGTGTCATTTGTCTGTTTCTATGTCTTATATTCATATGTACACCGGACTGGGGTGTAATGTTGTCATCCCCCAGAGACATTAGCCACACACACACACACAACTGCAACATTGAAAGCAAGTATGTAGAGCGAGTTAGAATATAGAGTTAGATAGTCAGGATGGCTTCAGGTACAACGACAGAGCTGGCCTATCGGCCTCTCTGACCAGGAGAGCTCCGTCTCTCTGGCACTCAGAAACAGATCTCTTCTTCTGGACTACTGGGGTCTTCTTTTATACTGTCGGCGAATTCAAAGGGATTTCTCTGGCGTTTGAAGTGCTGGTAGTGTTCGAAGATTATGGGATTCTAAATGTCACTATAATGTCAAAAATCTCAAAAGCCCTCGAACCACTCTGGGATTTATGCTTTCTATAACGTCAGAACTGCACATTACAAGAGCTTTATGGCCTCTTATCCTAGAATTTATGAGACCGCCCAGATCAACAGTTCGCCGATAGATTACATGTTGAGGGGTAGGAACGGGGCATCACATACTTATTACTAATTTCATGTAGTAATTGAGACAGTGTCACAGTGATAAACTTAAGGTACGCTATTAAATACACATCCTTTTAACTCAATCAGACAATTATATACAAAAAATAAAAGTAATTATTAGGATTAACGTATTTTCAGCTTTCTCATTTTCTTCATAATATTGTTAAATATTAAAGGAGTTTAAAAATTGAGCTAAACATTACGGGAATTAAATCAGATTTAATACGTTAGCAACCTGAAGTTACAGCGCAAAATATTAAATGCACTCATTGTTTATCCAGAAAATTACGAATTTCTTGTGACTTTCGCTAACAAGAATGAAGCAAATAGAATTTTAAGACACCAACCAGGGATACTGATATTCAATATCAGTCTTTAAATCGATGCATTTATAAGAGTATCCCATGTTTATTCCAGAGTCTCGTTTGCATTCAATATTAAACCCCTATCCCGTATAATATATAAATAACACCTGACACCCCTTTTCTTTCTTATTTTTTTAATCTTTTCTTTTCATTTTCGTTTTATTGTTGTGTACCCATGTTGTTCTTTTATCTTTATGAAAAAATATTTATTCTGAGAATCTGTTCGCCATTTCTTCAAATCTCCATTATTTTTATTTCACTTCTTTTTCATGCAGCAGACGATTATTTAATTATCGGAAGAACATTGAAACTCTCGAGATTTCTTTTCATTCGGATCAAGATTCCGAATAACTTTTTTTTTCTTAAGAGAAAGACGTTGATGTGCATTTTCTTGCTATGATTTAGAAATATTTTGCAGTTTTTCCGCTTGGTAATTTTCCCTGAATTGATTGGTGGAAATCTATAGATTTGTTCAAATAGTTTAGAAACATTCACCTCGGAGATCTCGGAGAATTAATTAACTGTACAGCAAAAAGAGATCCTACTCTAAATTAACTGCACAGTTAACTATTAAGAGATATAAAATTAAAACATTGTTTTTATTTAATAGAGTATAATGATTTTTGTCCCGATATCAGTGCTATATTTGTGTACCCTTTTATGTTTGATTAAAAATGGTAAGACTTCGGATTATAAGAAGCTTCTCCTACTAATACTATTGGATTATAATGAGAATTATGAATTAAGCTCAGTGTTGCCAAAATGATTTTATATAAATAATATATTAAAAATGTAATATTTTTATATAAAAACACATTTAACGAAAATAAATCATCTACACTGAAAACGAACACAAATTTATTCGTCTCAATTTCCTTAACGTAATGTCTTCACTGAATTTTTGATTTCAATCCATTTTTATAATAATTGGAAACAGTTTCATGTAAACCGTTATCATAAGTATAAACAAAAAATGAAAGTAATTTTTCTATGAACTGTATATTAAAAATATAATATTTTTTATATAAAGACACATTTAACGAAAATACTTATCTACAAATAAAAAAAAAATTTAATTTCGTCTCAAGCTCCTTAACATAATGTCATCTCGCATGTTTGCTTTTTCTTCCATTACCATAATAATTGGAAACAGTTTCATTCAATACATTATTATAACTAAACAAAAACAGAAAGTTATTTTTACATAAATAATATATTTAAAACATATTTTTATATAAAGGCACATTTGACGAAAATAAATGATCTACAAAGGAAAAACAACAAATATATTTTTTGTCTAAAACTCCTTAAAATTTAACTATAGAATGTAACATAAAAGTCCAATGTACTAAAACTTTTATAGTGACTAAAGCATTCTAAGAGCTAACTTTTCAGGGTAGTCATAGATATTAACTTAAATAACCCTCTTACTACTTTTATAATTCTCTATTGCATCTCAGTGTCCAACATAGCTTACTGAAAGTTCTATTCCATGTCATATTGCTTGAATTTCAAAACTCATGTTAAGCATATCATAATTCCAAAAATAGGAACTGGGTAATTGCTCCAGAAATTGCTAGAAGATTCCTCTCTCATAGTTAGCCAGGTCATGGTCGATTGGCTAGGATGCTGGCATTCCGTTCAGATCCTGTTTGTTCGAGTTCCGCTGTTAATAGGGATGTCTGTAGCCATTTGGAATCGAATTTAAACTGTAGGTCCTAATCGAATTAGCCCTCGTGTAGCAAAAAGTATCGCTTCAAACCAAAACCTCTCTATGAATTAGATCAGAATAAATTCAGAATTTGTGAAATTATATATGAAATTACAAGATAAAAATAACTTTTTTATGTACCACGTTTTTAAATTTTCTGTTGAATCGTATAAACTAATTGCACAAACCTTCACTAAATTAATCTTTTTCACTTTATTTTATTTTATTTTAATCACTTTTTAGTCGTTTCCACTATCCACAGACTTTATAAACTGCTAACTTTTTTTAAAAAATTTAATTTTTCGCACTATATTTTTGTAAACAAACTAAATTCACATGTATTCTGTATTCAAAATCGTCAAACGCCGTTACGCAAAAGTGCAAGCATTGAATTCGACCGAAGCACCACCTTGCGGATTTTTTCCGAGCTGACTTTCCATACAAAACAAATTTAACTGAAAATGAATTCAATCCGGTTTAAAGATGCCTAAAAGTATATTAAAAGAATGCATTGTCATCGTGCTCTGAGCTATTCTAAAAGTTTCAAATGTCTAGCTAGTCGGGAAGTTAGTTAAAAATCGATTGCAAGATTTGTACTGGACAAACAAGAAAGCGAGTTAAAAAAAACGTGGTAAAAATGAAACTTTTCGTTCTATATCCAAAATGTTGGTTTAATATTTAAAATAAACGTTATAAGCAGATGCAATATTTGATGCAGCACAACTATTTTTCTTCCTCGGCACAGCGAAAATCAACGTCATTATATATATGCTAATGCACTGGATAATTTACCTTGTAAACAAACACATCGCATGTTCTTATCTTTCTTAACATGGAAGAGAACAAATGCAGGCTACGAAAGGATTGCGTATGTGTTTCAAAAACACACACACCTTGAAGAACAATCTGTCAGTGTTAAGTATCTTTTCACGAGAGTGATAAATTGTGGTATTTCACGAAATATTACATGCTAAAGGGCACCGAAAACATTACCTGTAAGTAGGACGAAGCGAGTTAATTTCGATTACAAGTGACCATATTTCAGAAAATTGCTTGAGAATCATTGTTTGCGACAGATTTTTTTCATCCGATGTATTATATTGCACAAAGTAAATACGCTATCCAAGAGAATTAAAAGACGAGTGGCTGTACTTCGTGATTCATTTACAGAGACGAAGAAATGAAAGGTTATGTTCTACCCTTTGTCTTTTGTTATAAAATTTATATTATTTTGGAACAGTCGAAACTGTCTTCCATAATTTACGTTGTCCCGTGTAAATGGGAGCTTCGTATGCTTATTTCAGTATTATTAGCTCGACATAGCATATATGTTTTCTGTTTATAGCCTCTACGAGAAAAGTTATGTTTATTCTTTTCTTTCGCTTCCAATGTTCATCACAAAGCAGTTATTGTCCTACTTTTATCCTCGTTAGTAAAGAAATTTGCAGAACTTGTCTGGAATCATTTTGTAATTCTGTCAGTAATTTAAGTTTTAATTTTGCTACTACACAAGATTAATACGCTCATAAAATGAAAAGTTCATGATAAGCGTAATCTACCCTGTAATATTAATTCTTTATTATTACCATTGATTAAAATTCCAAAACGTTAATTTGAGCATTGATTTAAATTTTCAAATAATCAATTTTTTCGAACAAATTAAAAAAAATTTCGCTATTAAGGATGCTGTGTACTAACCCTACTGGATTCGCTCACCTAAGTGTTTACCTATGAAGAAAATGTGTCTGCTATTGACAGCTATATAAATTCTGATAATCTAATAAAAATCGTATTTGCAGATAGCCGGAACTTTTCTGCACCTTTAACAGTATTCATTTCACAAAATTTTGGTCCCGAAAAAAATTTAGGAGCCATTTAAACACACTCTACTTGACTTTTCTCCCCAAATAATTTAAATTTTAAAATATTATTTGCATTTTATTTAATAAAGTAAAATCCCCCAAGGTATAACATTTCTTTCTCTATGACTGAGTACAATTTTTTTTTTCAAAAATCTTTCAATACAAGTCGGCAATCCTTGGCCACATTTCTTCCAAATGTAAACATTGAGGCGATTGGATCCAATAGGGTTAGTAGGCAGTAGTCTTAAGGGAGTCATCGAAAATGACACGCCCTAAAATCACCTTAATAATTTAACAGTGTTGTGCAACAAAAATTTACCCCTAATATACTCAGTGAGAAAATTGAGTTTCAGTAAAACATTAAATTAAACATTTCTTTTGCTGATGGTTAGCTCTCCAGTTAATAAAAAGAATATTTTTGGCCCAGAATAATAATACCTTACCAGCTACATAACTAAGCATTTGAACTTTTGAGGAATTTTTCTTCGTTGCATAACAGTGTCCAATACAGACAGAGATTACTGGCTTTGAGGTTTATAGATCAGGTGTCGAGGCCCGATTTCGACAGACGATCTCTTAACAGTTACAAATAGTTGGAAAATAGTTACAAATTACGTTGTCTAAATGTCGTTAATTACCTGTATTTTGTCAATCAATAAATTATATTATTAAATTTTGAACGCTGAAACTATATTTATCAATCCTACAGAGGGATTTATGACAAAGAAAGATTCAAACTGTGATTTCCAAATCCTACATCTAACTATAAAGATTTGTTACTCAACGTGCATAGAGACATATTATATGACCTATCCAATTCTACAGCAAAGACGAATATTCCTTTACCGTTCATTAAAGGATATCCTCTACCAATTCAAAATATTTTTCCTATTAAATTTATAAATAATACATGAAATCAACAAAATTAGTTTCAGAAAAATTATATTTTTCAATAATTACAAGGAAAACATGACAATTTTATCCTAATATGTACAGCGATATTTATCTATAATTGACAATTTGTCTGTACCTTGATCTACAATGATAGCATTGGCAGAAAAAAGACAATTTTCTTTTTCTCATATTTCTATTTTTCATGGAAATTTTTATTTGTCAGACCTAGCATTAACAAGATTAATCAACGAATGGCAGATATATTGTAACAATTTGTGCTGCAATTTTGTAAGAAACATTCCCTGTCTGACTTTTTACTCTATTCGCAACAAAAACCTAATATAAGAATTTTTATTATACAACATTTACCCTGCCTGAAAACTGATGAATAAATAGCTGACATAGAATAACCTTGAGCATACACACACAAAACAAAGAAAACAAAGAAACACAATAGTGGGCACTTCTTTTTGAACGCAGAATTCGGAAATAAAAGTCCTTTCCAAGTGGACAGCGGTCAAGTAAGAACAACACAGAGGAATGAAAAAAAAACCGTCTGTAAGAAAATCGGGAAAGACCTATTTACTTTTGCTATCGATTGTCATTTTGTCATTGTTGCTGTAAATCTACGACAGGTTCGATTACTTCAACGTTTTCAGAGAAGTTAATAAGGTTCGATGTTGAAGGAAGAAGCAAATTGTTTTTTCTTCACAATTGGCTCTTCGCCATTTCCCCTGGAGTCTCTTCTTTTGTTAAGAAATCTGAACTAAATTGATAATTTTCTTTTATGCTGTTTTTCTCTGAATTACAAAAACCAGAGGCTTTGGTGTATTAAGCTATGTTATTGAATAACATTATTTTAAAAATTCATTTTGAAATAATGATTTTTTTAAATGATAATTTTTTTACATATTTTCTGTTCAAGAGGTTCGTCGGAAATTTGTAGTAGAAATGTAATGCACATGTCCAATTTATCATTTAAAATGCTAAAATGAAACTGATGGGGTGTATTAAGCTAATTATACACGTTCTTTTAATTCATTCTAGAAAATGAACCCATGTGTTTATATATATATATATATATATATATATATATATATATTATGAACCCATGTGTATATATATATAGTGATTTCCGCTTATAAGAATCACGTTTGTAATTACTGTTTTTGATTCTTATAAGCGGTTGATTCTTATAACCGAAATTTAGGTTTTTGGACAAGCACACACACACACCTATTTATACATATATTAGATAATTTACCATAAAATACTCTTTAAATTACGTTAATTATCTTTTATTAAAATTAATTTTTATAATTTTAAAAATACAACTTAATTTTTAGACATATAAGTAGATACACATGATTATAGCAAGAGAAGAAAAAATCCAATATTTGTTACAACATACCTGCTTAACAGTTTTAACATTTCAACTACAGGAAGGGAGCAAGAAAAAGTTTTCTATGGTAGTTTAACGTAATGAAGTTTTCAGGAGGTATAAACAGTGTTTATACCTCTTTCAATACTAATAGTCTCAGACGAACATTCGCCATCCAGCTTACGTATCATGGTTTGATAACGTGCTGAATCTACTAATGTCACGTTTGCCTAAGTGATAGTGGACACTTCGCAGGAGATTTATGTGTTTCAGGGTCCAGGAAGCCGCAACCATGATGTGGGAGGTGGGGAAAAAGATTCCCTATTTTTATTTGTCAGTGGAGAAAAGTGAAATCGAACCCGGGCGGGTAAAGATGCTCCCGGGTCAAGTTAATAGGACAGTGTTGTACTAAAGCTTTTAAGGGGAAACTAATCTGTTATGTCTAACAAAGAAAGGGAAGAATTTTATGGCTATATTCCATCTCATCTTATCAATCTTTCTTTAAAAAAAAGAAAAAGAAAGAACTTCGTGCCTTTTAAGAGTTTAAGTGGCTTTTTCGAAAAAATGAATGGAAAGCGAAGACTGTAAACTGATTCTTAAAACCGGTGGATAGATTCTTTAAAGCCAAAATTTTAACATGGAAATAATACATTTGTTTTTGTTTTCGCGATATTGATTCTTATAAACGGTTGATTCTTATAACCACTGAACACTATAAGCGGTGGTTACTGTATATATATATATATATATATATATATATATATATATATATATATATATATATATATATATATATATATATATATGTGAGAATGAGTATGGCAACACAACTGAACTATTACTACAACTTCCACTCCTACTACTTCGGCGCGAAGGACTTGGCACGCAAACAGAGTGATAGACTAGTGACATTACGAAGCGGATGTGTCGCTCCGCAGGCTTGCCGTTTTGAGTCAAATAGCTATGTTAATGCTTTGTTTTTTCTTAATTTCATACTAAGTGTTAGTCCTGTCTTGTAAACATCGTCTAGTTTAATTAAATGTTCAAAATAATTAAGTCTAATGATTCACTTCTAAAGGAAGGAGTACTAACTCCTTCCTACATGGGTGCTCGACCCTCGGACTCGAAAAATACCCCTAGCTTGGACTGAAAAACTATTTTCTTTTGATGATTCCTGGATTACTGTTGTCTGTCATTTCGGTTTTGGATACCGCCAGCGAAAACGAAAGTGATGTGCCACGGACTCTGATAATACTCTGATGGGATGATGAGAACCAAAACCAGAATTGTAAGTAACTTGGATCATATTAAAATTATTTGATGCATACGTTGACGCTTGTTCAAGAAAATTTTGATGATTAAGGGAATTCTCAACTTATTGATGATTTAAGAAAACTGAAAGATATTTCAACGTTCTTTTGATGCAGGAATTTAATTGATGCTAAATTCACTTTTGATGGTCTTTGACGTTGAATTTATCACTTCTGTTTTCTTGAAGAGAATTCTATTTCGATGAAATTATTTGATGATTTGATGAAAATTTCGACATTTAACTTGAAGAATCTTGTTTCCTTGAACAAACCACAACATAACATATATTTTGAAAGATCGCGAATTGAATACTTTTGAAGATTATTATATTATTATTTTGATGCATAATTTTGACGAAGCGAATGTTTATTTGATGACAACTTTGCTTATTTGATGCGCTTTGATGTTGAACTTAATTCTGCTATTTTCTTGCGAGAATATTTTTTATTTTGCAGAATGCTTTGATGCTTTCGATTTCACAATTTTGATACTTTCGATTTCCCAATTTTGATGCTTTTAACATTAGAACTTTAACTATTATTTTGATGCTGCATTTACATCCTCTATTTTCTTCAACAGTGATTTATTTTGAAGATTAATTTGATGAATATTTTGCTGAAGTAATATCTAACTTGATACATATCTAAATTTACGTCATCTGTTTTCTTCAACCAGAGAAATTATTTTGAAGAACTTATTATTTGATATTTGATGCTTATTTTAGTTCATAATTTTGTTTTCTTGAACAAAACCTGTTTTAAAGATTACTTATTTTGATGCATATTTTGAGAATCAATATTTTATTATTGAATTGGTATTTGAAAAAATTTCGATTTGAAATATTATTTTCTACTTTTGAATTTGAGTAACTACGTATTATAATTAGTGATTTTGGTTTTGAATATTTGTATATTTGTGTACTATAATTGTTTGAACCTAGTATATAGTTATGGCTACTCTCAACGATTACCCCAATATTGCAAAATCATTAAAATTTGGTGGTACGAATCAAATAAAGGTTCTACATCGTTTAATTTTTGGTACAGACGGCGACAGACAAAATCGTACCAGATTACGTAAATTTACAGGTTTTAAACAGCCATTCGTGTTAGAAGCAACGAAACAGAAAGTACTTAAAGAGTTTTCACTTAAAGACTTGATTTCTATTTGTAATCTACTTCATTTAGAATTTTCAACTGACCCAGACAAATGTGCCAATACCATTCTTATGAGTCTTAGTGATTTATCGTTTTTAAAAGCAGAATTTTCTGATCTTTCAGAATGCGAAGTGAATGATGACTCACTTCCGGATGCACGTTCATCCCAAACTAACAGCGTTATAGAGGAAAATAGATCTCCCTTTTCCCCCACCATTGACGCAAAAGAATCTTCGAATAAGCAAAATACACACATTTCCGTTGGTGAATCAGATCAAAATTCATTGCCTTCAGTTGAAACTGCGAATCTCTCTTTCCAGTTGTTTAGTCTGAAAGACGTTGTTGATTTAATAAAACCTTTCTCGTCTCGTGATAATTACAGTGTTGAGAATTTTATATCTGACGTTGAAGAACTTTTTTGTTTATATCAGATAAACAATCCAATTCACCAAATTACTTTTGTTAGAAAATGTTTAACTGGTCCCGCTCAAACTTTAATTAGGTCTATTCGTGGAATCACAAATTGGGAACAATTGAAGCACCATTTATTAGACGAATTTTCGGACAAAATTAACGGTATTCAGTTACATAAATTAATGGAATCTCGACGTATGAAACCGTTTGAAACCCTACAAGAATATTTCTTAGCTATGAGAGATTTGGCACACAAAGGTTCTCTCGATGACTCCTCTCTGTTTGAGTATGTCATAAACGGAATTCCTGATTCAACAAACAATAAAGTTATTCTTTACGGTTGTAAATCCGTCCCTGAATTTAAGGAAAAGTTGAAAATTTATGAACAAATCTTTAACAGATCACAAAATTTCAGACAAAATAATCAGAAAAAAATTGATGCTTCCTACCTCAATGTGAAAGTCGATAATACACGTAGCCCAAATACACAGCCAGTATGTTTTTCCTGTGGCTTGAGAGGTCACAAAAGCAACCAATGTTTGAATAAGTCACATGGTAAACAATGCTACGGATGTAAAAGTTTTGGTCATGTTCATGCTAATTGCCCTAAAAGTTATCGAAATTCTAAACCAAAACCTGATTCTCAAAAACCTATTTCTGATAAAACTGTAAATGCACTTTCTCCTGAAACTTCATCGAAAAATCCCATGCATGTTGACATTCAACTTGCAGGAATTCAATTGACAGCACTCTGTGACACTGGGTCACAGGCAACCCTCATCAATGAGAAAACCTATCGAAGAATTGGTTCGCCACCATTGCAGCCCACCAACATTCCCTTTTCAGGAATTGGCAAAAACCAAGTTCACAGCATCGGATTCTTTCAGGATTCCATCGAAATTCAAACCATTACTTTACCTGCTAAAATACATGTTCTAGAGGATGACTTGATTCCTTTTGATGTGATTATCGGAATCGACTTTTTGCAGCAAACCCAATTTACATTTGATGAAGACGGTATTCGTTTTACTCTTGATAATAACATCTTCGTTAATATTGCTAATATTCCTGATGACGAAGCTTTCCCATTTGATCTTTCACACATTTTGAATTCTGAAATTCGTGAGGAAGTTCAAAATATCGTTACTTCCTACAAACCCCATAAAGTTCAAGACACTGAAATTAAGATGACTATTTTATTACAAGATGAAATCCCCGTAACTCAACGTTCTCGACGACTCCCTTTTGCGGAACAGAAAATTGTAGAAAAACAAATTCAAGATCAGGGCCAAATATGCATGTCTGAAAAACCTCTAACATCTACTCAAGATAAGATTTCTAGGGTAGAGAAAATGGATAATCCAATTGATTTTGAACGTGATGATGATGATGATGATGCCAATGATTTAGATTTGTTTCATGATAATGATGATGGAAAATATTTAGATGATGCTGATGCCAGTGATTTAGATTTGCTTCATGATAACGATGATGATAATGCTTTTGATATTGGAACTATCAAAGCAACTCTTGAACCAAAAATATTTGATGCCGATGATGATGCCCTTGAGAATGAATCCGTCAAAAGTGAAAAGGTTGAACCAAAATTTCAAGTTATTGAAGCTCCCAAACCCCCTGAACAAATAGCAGCTTTTCAACAACAGAAAAACATTCTTTCACAAAACCCAGTTCTTCATGTTTTTCAACAGGGATACCCATTAGAACTCCACACTGATGCCAGCTCCTTAGGTTTTGGCGCTGTGCTCTTGCAACAATCCGATGATGGACAGTTTCATCCTATTCATTATTTTAGCCGTAAAACTACAGTTCAACAAGAAAAATATCATAGTTATGAACTGGAAGTTCTTGCCGTTATTGAAGCGCTAAAAAAATTTCGAAACTACTTGTTGGGAACAAAATTTAAAATTATCACCGATTGTGATGCTTTCCAAAAAACGATGCACAAAAATGACCTACCAGCTAAAATTGCTCGATGGGCATTGATGTTAGAAGACTTTGATTATGAAGTTTGTCATCGACCCGGTAGACAGATGAAACATGTTGATGCTTTAAGTCGTAACCCCATTCTTGTAATTACCTCAAATGATATCACTCAAAAGGTGAAAAATGCCCAAGACCAGGATGAATTTATATCTCAAATTAAATCTATGCTTGAATCTACACCTTCTGATGAATTTTTTGTTAAAAACGGAATTCTTTATAAACTTCATCAGGATGCCGAACTTTTAGTAGTACCACAAATGATGCAGAAAGAAATAGTGCTAAACGCCCATTCACAAGGTCATTTTGCTTCACAAAAAACCGAATTAATTGTTTCTCGTGAATTTTTCATCCCCCTCCCTCAACTTAAGAAATTAGTTCAAGAAATTATTTCGAATTCTATTCCTTGCATTTTGTCCTCGCGAAAATCTGGAAAACAGAAAGAAAACATACGACAATATAAGAAACGGCGTAAACCAGCTCGTAAATACAAGATAGATGACAAAGTGGCAATACAACGAACTCAATTTGGAACCGGATTAAAGCTCCGACCAAAGTTCTTCGGACCATATGAGATCACGAACATCAACCCCAACGATCGTTACGAAGTTCGAAAGTTAGGACATCACGATGGTCCAACCATAACATCAACTGCAGCGGACAAAATGAAACAGTGGTGCAGAAACTGAACACCAATACCACTGTGTTGAACACTGCTTGATTTTTTGAAATATTTTTCCTTTTTCTGCTCTTTTTTTTTTATCTTTTCAGAATTATTGTTGACAACCCAGCCGCGGACGTCTGGAAAGTCAGAACGGCCGTGTGAGAATGAGTATGGCAACACAACTGAACTATTACTACAACTTCCACTCCTACTACTTCGGCGCGAAGGACTTGGCACGCAAACAGAGTGATAGACTAGTGACATTACGAAGCGGATGTGTCGCTCCGCAGGCTTGCCGTTTTGAGTCAAATAGCTATGTTAATGCTTTGTTTTTTCTTAATTTCATACTAAGTGTTAGTCCTGTCTTGTAAACATCGTCTAGTTTAATTAAATGTTCAAAATAATTAAGTCTAATGATTCACTTCTAAAGGAAGGAGTACTAACTCCTTCCTACATATATATATATATATATATATATATATATATATATATATATATATATATATATATATATATATATATACTTAAATATATGTACACTATATGGACAAAATCACTTGGACACTACATGTTTTTCAGAAAACATGATTTATTATTCTATTTAGTAACGGGTAGGCCCTCATTTTGCTTGTATTACAGCGGCAATACGTCGAGGCATACTTTCGGCAAGTTTTCTGTAAGTTTAGGCAGTAATAGCTCACCATACCTTTGGCAAAGCACTGAGAAGAGATTTCTTTGAAGATGGGCGTGGGTGGTGGTGTCGTACCCGTTTGTCCCAAGTGTTCGATCGGATTGAGATAGGTGCTCTGAAAAGGTCTGTCAAGAAAATTCACCTCAATTTCATTAAACCAGTGCAGCACACCTCTGCAGTATGGCATGGAGCCCGATCCTGTTGGAAGAAATTACCATCATCCCCGTAGTAATGCCATAATGTAGGCAGAACCGAACTATCCAGAACGTTGAGGTTACACTTCAGCGTTCATGGTACCAGGTACAGAAAGCAATAGACCGAGTCCTAACCAGGAAAAGCAACCCCTCACTAAGATGGACTTTGCTTCGAACTTCATTGTTAGAACAACACTGTCTGTATGAAACCGTTCTCTGGGTTGTCGCCACACCCAAATACGTCCATCAGTCTGGAAGAGTGAATACCGAGACTCATCACTCCAAAGAACAGTTTTTCATTCTTCAATGGTTCAGGATCGACGAGTGATACACCAGTACAAACAACGTCTCTCATTTACAAATGTAATCAAGGGCTTGTATGCAGCTATTTGACCATGATAACCGATCATGTGCAGCTTCCTGCGTATAATTTAGCAAAAATGGAGCTCCCAGATGCATTTCCAAACTCTACAAAGATTGTAGGGGCAAGAGAAGGACACGACTTCTTGACATGGTGTACCAAGCATCTTCTGTCAAGTTCTGTCAGTTTATGCCAGGGGTGGCCAACCTGCGGCTCGCAAGCCACATGCGGCTCTTTGAAGGATTATTTGTGGCTCTCGATAAATGTACCCGAGTTCCCTTTTCATTTTTGTGTTATTATATTTTAAAAAATTATTATACTTACGTATGTGTTTCAAAATGTCTTTTGTGGCGGGAACGAGGGTTGCTTCAACGTTCATCGCCAACCAAAACCAAAACTAAATAGATATTAAAAGCAAAACAGCGGCTGATGGCGACGACAACTCTTGACAGCAGCATGAAGTGGAAACTTCACGACTTTATCCAGTGTTCGGCGTCCGACGGTCATCATTTATGGCGGGAAAGAACGCCATAAGTGATCTGAGTCGAAGTATCCTGAATTTAAAAAGGCTGCTTGTTGAATTATTTCAATATTCGGAACAACGTACTTATGTGAATCATTTTATTCCACTTTAAAATTCGTGAAATCCGATCAGTATTAACTAACCAGCATCTCAAAGAATTACTGAGAAGTGGTGTCACCAATTATTCACCAAATTGAAAAGAATTATCAAGAGAAGTAAAATAAATGTGTTTAATTTTTAATATTTAAATTCAATACACATATTTTGTACTTTTATTTATATGTTTTCAATAAATATAATTTCTGTAAAAAAAATGTTTTATACCTTTTTGCATACCTTTTAAATACGTATTTAATTGCGGCTCGCAAAAATTTCAAATTTTGAAAAAATGCTCGGACTATCAAGGAGCTTGGCCACCCCTGGTTTATGCGGTCGTCCGGGACTTTTTTTTTTACGTTCTCGCTCCGTCTGGCTTCCATCGCTTGATAACATACGCTACACTCGATTTTGGGATATCCTGTTTGGATGCCATAGCTCACACAGAAGGATTACACAAATGGTATCATATGATGAGCCCGCGTTGGAACACGATGAGTTCAGATACACGAGGCGTAGCTCAACTAGAGTGAATGAATAGTTAGTGGGAAATTATCTGCTTTTAATTTTACCCATGCCCTTCCCAGCATACCGCTCGGCAAACCCAGTATTTGCATATTTGGCGATTTTCTGCATTGTCCAAATACTTTTGTCCATAAAGACTGTATATATATATATATATATATATATATATATATAAATATATATATATGTGTGTGTGTGTGTGTGTGTGTGTGTGTGTGTGTATGGTGGTTCCTAAACGTAAATAAACAATCCTGTTTAAAACAAACTGAACACAGCATACACAAATTTCCCAAAATTCTTGCAACTCATTTTATTTCATACATTGTTATATAATTATTAAATAAATTATAAAGCGTTGATATTTGATACTTTGGGGATAGTAATTCGGGAGCTTTTTCATTTAATATTTCCATTGTATATTCTGAGCACACAGAACCAGATATTTTTGTAACATTATTACCCAAGGAGCTATGTGAAGAAAGGATCGGTAAAGTCCAACTCAAAAGAGATTCGGATAAAATTGATAAGCTTATTTGTACTTGAAATCTGATATTTATAAACATTAGAGGATAATATCCAAATTTTATATCTAATCAGTTTTTAATTTTCTTTATTTTACACAATTGTGAGTACAATTTACTTTCAAGTTAACATGTCCGTAAAACCACTGCACAGCGTTCGCTATATCGAAAACATGTCTTAGTAATTAAAAATCTGCAATAACCTTTTGTTTACCTCTTTTACAATTAAACTGTTGTTTCGATTGGTCATTTAAAATTGATCTCGTTCGGGAAACTTTCTATCTGTTTTCAGCCCTAAATACTCTCAATTTAATCAGTTTCAAAAGTTTTGTAAAAATCCCCATATCTGTAGTAAGCTTTTTTATCGTATTGTTTTTAATAAGGAATTGCTTTTTTGATTGAAAAAGGATTCAGATAAAGTTATTACAGAGCTTTAAATGGTACAGCAGAAGATTAAAAAAGACATATTAGTAAACTGATGTACTTGTTTTAAGTAAATTAATCGTTTTTCTGAAAGTTCCATTCTATCTCCAACTTTACCATTAAATCTTGATTACAAATTCTCTTCTGGTTTTTGGTCCTGTGTTTTATATTATTGTCACGGGATTATAACTTTTCAAAAATTAATTTCAATAATTGTAGTGTTTTCCACCAAAATTCATTATATTATTTTAATATTTTTGCAAGTTAAACATTCTATTCTAGCATTCGCTGTTATGAAATTACTCGATTAAGCGATACGTTACGTAGAAAAATAAATCTTCTGTTATTAGTAGGAATTCTTTCCAGTAACAAAAAGTTATATAGAAATAAAATACGCAAATATTAATTGAAGTTTCCCCTTTCACTCTCGCATGCCGCAACCATACAGAGTAACTCAACTATTCAATATTCAGCATTCTTAAAAGAATCTTCAGGAATGATTTGTTTCGTTATTTTTCATAAATATCTCAGAGATGATGTTTACTAAATTTAATGTTAAAATTTCAAATGTTTCTTTGTCATTAATTTACGTTTCTTATTCCGACATTTCCTCTCTTCGAAATATTCCAATATATTTATTTTGCAAAAACTCCTTCATTCTATCCATTCATGCTATAGAATGAACGAATAAGTGATGTTACACGTTTGTCCAATGCATGTCTGTTTTTAGTATAAGTAGTATCAACCATTTTGCTGTGCTTTTTCATCAAAATAAACGTCCAGTGTTTTAAAGAATGTTGAAAGAACTTTTTAAAGAATACCCCGAAAAGCTCTAGTTGGTTTGAAATTATAAGTGGAAGTTTACGAACTACATAATTAGTCACACAATTAATGAATATATTTCCATAGTGAATATCAATAATACATAATATATTCTTTGACCCTGAACTATTTGCACGTTTGTTAAATCAGCGTGCTATAACAATCTTTCGTTTGCCATGGTTCTCAGGGGGTTTGGGGTGCCTTGAGTGGATGACATATCTGTACTGTTTGTCCGGCATCCTCGAGCCACACAGCAATGAAAAATGTCACCGAACTTGGGAAATTAACCCTCGGCTACGTATTCAGGTATTGCTACGTAGCGACTGGTCTTCAGTGATTTCATGGGCCGATACGCGAAAGCGGAGGGGGCCGGAAGTGTCAATGAGAGTTGCCATGGTTCTCAGCCTGATAATTAAGAGAAATAGAACTACTAGTATTCTCGTACACCGCATTCCACTGAAAACTTATGGTACATGTATAAGCTTCAAAATAACCTTTGCTGCTAAGTAAGAATCGCCGTTCTGTGAACAAAGATGTCTTTGCGTAGATCTGTTTCAATGACTCAACCAAATCGCTGACCTTTCTGTGAACGCTAGTACACTGAGATAAAGGAGAGAGAATAGTAATTTATCAAGGACTTACATTAAACAGTCACTTTAGAAATGGTCACATTAGGTAAAAGTTAACTAATGCGAAGTTCAAATACAAAAGCATTATACATGGTGTTAAAGAAAGAGATAGTAATAATAACAACAAATTTCAGCAACTTTCAAGAGGCATGTTGAGCATTATTACATATATGTATGTGTATGACTCATTAGTGGCTTATTAAAACGTGAAAGAATTAAACACTGAGTCAAATCATGAGAGAAGGGTGATGTGAAAGAAAATTCACCACCACAAAAAAAAAACCTCTGACGACCGAAGGCCCATTTTGCAGCTTACCCCAAAAGACCGTTCCGGCCGAGAACAAGAAAGCTCTTTCTCTTCCCCCACAGAATATCTTAACTATTGTACTGAAATTTATTACGTGGGATTCAAAGAGTCTCAACTATTACCATCAGGTCATAAAGTATGCCGGGATCGGTTCGAAACAATAAAAGATGATCGAACAGATAAGAGAACGACTCTGTGGTGACGTTGAACTGTTGGTAGAATGACCTTCCACCTAAGGAGGGAGGCAATCTAGGAGAATTTCGGCCGCCCATCTGGACCTCTGAATGTCCTGACGGCTTGGCCGGACCGGCCTTCAGAGAGTCAAATATAATCAAATTAGGCATTAATAAAAAATTGAACATCATGATAGCTCTTTGACACTTCTTAACTCTTATAAAATTCTAAATCACACGAAAGAGTATATTTCATTTTAAATCAGGCTTCATTACAAAGGAGCACGACACTTCAGAAGAATTCAAAATCAAAGGAATAATATCTCATACATAGCATACCGAATACATGGTATAGTGGTTAACTTCGTGAGGTTTCACGCATCTTGGCTGGGGTTCATATGCCAAATAAGGCTTGGTCGCTACCGTGTTGTCCCCTCATAGGGAGCAATGCTGGCTCACTTAAACGGTGCTCCCACAATAATGTAGCTAGCAAGACTTCGCGCTGGTTTGGAATTATAAGTGCAAGTTTACGAACTACACAGTTAGTCACACAATAAATCAATATATTTCCATAGTGAATATGCAATAACACATAATATATTTGTTGACTCTTGTAAAGAAAAAGACGAATGTCTCCGACAGGTGCGTCAGCCTTAAACACACAATAATAATAATAATAATAATAATAATAATATCTAATACATTCAATTCTCTTATAAATAGAATTTAGCCTCCTGAAACCTCTCCGAAAATTTGAATCCCACTTTTAAGTATACAGAATTTCCTCACCCTAATATTTCTTGAAAATAAAGGATTGTAATAAAATGAATGCAATCAAACACTTTCTGGGCATTTTTCCATTTATTTATGGCGACCCTTCATAATATGCTTAACACTTCTCTTTTTTTTGAGACTGAGAGTGCATATCCTAATTGCTACTCGATGTTTTTGACAGATACATCATTAAATTTGAAAACTATCTCTGTGAATCGCTTATTCTCCAATCTCTATCTATTAAATTATTTCCCTCCAGCCAGATGGAGACCCATTGTGTTTATGCAGTCGATCTCATCCTTCAACCCCCTCTCATTGTTTGATTTCGGAATCTTAGCGCGAATTTTCTGGCAAATTTGCTGTCAAAGCTGGCCTAGCAGTTTTAAGTTTCCGGTGATGTAGCACATTCATTGTTCGTATCAATAAGATTAGTTCCGTGAAGGGTATTAGGGAAATTTCCGCTACTTAAATAATTATTTTGAATATCTGGAAAGATGGACAGCAGATTTCGCTTCTATTAGGTGAAATTTATTCATTTTGGTGTGGAGGAATTAGGATTTTCAAATTTATTCATATCAAATTGTTTAGTAGTAACTAGCAAACTATTTTTTTTAAATGTACAATAAATAATCTGTTGTAATGGTTATGCAATGAAATAAAAATGGTGTCATTATAAATCAATAAAAATATAGTAGATGCTTGATTTAAATATCAATATTTCGTTAAAATATACAGGGTGTCCGGGCTAAAGGTATCCAAAAGTCATGACTTATTTTTACGGAACTATCCATTAGAATTTTTAAGAAATTATTTAAATAGAAAGAACTTCTCACGAAGTTTAAATATCAATCATAGATTTCGATCATAGTATCATAGATTTTTATATGTTCCCCTTTTGCAGCACAACAAACGTCTAAATGGTAATCCAGTTCTCTCCAAGTGTTTCGTAGCATATCTGTAGTTATTACACGAATTGCTTGAATGATACGCTTCTTCAACTCATCCACAGTATCAATTTCTTGTCTATATACAACAGATTTCATGAATCCCCAAGCAAAGAAGTCTAATAACGCCTGATATGCTACGAAACACTTGGAGATAACTGGATTACTATTTAGACGTTAGTCGTGCTACAAAAGGTGCACCCATCAAACTCTATGATACTATAATCGAAATCTATGATTGGTATTAAAATTTGGTGAGATGTTCTTTCTATTTAAATAATTTTTTTAAAATTCTTATAGATAGATCCATAAAAATAAGTCATGAATTTTTGATACTGTTATCCCTGGTATTATATTGCATCTTCTCCTATCGTTTGTACATTTCTAATTAAATTAAAATATATATTTTAAAGAATTGGTGAAACAAAAAGCATCTACAATTTTATCTCATTTATTCAGAATTACAGACATTAAATTTTTCTTAATAACATAGAAAATGTATTTTATTGATTCAGAATTTTCTTTACTTCCAACTTTTCATAAAACTGATTATATTTCAAATTACACGTAAGAAGGAATCATTATATACATCCAAATCGTAAACATGAAAAATTAATTTAGGGCACACAGAACGTCCCGGCAACCAAAATGGAGCGATTTTAGTGAAATGTTCATGAGCCTGCATTTAATTGCAGATTACATATATCTGTAAAATATTTATGTACCAGTAAATACATACATTATATTTTATATTTAAAGTGAAATGGAATAATTATGTTAAAAATTCAGTTTATTGTAGCAATTTAAAAACTTGTTAAATGTTTGATACTATTTGTCAGTTAGGTACGTTTACTAACAATCTATTAAATTCATCTCTTTTTAACTTGGTATGGTAACATACAATATTTTAGTTGATAATAATGCGGAGCGTTTTGTTGTTGGATGTAGGGAAATGGAAAATAACAAAAAATATGTAATTAAAATTTTTATGTTTTTTGAAGTTTTCCACTACCAAATTTTTAAATTAATTTTTTTCTAACCTAGAAGCAAAATTCCTCGTATTATTGTCAATTAATATATTTCATGTTACCATACGAGATTTGGAAGAGATAAATTCAGTAGATTTTTTAGAAAAATATACCTAACTGACAAATAGTATCAAATATTTAACAAGTTTTTAAATTGCTACAATGAATTAAATTTTTAACATAATTCATCCATTTCACTTTAAATGTAAAATATGATGTACATATTTACTGGTACATAAATATTTTGCATAGGTCTGTATTTTGCAATTAAATACATGCTCATAAACATTTCACTAAAATCGCTCCAATTTGGTTATCGAGATGTTCTGTGTGCCCTTAAGAATTAGTTAATATTACTTTAGAAGATATTGTTCTCGTTAGTGTCAGTTATAGAGGTTTAAGAAAGTCAATGTGTCAAGATATGCCATTTTTGCTTCCAAGGATCACCTGATGTCAATTCCCTACTAAAGTGAATTTATAGTGCTAGGGCCGACTTTAAGAATGATATCCTATATTTTAATAGCTTGAACAATTTTGCGAAACAATTACGGTTTTCGGAAGTGATATTGAAGCGGCAAATAGCAACCGTTTCTCATAAGCCATTTATACCAACTAAAACAGGAGTTCCATTAGCTGGAATCTAAACTTAATTCCTATTTTACTGGTTTGTTCTTAGGGAATAAGTTTTGTCTTTCTACAAACTTCAGTTATAAGTCTTTTTCAATCCTTAATAATCCTTTTAGAAGAAAAAGAGTAAAATTCTGTAACATTTTGAACGAAGAAAACTATGATAGTAAACATATCTGCTTATATCAAATATTTTTTAATCACTTCTTTCAACTTACAGACATGAAAGCATTTAAAAATAGTTTAATTAACTAAAAATCGAAAAACATTATAATAGATGAAAACAAACAGAAAAAATTATTGGTGTTTCATTTTTAGTTTTTTAAGAGTTTCTTTCTTTTGTTTTAATGTAATGAATGCTATTACCTGGGAACCAATGCTGAAGAAAACTTGATTCAGTTAAATCTAGAGTATGTCTACCTCCCTCAATCTTTTTGCTCATTAAAAATGTTATTAAAAAACAATGCATTGAAAATATTTATGGCCTTATTTCAATTCTGTTGAACGAAAGATCTGATAACTACATTCGACTGTACTACTTACATGAATACATATAAAAGAATAATTTTAAAATGCCAATAACTGACATAAAAAATTTTCCATCAAAAAATACGCCAAAGAAAAATTAGTTTTTTAAAATGTACATTCTCTTGCAAGCCATTTCTCGGAAGAACATCCGAATATAAAAAAGGCAAGAACGACTACCAAAAATTTTCTCTTTCCCAAAGCATTCCACTCCATTTTCAAACACAGGTGGGATGTAAGTGCAAAACAAAGCTTCTACAGAATGCTATACTACCCACGAACCACAAGGGTATTTAGAGGATTTTAATGTATGTGGCAGAAATCTTAGAATCAGAATACTTTTAAAATGCAAAGGCTTGATATTTTGAAAGTTTTTGTTTATCAGAACATCTTCAGATATGAATACTAGCATTCATTCTGTCATCTGAAAGGAAACTGTCGGTGCTATTTTCTTCTAATTCTTGACAAGACATGAATATGTTGTAATAAAAAATGTTCAAGGAAGACATTCCTTTTCGTTTCTCCTTCCACCGCCCATCGCCCCTCCCCAATTTCCCAAGAAAAATATCAAAGCATGTTTCAAGTGAAATGTACCTTTACTTAATTAAATTGTAAATATACAAAAAAAAATTATACTTAAAACTAATCCATAAACCAGATCATCTATATTTCATATATGTCCTTTTCCATACTTCCAAATAATTACTATTTTCGGCTGATAATATATAAATATGCCGATGATTTCATTTCAGTTTAATTTCCTTTTATTATCTTAGTAGGTACACTACCTAATAACGTCACTATAAACATTCAGTCAGTTCATAGTACCATCATCACTCTTAAATATTTATATAAACGGCAGTTTTTTAAATTAGGCTTGCGAAAACTTGCGCAAATTATCACAATCCTAAAGAATTTCGAAAACTCAAGAACAATCATGGAATACAATATTATATAAAGGTAATTCCAGAAAATATATTCAATATTTTCAGGAAAAAATTCCAGAAAATACTTTCTATATTTTCAGGAATTTTCCTGAAAATATTGCATGGAATAGAAAGCTGCAGAAATCAGATCCTGCATAATTTAAGTCCTTGTCACTCACCTATAACTTACAAATATTCAGGGCTGCATAAAGGTAAACGGCCAGCAAGGAGAAGTATGCAAGTTATCTAAACATGTACGGGAGTTAGGAACAAAAAATACTGTCAACTAAGACGTCAAATTTCATATTTTCCCAGAAAGCCTACTTGTTAACCACGTGTTTGCGGAAATTTCTGCTGCAAGCTCCTTGTCATTTTTTATGTCAATATTCATTAAGTAAATCCCTTAGAGTCTAACCAAAGTTCATTAATTTTTAATTCCTTTAAGTATATCCTTTTCGAATTGGAGTTGCATGTCCTTACATTTTATTTCTCCTTTTATGTCATTTCTAGCAGTTTAGTTACGAGTACAAATAATTAATATCTTAAAAGGAAGAACATTATTTATATATATATATATATATATATATATATATATATAGGGTGAATCTGAACAAGTGGGCAAAACTTTACGGGGTGATAGGACGCATCTACACGAGCAATATTCGTCATAGAAAGTATGGGCGGAACGCAAACAGCGAGGCGCTAGGTGGCGCTGTAAATGGTACCCGCATGCCAGACGTCCTCATTCGTTCCACCGGCGGTATTCCGTAAATGTTTCGGCAGGGATCCTCCATGACCATTTGGTTGGCCCATACCTCCTGCCACACCGTCTGGACAGCGAATCGTATCACACATTCCTATGAGAGGTGTAGCCGGAGCTGCTGCGTGCGATTCCAACCCCCATCAGGTCGAGAATGTGGTTCCAGCACGACGGTGCGCCTTCGCATTTCAGCTTGGATGTGCGGAACAATTTAGATGCAATATTCCCAGGGCGATGGATTAGTCGAGGTGGCTTGGCTACCAAGATCGCCGGATCTCTCGTGTTTGAACTTTTTCCTGTGGGGACATATGAAAAGCCTAATCTACGAGTACCTCATTGAAACCAATATGGAACTAATCGCCAGGATCGCCGTTGTTGCCGGCGATATTCAGGAAATCCTGGTGTCTTCGCAAAAGTGCGTCAGTCCCTATCCCGCAGGTGTGAAGCCTGCATTACAGCTGGCGGAAGCTCTTTTGAGCAATTTCTTTGACCATGCAAATCAATTACATTCCTGTTAATAAAATGTTTTCTTCAGTATCTCCTCTCATTGTGTTAATTCTTTAAATGTGACAGTGGAAAACTACCTTTTAACTTCTCACTGTTTGTGTTCCGACCACACATTCTATGACGAATATTGCTCGTATAGCTGCGATATATCACCCCGTAAAGTTTTGCCGATTTTGTCAGAACCGACTTGTTCAGATTCACCCGGTGTCTATATATATATATATATATATATAAGGTAAGTGTCCCAAATATCGCCTACTGTAACGAGGATTCGTTACAGGTTCCTTTATTTTGATTAATTTAATTTAATTTGGGTTATTTTAGTTCTCTTAAACTTTAAATTATAACTTTAATTTTAATCTTAAATCTGCTAGTTATGTTTCCTTTCCTTATCTGATAGTAATTTATTTTTTTTCCCAGGCTCTTAGTCATGGGAGGTCTCTGTAACTTTAAGTCCGTTCGGTCGGTAATTGAGAATAGCCTATCTTCTAACATCTGGCAGTGCAATTTGCCGTCCTAAATTCTTTAAGTCTTTGTCTGCTAGGTCCCCTAATTGCTAGCCTCGTGTCCACGAAATAAGATGTCTTTTCTTCCCTGTTTCCGTGTTTTTGTTAACAGCATTGATGGGTCTTCTTAAGCTATTAAACTCTGTTTATGCTAAAGGCTCCTGTTTCCCCTTTCCGCGCGCCTGCGGCGAACGTAATTTATTTACGATTCTCTTGCATGGGAAACAGTTTTTCTCAGAACAGGCGTTTGGGCTTCGCGCTGTTTGACCAACTCCTCTGATTGGTTAAGCTCAGCCAATCTCGGCCAATGAAACTCCTTAAAAGGGTTCTTCTGGCAAGAGGAATGTGGTACGTAAGGTTTCCAGTTTTGGCGATGCTTCGCGTATTTTATTTTATGGACACAAGGTGTTGGCGCGCTTTTAAGGTTTTTCTTTCTCCTCTCCCTTCTGCACGCCTTGGCGAGATTGGTTGTACGGCAACCCTTCTCTCTTTGCGTTGTCCAGGGCTGAAAAAAAAGTAGATGCGATGCAGAGATTCAGAATATAGATCGTAGATAAAAACTTGCTCTAAGAGACCCTGATCCGAGCTATCGGTCCTTTGTTTGGCCGTGACTTGGTGAGGGGGATGTTTTTTTTTTTGTCGAATAGTGAGTACTAGTGTATTCTCGTGATCTGATATATTTGTGCATATATTTAAAAACATTTCTTCAATACTATTATTTTATTTTTGATGTTAACCTAAGTGGTCGTGTAGACCCGAAGCTCTTTTCTATTATGTAGCAGACCTTTTCTTGTTATGATTCAGTAATCAAGATATATTCCTTATTTTCGTGAAGATAATAAATTTGTTATTTCTACCAACAAGTGGTTTTGAAGCAGTTTCTTCCTCAGTAAATTTTTATAAAAAGAAAGTGGTTGTGAGCAGTATAAGAACCTGAAGTTATTCAATCCTGTGGCACAATGATCTTCAACGTATGTAGCCTCAGTAAATCTTCTTGTACTTCCACTAGTTAATGAATTATCCGGCCTGCCTTGACGAACTGTCATTTCTTCATCTTAAACGATAGACAAATCTTCATTTTTGATAGAACTTTCGTGCTGTGAACATACCTGGTGTACTTCATCTTTCACTCTACAGAACAAAGGTCCTTCTTCCATCTAGCTAAAATATTTGACTCTACAAATAAGTGACTGTACAAATAAGTATTCTTGTACACCTACCCTAACTTGTTTTCGACATTTCATCCACTTTTTAGTTTCTGATTAGGCCAGAAACTTAAAGAACATCCCTAAGGACTATTTCCTTTGATATCCTGAGATCAACCAGCTCCAAAACCAGTTCCAGTTTAAGTTATGTAGATAAATTAGAAAAATTGAAATTTCCAATGAATCCTAGAGCGGTTCCTAATATCGCCTACCTCTGTTCCTATTATCGCCTACCAGGCGAAATTAGGAGCACCTGTTAAAAGGCGTTGCTAGCAAAGTCCTTCTCAGCAAGAGTGCTGGAGTTGTGTGGTGGTGCTCTTTATTAATTAGCTAATTAAGTACAAATCAAGGCTAGAAACTTTTAGTTTTATCTCTTTAATTGGTTGGAAGTTGCTTACTCATCATCGACATTAAGTTGAGATGAATATTCTTTAAAAAATTAACTTTGGTTTACTTTAAACTTAAGTCTTAATCTTAGTATTTAACTTGCTCGGAAACCCTGGACTGTGATAACTTTAAACCTAAAAGTTTGAAATTGCTATTAACTTGTTTTAAACTTTTTCTTCTTCCCTTTTTTTTGATAATTTTTCATTAAATGTGTAAAATAATTAAATATATTTAATTATGGTAGATAGCAGCTAATCTTATTAACTATCTTGCTTGTGTTAATTCGCTGTATCTCTTTAATATCTTAGCATTAGTGTTCTGTAAATCTCTATTAAACTTTAATTTCGGGTCAGCCTGAATTTTAATTAAATTTCTGGCAATTATGTAATTTTAATAACGTTAATGATTAAGAAGATCATTTGTGTGTCATAAACGCCTTGTACTAATAAGCTTTTGGGGTGCTGTTTTTTTTTCTCTCGCTGCGGTATCCTTCGTCGCGGGTATGATGTGCGAGATCCATGTTTTCTTTAAGTGAATAAGTGTATTTTATCTATCATTTAATTCACTATTTTGTTTTAAATTTGTATAACGGCCTGTTATAATATTAGAATATCCTCTGTTTTTACTCTGTATTCATTAACGTGGTAAAAATCCAGCTGTAATTTGCCGTTTTAATGTATTGTCTGTAATTTCTGGTAAATTTCACACCGACTTAGCTTCACTCACGAATCTCCCCAATTTTAGCAACATTTTAAGCAATTCTGCACGTTTTTGCGTTCTATTTTTAGCCCAGATTCCTGACCCTGCCGGGGTCAGCGAAGAAGGGGGTGTTGGTAGGACACCTGGTTCTGACTCATCCTGTATCACTGCGCGGGCGTGGGTGTTTTTTTCGCCATTTTGTAAGGAACTCTTTACGGAGAGGCGCTGTCGTTGAGTGTATGCGGAGTTTTTTTTTTGAGTGAACCTCCCACCCTTATATGGGGGTGCGCGGGGTTTTTGAGAGGGGAACGAGTGACCGAGTACCGTTGGAGGAAGATTAGCTTTGCTGAAAGGGGTTTTGGTCCCCGGCGTCCCCGACTGCTAAAGTCTCACTGCGTTAGGCAGTTACCATCGTGATACGTGCCAATGTGGGATAGCCAGCCTTCAGGAAGCCACGCTCTGCTACCATCATCTAGGACGGGAAGGCGGAGTATCGGTTTCGGTCTGCGCTGTGTGACCGCACCTGCAATATCGTGGATCTTGAGCTGCTAAAGTCTCACTGCGTTAGGCAGTTACCATTGTGATGAGTACCAATGTGCGGAGTATCGGTTTCGGTCTGCGCTATGTGACCGCACCTGCAATATCGTGGATCTTGAGCTGCTAAAGTCTCACCGCGTTAGGCGGTTACCATCGTGATGAGTGCCAATGTGTGATAGCCAGCCTTCAGAAAGCAACGCTCAGCAACCGTCATCGATATTTGTGCCACCGTTAGTCTTGTAATCTATTGTCAAGTGTCATCGAGTCGGTGAGATCTTTGCCAATTTATATCATTTTTGATCTATTCAAATCCATAAGATGGAAACTTGACGTTTTAACTTTTTAAATATAATATAATCTAGAAGTGTCCTGAAATTTATGTAGGTCTGATTGCATATTCTCGATTTATGTTTGCCGTTGAGGCTTAAGTTTTAGAATTATATATTTTTTGGGGGGGATAGTTAAAATGTTGTTATTGTGTTGTTTAAAATAAGTTATCTTTTACTCCTTATAATGAATAAATATGTTTTTACCTGTCATTTGTGCCTGTCAATTATTTGTTCCTCCCTCACACGTATCAGAACATGACTGAACTTGGGTTGTCCTTTAGACTACAATACGATCTTCTTTATTCACTAAAGTTTTTATGTATTCATTATCTAACTTAATTACTTGTGTAATCATTACTTTAAACTTATTAGGGGATAATATGGTTACTACAGTTGCATGAGGGGGGAGACGAAAAAGAGAGCAAAAACGCAGAACAAAGAAGAGAAAAATCTATTGTGGAAAAAGTTAACCAATAATTAAAACCTATTTTGGCGACTTAATCATTCAAACAGAAGAAACATATATATTTCCTGCGCTCTCCATTGGCTGCATCACAATATTTGTGGTTCCACTGAAAGCAGGAGGTACACATGAGCCACTCCTGACCACAGCTTCCCTCTCTCTGCTGATGACATTTTGTATACAGCTGATTTCCCTTTCGAGCAAATCTGTACATTTTTACTCTGAACAGTCGTAATGCCCGTTTCGTCAACATTAAAAGTTCTGGTAGGGTGGAACTTAATTTTCTCAAGTTCTGCGTTAAGAATTGTGAAGAAGGATTACACGTTTTCTTCAGTGAACCCTAGGAATCTGGCTCTTGATAATGACTGTGGAGTTCTGATTATCAATTGGGAAGCGTTTCTTTTCAAAATCAAATTCAATGACTTTCGACCAGCTGAGTTTGTTTTTCAGAGAAGGACTGGGAAAGATTGTTTCTCAAGGCAAGTTGGCAGGCCATCTGCTTAACATCGTTTCGTGTCAAACCAAACAAATTGGATTCCATTTCCTTGCAGTAGTTAACTTGCTCCTTTTCTAAATCATCCGTAAGTACAGGTTTTCTCCCAAGTTTCTTTCTCACAACTATTCTAACCTCAGCAATTCCATCGTTTTTCTCATTCACATATTTTTTAATGTACTCATGAATCATAGATCTTGGAATACCAAATTGTTTGGAAGCCTTTAACGTTTCCATTGCGGCCTGCAGACAAGACGTACTTCATGTCTGTCTATTTTTGATTTCCTTTGGCATCTTAGAGGCCTCTATCGAAAAGGAACGGAAAGTGTAATAAAATAACTAAAATTAAAAAGGAAACAAGATTGCAATTCTTAGATTTTAATTAAAGTAACTGTTCCAAATATCACCTGGTAGGCGATATTAGGATCAACTTGGTAGGCGATAATAGGATCAACTTGGTAGGCGATAATAGGATCAACTTGGTAGGCGATAATAGGATCAACTTGGTAGGCGATATTAGGAACACAAGACAGTCAACACAATTATGCTAAGAACAAAGTTTAAAAAGCAGTTTTTTCAAAAAAAATTGCACCTCTGGTTTCTCTGTTAAATGCACTTTCATATGGTATAAGCAAACTTTGAATTGGGATGCACCTTCCTGGTTATTCACTGGATTCTTTGGAGCCAAACTTACAAAGACAACAGCCAAAACAACTTCAGACGCCATATAGTTTTTGTTGTCCGTGATAAGAGCGTTGTCACTAGCAGCAAGTGCAAACCAAGAACTAAGAAGTTACTGCATTTTTTCATACATAGCGCGAATCATAATTTTGAAACACGAGTAGGCGATATTTGGGACACTTACCTTATATATATATATATATATATATATATATATATATATATATATATATATATATATATATATATATATATATATATATATATATATATAATATATATATATATATATTATATATATATATATATATATATATATATATATATATATATATATATAATATATATATATTATATATAATATATATATATATATATATATATATATATATATATATATATATGCATAGATATAACACACACAACATACACATACGCGTCTGTGTGTATGACAGCATGTACGTGCGTCGGCGTTCTTGTGTGTGCTTGTGTGTATGACATTTTTCAGCAAGCGGCCCCCTGAAATGAGCAGGTTCCTAAATAACATCTTATTTTACAATGACAACAAACTGATTTAGGAGAAGTTGGAAATAAAATAAAGAAACAACATTTTGAAAGCAGCGTATAAAGTTCATAAAACTTTCGAAAGAATCGTTCTCTCTATTCCGAACAAGTAGGTTGTACTGATAAATTACAACTGTTTATTTTCTTTCAGTTTTAAGAGTATGAGTTAAGACAGCAGTATGGGGCATAGAGATTGCACCTCTAGACCAATTTACTTAAGACTTTTTTTTCCAAAAAAGAATAGATCGCAAAGCAATTATTAAACTGTTAATTTTTAATTTCTTTGTTTTTTCTTTGTTTTTTGACATCGATATATGATTAGATAAGACACTGTGAACTGCTTTTTTAGCAAAAATAGTATTAATCGCCGAGAAATCATTAAATTTTCAAATCTGTTGCATTCTTTTAACATTGACAGATGGTAGCAAAATGACACAGTTATTCGCTTAAGGCAGAAATAATCTTCAACCCAAAATTCTGCTTGCACCACACTTCAAATTATGCCGAGACAGAATCAAAACTGTAACATAGCGTCTGATGTCTTTCTTTTGTGCACAATGAGCAAGAAAATAGCTACTTTTTAGTTCAGATTCTAATTTACCTAATAATTATTTAATTTTGATTACAATCATAAATATTGTAGGATTTTTTTTCTATTGCTCTTACTTAAGATAAAAATTATTAAACTTATAATTGGTGAATTTAGTCTGACACCAGTAAATTCCCACAAATTAAGAATATAACTAAACTACACTTATCCTCCTTTCCTAATTCGTCTTTTCTAATCAAGACCGTGCATTGTCTTCAGTTCTGCAGCTCAAATAACGGAAGACCGACAATGGTCTACGGCGAAACGATTTCCGAATGTAAACAGTGATTGTGCCTAACTTCCTGAAACGGATGGATGTGCTTGGCGAAACTCGGACAGTGAAGTTGCCAGAAAATTCGTGACAAAAGCCTGAGAACTGCTACGCTCTCGTTAACAGAGAGATGTGCACTGTGTGAACACAATACTGTCCCGGTCTTGAGCGGGGAAATGATTTAATCAGCGGGGAGTGAGGTGAGAATGGAAGGATTCAAACTAGCTTTCGTTTTGAATTGGATTTATGATAAATGCAACCTATGTTTTTATGTATGTTTCAGTTCATTTCCGTCATAATTATAATTATTCATAGGAATTGAAGAAAACTGTCGAACAAATATCTTGAATGAATAAAACTTAAGTGGTCATTTTTCCTTTTACACTTTTTTAAAATTTTACAATCACAACATGGCAGATAAATATCTTTCATTGGGATGGATCTTTATTTGTTATGAGGCTTTGTGGGTACTTTCTTTTTCAGGTAATATTCTGATTAATTATATTTAAAAAATCTGCATTTGTAGTTACCTTTATAAGTACAGTTCCAGTTATGATATATAAGCTGAATTGATTCTTTTTTAAATTGATTGGCGTATGGCCAAAAAGTGAAAAAGATACAAGATATATTTACAGTCTGTATGTCTTTTACTAAGTTTATCCTAAATTTTTCACCGAGTTGTGGGGAAAAGTCATAATAGAAAACTCATGGCTTGAAATGTTTTATTAATATTAATTTTTGCATGTTGAATAAACTGATATAATTTGATCTAGTTGTGTATACTTCATCTTATTCTATTCCTTTAAAATAGACTTGGTAGACTTTTGTAAAAAAATCAGCATCTAGCATCACCCATATTTAGTAATTTAGATTGTTATTACTTGCTAGGATTTGTAGTGCTTTTTCTTGTAGGTAAATTACTTTTCTATTTACTTCCTACTTAAAATTAAGCAGATCAAAATCTTTTTATTACGTTAGAGCAATAAGGAAAACATTTATATTGAGACATTTTCTTGATATATTTTTGTTTTCCACTAATTTATCTCTGTTACATCAAATGAATAGATGTTTATGATAAAATCGCCTTTTATAGTCTAAAATAAACAAGTATTGGTTTGTCGGAAATAAATTTTGGAAATTCAAGTATATCTTAGGAGAAATCAGAGTTACGAAACTTTCTTATCTTATTTAACCCTCCAACAGTCGCGTGGGAGACATATGTCACCCACCTGCTTTCATCTTCCATTATGGCGGCCATCAGAAGGTTGGAAGTATTCCATCTTCCTTCTACCTTCAAATGAGACTTCCCCCTCGTCCCCTCTCTTTTCACCTTAGTTGAGTCTCTTACAGTTCTTCTATTGAATCGCGTCAAATTTCACTGGTTGACAACTGTCCCCCACGCGACCATCTACATAAATTTTGAAGGTAAGTGAATTTATTTTAATCTCCATAATATTTAGAATTTAGATCCAATTATTTATTTCTGATTAAAAATCTAAGAGAGAGAGTCAATCTCTAATAGATTCTTTACATCAAACTTTTTTTTATCACATTTTTGAATGTGATAAAAAAAAGTTTGTCAGAAATGTGAGAACCAGGCGGGAAAACATTATAACACATCTTCCAGGGCCAAAAGGCATAGCAGCAAAACTTTTTTCTCCAGAAAAAAAATATCAGATTTGTTTAATGAAGAACACTTCTATAAAATAATATCAGACTGCACAAATATTTACTTTGATTCTATCAAATGTAAATTTGAAAGGGATCGCGATGCCAGAAACACCAACGAGGTAGAAGTCAGAGCCTTATTTGGTCTTCTTCTGATAGGCACTTATAATAGTTCCAGGACAAATATCGATAAGTTATGGGATAACTCGAAAGGTAAAGGGGTTGGAATCATGATACCTAACAATGAGCAAAAACAGGTTTGCGTTTCTTCTCGGGTGCCTTCGTTTTGATGACATTCGGGATAGGGCATCTTGACGAGAATTTGATAAATTTGCTCCCATAAGGAATGTATTTGAAATAGTGTACCTCAACAAGAAAATAAGGTGCCAGAGGACGCTGTTACTCTTATGGACGACAGAGAGACAGAGTAACGCGAAAGAAGTGTTGCGAGAAATGCGGAAAGTGGATGTTGAATGACCATTTGAAAAATGTGTGTGTAGAATGTTTTTAGTTATTTTTATTTTGAATGTATGGTTGATTTGTAATAAATAATATTTCGTTTTCTAAAATTTAATTGTGTTTTATTTGTAGTATATAGTCCAAAAACTATAGAAATAATTAGGTTACAAAAAAGTTAGATACATATGGAAATAACACCTACATAAAAGTGAGTGACACTTGTCCCCCAAGCGACCGTTCGTGTTACAGCTAGAGGCGCGACCATTCGAGGGTTAATTAGAACAAAATTTCCTTGACACATGTACGGAAGAACTGGCGGAAGTATATGCATACTGGAACTTTTCTTAATTGAACAAATTATCCTTCCTATATATATTTATTGTGGATTTCTTTAAGATGCAAGAGGGTAATGAACCCGCCAATTTATTTTTCGTATGCTTTTACCGAAAAATTTAATTCAGTTTTGAAGCAAATACATTTTAATGATTGAATAATATCTCATTGAATCTCATTAGTAATTGATTATCATTCAGCTTTTTCATGTCATTTGTTTCTGGATATCCCTTATCCATAAGCAAATCAAACGGGTTCATTCCCGATGTGAAATTCTTTCAATATCACAATAAATTTTTACATATTTGAAATTTAATTATTTAATTATCAATATATATTTCCTTAATTTGTCAGCGATATGATATCCCTAACGTAATATGTTGAGGTTGTTTTTTAAAACAATTTATGTATCACTTCCCTTAAATCGCAAGTCTTTATTCACTGATAAAACAACCAAAAAAAACTGTAAACTTTCGATGCTTTCAAGAACTGGAATATTGCTATTTCACTTTAAAGTAATTCCCCCTCCCGCACTAACCAAGACAAAATTTACATTTTATAACTTTCATCTAATGAATGTTTTGCCCCGTAGAGTCTACTTTTCCGGAAATATTATATCAATATAACAAAACTGAATTGAACGAAACTGATGTAAATAGGAAAAATGAAATTTTCGCACCAAATGATTAAATAGTTGTTTTAAAGTTATCCATATACAATACAAATTAAAGCATTTTTACCCATGAGCAGTTACAGCATACGTTATTCACACAACATCCAAACTATCGCCATTCAATTACAGAGAGGATGACAATGCTTCACGTGGAAACAATAGTCAGTGTTGCAGCTTTTGCTCTAAACGCCGGAAACGAAGCTAAGTGCTCGCCTAGACTCGGATGGGGAATTTTCAAGATATTTTGTGACAATAGACCGAGCGCTTTCATTAACAGCAAGAGGTTCTCTGATGTAAACAGAATGAAGTCCTTATCTTCAATAAAGACATAATTTATTGGATGTGAAGGGAGACAGAAAATAGAGTTCTCTCAAAGTTTCACTTTGAAACTGAATATCTGTCAAACACATCGATTTCTAAGTTTAAAAGCTGCATTCCATTATATTTCATTTGATACAACGTGTTTGATATCTTGGGTGAAGACGAAATAAAAAAAATATCGTGCATTATGAAGTGTTTATGGTTGTAGATTGGTTCGTAAATACTGTAAATCTGAACTTCTAGACGATGGTATTAAGGGTTTAACCATTTGCAAGTTATCAACTTTTTACTATATATATATATATATATATATATATATATATATATATATATATATAGTATATATAGTATATATATATATTTATATATATATGTGTGTGTGTGTGTGTGTGTGTGTATTTTCAATGTAAGAAGTACCCAAGTCTGTACAATGGTTTAGAAAACACTGTCAAAGCATCGGACAGACTTGGGTTCTTCTTACATTGAAAATAATATTTTTTAAGAGACATAAGCAAACTAAGTCATCTTGGAAAAAACTGACTTAGGCACTTCTTGTACCAAGCCACAGATATATAGATAGATAGATAGAGATATAAAGTGAGAGAAAAAGAGAGATGCAGGTATTGATACGAATATAGAGATAGATATGTATTTATGAATCAGTCGCATTTTATTTTTATAAAACTACCTTTTATAAGTAAGTGAGGCTTTTATTTTACTCCAAATCAAAAAAGATTAATATGGAAACATATACTTACCAATACACATTTCGTGTTTTTCATCACTGTTTTGAAAATAAAACACAAATTAACACTTATGGCCATACATTTCAAACTAAGATGCTTTTCTCACAGTAAGTCTGTCAGACTCTCGTCTCCCATCCCTAAGTGGAATTGATGGACGTGAGTAATAGCGTCTTCAATGTGCCCAAATGAAACATCAACAGGTGTCGAACGATATACACCTTTGGGGAAGTGCGGCAATAGTTGAAAAGGACGCAAGTCATTTAGAAAGATTTGTGAAACGATTAGCGGCACGTTTCTACTTTAGAAAAGTCGGCAGGAAAGGAAATTCGTCATGGATGGTTGGAGAAGGCGCTGAGAAGAATGGATAAAGGCAGGACGCGGGGAACGAAGAGGGGAGAATAGATTCGGACTGTTGAAGGGTCAACACGCTTACGGGAGACGGGGAGCTCGTCGGACTTTGAAATAATGAGCCCAGCTCTCACGAGTATTTTTAACGTTCGTCGGAACGAAACTTTGTAAATAACGTATTTAACCAAGATTTTAATATGTTAATAAACCTCATGAACTAAGAGTTGACTCTACAATTATAATTCCTTCTACATGACAATGATTTGTCGGATCACGACTATAAAGGTTAACATTGGCGTAGTCGAATTAAAGAACGTGGGAGGACCCCAGCGATACGGAAGGTATCAGATGATCTAGAGTACGAGAGTGGTGATAGATCTTCAAGGAGACGCAGTTTCAAGAGAAGTTGTATTCCGAACGAGTCTACTGGGCACGACTTCAGCGACAGATATTTACTCGGCAACTGGTCAAGAAACAGGAGAAATTCAAGGTCGGAGTAAAGTGTGCATCAACGACGTGGTTATATACTGAACTCTCTTGAACTGTGATCAAAGTGCGGCAAAGGAGGAAGATTAGAGTGACAGTTTTTCATCGAGGTGAAAAAGGGGTAAGTGATTCTATCTTTTCTCCCTGTGTATGAGATAGCGGTAGTAATTAGTTGAAGGAATCGAATTATTTTTGATAAGTTTTGAAGTGTTGATTCATGTGTATAATGATGGAAGTAATTTGTTGAGTTATTGAATATTGGTAAATGGAATAATAATTTAAAAGTGAAAAAGTGTTATTTTGTATAACGGGAAATGTGTACAAGTGTTCGTACTAGTTATTAGTGAAAGTGATTTATAATTATAGTAGTTAAATGCTCGTAGAATTATCATAATGAGGAATTTGCACGTTTTTTTATTTTACATTTATGATATAGAAAATAGAAAAATATGATCGAAAGCATCTTTTTTTTTTAGTTTTAGAACTCTAAAAGTTAACATAATTTGTTTTTAAACGCGCACTATTTACTTCGTCTCAAAAACGCTACTTTTCCTACGCGGATACATGTGACGTCACAATGCACTATGGCGAATTTGTTTATTTCGGTGTTTGGATTGTGTTGCGTAGTTTGAGTTTGATATCTAGTGTTTTTTCTTTATTTTTAAGATGTCAAAGTGTGTTACAGAAAATTTTAAATATTGTATAGTACTTTGCTGCACAAGCACAACGGTAAATACACCTGGAAAGCTTTTTTTTAGTGTTCCAACAGATAATGTCAAAAGGAAATCATGGACAGTTGCAATGAAACGCGGCAAAAAAAAAAAAATCCTCATTCAATAATTTTTTAATTTAGCTATAATTGTGAGTTTTAATGTGATACAGATGATTTGCCAAATCATTGCAGCAAATATGAATTTAAAATACAAGTTTTGACATTTTCCACTTAAATAAATATTTAAATATATTTGTAAACACAACGAGTTTTGTTATAAGTTATATTCTCCAGATGGTGAATTCCACTTAACATGAAACCATTACGAAAGAAAATCATTTTAAACAAATTATTAAGTGTTATATATCATTGGAAAGCTTATGACCTGTAGAACTAGAACGTACTATTGCTTTTTCCTTACATTAAGTTTGTTTTCTAGGGGATGTAATGGGAAAATATCTATTTGTAAGTTTTTTTAGCAAGTAAAATTATCATTTTTATACCTTATTACTTACGTAAATTATGCCACTGAATTTAATTGGAGTAAATTTAATATTAATGTAAAAACTATAAAAGTAAAATAAATGCATGTTTGTGACTGTTTTGAATATAAATAGCCTAGTTAAGGGTACAGTTGCAGCATCATGTATTATATGTAACATCTGTTACAAATAGTTTTTATATTTTTTATTACAGAAAAAAATGACTGATTTTTTATGTCAAGGTTCTGATAAATTACAGGCATGTCTTGTGATGTTATTTTTTAAATTTTTGAACAAATTGACATAATAGATTCACAGATTTTTTTATCTTATGATGCTATAGTACAAATGATGTTCCATTTTATGTAGCTTCCGTTACATTAAAGATTTTTTTTTCAGCTTAAATACACCAGAAATAAATTTTGAAACCTGTCAAGTTTATCTTTAGTTTTTATCAGGAATTGGTTTTATCAGGAAAAAATAATACTCTCCTATTTTGAAGCATTAATATGCATCTCATAATCTTTTTATTATTTATTTTGTGTGTGAATGTTTCGTCCGTTACAATGGAATTCACCAGATGCTGGGTTGGGGGTAGGTGATGAAATTTTAAAATAAATACAATTTGTGTGAAAAATGTGACAAAAGCATAAAATATATTAATTATTTTGTAAGTTTATTTTTAATTAATCTTTTTACACTAGTTTTGGGTGCTAGTTTTTTACATAAAATGTATAAAGTATTGTATTAAAAAGATTTTTTTATAACTGCTGAAGTATTTCTAATTATTTATAAATTACTTAAAGCGGGGAAAGCTAACCATGGATGGTCTATTGTATCTACCCCAAACACACTATCATTAAAACTTTTAGATAAAATTAAATATAATACATAAAGGAACTCATCCAAAGATGCTGCACAATCATTGCATTGGACGGAAAGGACATTTTCTTCCTTTTCATTCAACTTGAGTTCCACACTGTAAGTCTTTTTTGTGACATTATGTTCTGGTGTCACCCTTGCATTGACTGTACAGATGTCTCCATCCCTTTTTACCTGAACATATCCTACAGCATTATCTCCATAGCCTTATCGTCCAAATCTAAGTAAAAGTAACTTTCTAAGTACTAAAGCATTAATTTAAAAATGTGTTTTTAAAACACAAAATTATGGAGTTAGAGGATTGTTTAAAATTATTATGAGTAGTAAACATTTGTTTCTTTGCACCACTTAGTATGTGATTAGTCAAAAGTTTAATTATCATGCATAGTTCAGATTTATTATAATTCCTTTACCATTTAAAATACACATATTTCTATGATATGAATGCAGAACACTGAACACATTCGTAAATTTGGTAGTGTTTTTAATTTCTGTCAACTTTTTAATACACAATTAAAAATACTAAATATCCTATAACAGACACTACTTGTAATGTTGCAGAGCTAATTAATTCTACAAAATTAAACATGTACTATGAATGAAAAATAATAGAAGCTGTTTATTAAACTTTTAGAGTACGATATTAATTTAATAATACGCATAAACAATGTGTAACTTTAAAGTTTGTGTAAAGTACAACGCACGTCAGCGTTCTACAATCTACATTACATAACTAGAATAATAAATGCAAACAAATATATACATCCCTCTGAACTTTAAATCCTCGTATTTCTGCTCCCATAAAACTTGAATTATTTCCCAAAAAGGAAAACACTGCAAATGAATCCATTTTAGGCAGGTTGTCAGATTGCCCTTTTGCAAAACCGGGTAATAACGCCATGGTAAACAAAACAGAAATAAAACTAAGATTAAAGACGACGATAGAATATAATTTAAAAAAAGGGGGGAATAAACAATAGCCACAAACTAAACTTAGAAAAATTAAACCAAATTAGAAAAAAAATATGATTTTAAAATGTTAGTTTAAGAGGAGGAAACGTAGAATCTCGCGCTAGACAAATGTAAACATTGAAGCATGGTGCATAGTGACGTCAGAACCAATCACGTATCGTTTTGAGGTCACATGATTTTTCAACACTTTTCGCTTATTTTAAATTTAAAATTCTTATTATTTAGATCTATATGTACGTTTTAATTGATGTTTTCGAACAATTTGATAACCAATCTGTTAATAAAAAATAGAAATAAGCATTTTCCCCACATGTGCAAATTCCTCATTGTTGAGGTAAATAGTTCAAGATAAGTATAGTTGGTTGTATTTTGTTATAATAGCAAAAGCGTGGAGACGATTTGTTAACTACCAAAGTTAAAGGGTGATATTTATATAACGATAAAAGGAAAATCACCTCCTAATTGTTAATCGTGGTTGAGTCTAAAAATGGCATTCTTGGGGAAGGGACGTAAGGCCGATTTAATTAAGCTGGCTACAGAGCTTAAGGAAGAGGTCCCTCCGAATAGCACAATGTATGACCTAAAACAAATAATTCTAGGTAGTGAACGATATGAGGAAGGGTTTACGGAAGAGTGGTATTTCTCTATAATTAATGAGAGATTAGAACGAGAAAAAAGTGAAGAGAAACAAAGAGAAATAGAGGTAAGAATGAAGGAATTAGAGATTGAAGCAATGAGATTAAGGGAAAGTGAGAGACGTTCAATTTCAGGGTCTAGGGAAAGCATCGAAACGAGTAGTGGTAATTTTACAGAATATCTAAAAATTATGAAAGGGGTTATTCCTGAACCACCAATTAGATCCGAAGACTGGCCTTTTTTCTTCCAACAGACAGAAATGATGTTTAAATTATATGAGGTTCCAGAACAATACTACGGGAAAATAATTCTTCATAGTTTAAAATCACAGGTAAAGGGTTTAAGCACGATGTTAGGTAGTAAAGATATAGAGCACTATGAGAAAATAAAGGGCGTTATACTGAAGGAGTTTCAAATTACCCCCTTACAACATAAAAAGAATTATGTTAACTGTTTGAAAAAACCGAACGAATCCTTTGTACAATTCGTGAATAGGGTGGGAACTGCCTTAGACCTATACATACAGTCAAGGAAAGTATCAACGTTTGAAAAGTTAAAAGAATTATTGATAGTGGATAAAGTTAAAGACCATTTACCTACGCATATCCAAGCACACATTTATCTAAAAGAAACAGAGTCCTGGTTGTCAGCCTCCGAATTGGCCCGGGAAATAGATAATTTCATCGTCGCAGTTCCTACTGGCCCGAACTATAATAAAGGTAGTTACAACTTTGACTACCGAATGAAAAATGAAACCCATGATAGGAAACATAATACTGGGAATGGTAGTTGTAGTAATAACATAACCGGATCAAAATTTAATGCCTTAGTTAGAACGGATAAGAGAGATCCCAAAGTAGACCGTAAAGTAAATGATAAAAGATGTTTCTTCTGTGATAGTAAGAATCACTTTAAATATGAGTGCCCAAAAATTGATTATAACTCTAAACACAGAGAAGACCAACAGAGAGATAATTTTAAGAAAGGGGTTAATAAGGTTCAGGCCGTTACGGGAGAGGAGGAGGAAGAAACCAGTCCAGACGAGGAGGTCGTAGGAAATGCGGTATGCGCGCGCGTGAATATGAAGGGAGAAGGAAGTCCGTCTTTAGAGATGCAACCCTTAGAATATATATCGATTAGTATAAATGGGCGAAAGGTGAGGGCTCTGGTGGATAGTGGGTCTGAGATCACAGTCGTCCGTACGGATATTTTAGGCCAAAATGAGGTAGGAACCCAAGCCAATATTATACTCAGATCAGCGTTCGGTAGTGCAATTAGAGCACCGTTGAAGAAAATTGCCGTGGGGTTACCACTAGGTAACGATGATATGAACGTAATTCATAGAGAATTGTTATGTGCGGTGGTGGATTCGTTGGGTGAGGAGATGATTATTCCCCCCGGCACAGTGGCAAAGCTAAGGGAGCAGGATCGAAACTCGCAAGTAGGGGCATGTTCGCAAGTAACAAAAGAGAAGGAAAGTGAAATAAAGGAAAATATGGCTGAGGGTATAGATACTCAGGAGGAGGGTAGAAATAATAGGTTAGATCACGAGAAAGACTCAGTGGAGAGATTTAAAAAACAACAGGAGACATGTCCTACTTTACGACGGGAGTGGGACATGGCGAGAATGGGAAAAGGAAATTACTATGTTATGGATTCGCTATTATTTCATAAAGAAAAGGTTTTGGGAGAAACTGTCGGACAGCTAGTAATTCCGAAAGAAAAACGACTAGAAGTGCTCAGATTAGCCCATGACTCACCATTTGGAGGGCACATGGCAGCAAAAAAGACAATAGAAAGAATTCGGTACTCTTTTTATTGGGAGGGATTAAGTAAGGAGGTAAAGGATTATTGTAACAGTTGTGAGGGATGTCAATTGAGGAGAAAGGTTAGGACTGCAGATAGAACGCCGATTGTGCCAGTGGCTAGGCCAGTACTTCCATTCCAAATCGTAAATATTGATTTGATCGGACCATTAGATCCGGCTAGCTCGGCGGGACACAAATATGTACTAACGTTAGTAGACCAACACACTAGGTGGGCGGAGGCAATCCCAATTAAATCACTAACAGCTAAAGCAACGTGTGAAGCGTTATTAGAAATATTTACCAGAACGGGTATTCCAAGTGTCATTGCCTCTGATAATGGGACAAACGTTAATGCCTCACTCACACAGGAATTCGAAAAGAGGCTAGGATCGAGCCCGAGATTTTCAACCCCTCTTTATCCTCGGGCAAATGGGCTAGTTGAAAGATTTAATCAGGTATTAAAGAACATGATCCATCACGTTATAAGAGAGGACAAGAGAGGCTGGCACAAACAACTACCTTACTTGTTATGGGCATATCGAGAAGTTCCCAACGGTACGACGGGAGTTGCTCCGTTCCAATTGTTGTATGGAAGGCAACCGGAAGGGCCATTGTCAATTTTAAAAAACACTTGGATGGGAAAGAACGGAAGTACACAACTGAACACGAAACCTCTTTCTAAATACCTACAAGAGGTAGGGAACAGACTAGAAAAAGCCGCAAGGGAAGCGGGAGCAATAGCCGAAATTCAACAGGAAAAAATGGCTCACTACTACAATCTGAGATCTAGCAACAAAAGATATAAAGTGGGGGAACAAGTTATCGTATTAATAGCAGATTCGACCAATAAGTTATTTGCTCGGTGGAAAGGGCCAGGAACTATAATTAAACATAACCCCCCACATACGTATATTGTGGAATTACGAGATGGGACTAAATGTAAGGTACATCAAAATAAGATAAAAGAGTTCGTGAGTCGAATCAACGCCCTGAACATAATGTTCGAAGGAGAGGAGGAGTTTGGGGAAGTTGAAAATGTCCCCATTAAGGTAGATTTTAAACCCTTTGAGACGCTAAACACGCAAGTAGAACTATCACATCTATCAGAAAACGAGAAATTAGAGATAAAAAAATTATTAGAAAAATATAAGGGTTTATTTTCAGGAAAAATTAAACCGGCTTTGGTACACCCGCATAGAATTGAACTAATACCAGGGTTACCAAGGAAGAAACCCCACTGTTACAAGGTGCCCGAAATATATAAAAAGGAAGTAGATAGACAAATTGAGGAATTATTGGAACATGACTTAATTGAACCCTCCAGTGCAGAGATAGCACACCCTATCGTATGTGTGGCTAAGAAGGATGCGAGCATAAGACTGTGCTGTGACTTTAGGGCACTGAATGCTACCACTAAAATCGTAGCGTACCCTATGGCCCAGGCACAAGAGTTACTATGGGTAGCAGGCAAAGCCAAATGGCTCACAACCATTGACCTATTAAGGGGATACTGGCAAATTCCGATGGAGGATAGTAGCAAACAATTGACGGCATTTGCGACACATAACGCGATTTATCAATGGAAAACCATGCCATATGGGTTGGTAGGGGCAGCAAGCACTTTTCAAGCAACCATGAATTTTTTTTAAGACCCCATAAGGATTATGCTCAGGCATACATCGATGACATAATTATATTCTCCAATTCGTGGCAGGAACACCTACAACATATTAATGCAGTATTTTCGGAACTAATAAGACTAGGTTTCTCTGCTAGACTAGATAAATGTAAATTTGCCAGGAATCAATTATTGTATCTAGGACATAGGATAGGCTCGGGAAAGCATGCCCCGGATTATTCGAAAATTGCCGCGATTAGAGAACTAAAAAGACCTGAAACAAAGAAAGACGTCCGTTCGGTATTAGGATTAATGTCCTTTTATAGGTCATATATAAATAATTTTGCAGAACTGAGTTTACCCCTTACCGCTTTGACAAAAAAAAATATCCCGAACCGAGTACCTTGGGACAAGGAGGCTGAGGAAGCTTTTAACAGTTTAAAAGAAAAATTATGCCAAGTAACATCCTTGGCAACCCCAGACATGGCCCGACCGTTTCAGGTTCACACTGATGCATCGAATCGAAGTGTAGGCGCTTGTTTAACTCAGAAAGAGAAAGACGGTACATATAAACCCATCGCCTTCGCTAGCCAAAAACTAACAGAAACAGAAAAAAATTGGGCACCGATAGAAAAAGAAGCTTTCGGAGTCCTATTCGGGCTAAGAAAATTCGAGAACTGGATTTACGGATCCCAGGTGGAAATAATAACCGATCATAACCCATTAAAATTCCTCACAGTAACAACTCCGAAGAGCCCAAAACTGACAAGGTGGGCTTTAGCACTCCAAAGATGGAATTTAACAATAACTCATCGGCCAGGATCAAAGCATTTAGGAGCGGATGCCATTTCTAGATTAGCCAGGGAAAACGACCAGTGTGGGGGTGAAATTCTAGACCGGTCTTAACGGTTGGAGAATTCCCTTTTTCTTTGGTGATAACTAACTTTTTTGAATCCTAAGAAAAAAGGGACTAAATTTGTAAATATAATGGTGTTAAGAATTAAGGTGCATAAGATACGTGATAGTTATTTTTTTTTGTTGTTTGTTGTATGAACACTTGGTTTATATTTTTTTTTAAGTGAAGAGCTAAGTTAATGTTAAGTATTCCCTAGAGATTTGAGGAAGTTTCATTAAAATATGTAAGTTTAACTGGTTAAGATTAAGCCAGGAAATTCCTAAAGAGTTTGAAAAAAAAAGGAATCAAAAGTGTAATTAACTTAGAAATTCTTGCTTTAAAGATAAGTGATTGGTAGGCAAATAATTTGTTAGTGTTTAGGTTAAAGTAAAGAAATGAGCAAGAATTATAATATTAATTTTGTGTCAAGGCTAAGTGTGAAAAGTAATTTTTGTTACCTGTAAATGTTGTGGCTATCTCATATGCAGATGAAAACATGGAGTCAATTACTTGTAAAAATGTGTTATTGTTGTGGCTACAAAGCGTCCCCGTCACAAGTTAAAAAGTGCAGTTATTACCCCATGTGTGTGCCTCGTTATCCTCTAATCAACAGGGACTGTTGTTCAAACGTGAAAACGTCTCAAAGGACTTTTTTCACTTCTAAAGGAAGGGGCGTATGTCAGACTCTCGTCTCCCATCCCTAAGTGGAATTGATGGACGTGAGTAATAGCGTCTTCAATGTGCCCAAATGAAACATCAACAGGTGTCGAACGATATACACCTTTGGGGAAGTGCGGCAATAGTTGAAAAGGACGCAAGTCATTTAGAAAGATTTGTGAAACGATTAGCGGCACGTTTCTACTTTAGAAAAGTCGCCAGGAAAGGAAATTCGTCATGGATGGTTGGAGAAGGCGCTGAGAAGAATGGATAAAGGCAGGACGCGGGGAACGAAGAGGGGAGAATAGATTCGGACTGTTGAAGGGTCAACACGCTTACGGGAGACGGGGAGCTCGTCGGACTTTGAAATAATGAGCCCAGCTCTCACGAGTATTTTTAACGTTCGTCGGAACGAAACTTTGTAAATAACGTATTTAACCAAGATTTTAATATGTTAATAAACCTCATGAACTAAGAGTTGACTCTACAATTATAATTCCTTCTACTTGACAATGATTTGTCGGATCACGACTATAAAGGTTAACAAAGTCCTTAAAAATTCTCAAGAGGGCAGTTCGACTTTTAACCGAGAGCATTTAAAATACATAGGAAAAGAATTAACCTCTTCTTAGTATAAACAGGTCACAGATCTAGCGTTTGAATAGTTAATGAAGAACTAGAAATAAGAGGTACTTTTCTTTGATTAATATGGGTTTAAATGCTTCTTGTTCGTATGAACATATGTAGATCTTGAACCATTCTCTCAATATAGCTTTGTAAATTCTTAAACTAATATGCAACATTATGCTTTCGAAATTTTTTATATAAGTCATTAAAGTCTGTTTTAACCCTTTAAAGTATATCTGACTGTAAAGCAATTTAGGAAAGAATTCAATATTTCTCTAAAGTAATTACTTTATTGTACATTTTATTTGCCCAGGAATCGTTTTACTGCAGGTTTTAAGCTTTCACTATCTAAAACTTTTACCTCTTTTCAAGTCACGCATATTTTATAAATCACAACTGAAAAACAATTATTACCAATAATATTTTTACAGAATTATATCACATTTTCAAATCCTAATTATAAGACAAATATTAAAACACAAAAAAATCCTTCTTTATGTACTAAGGGTACATGGATAATGCAAATCTTGTTGTTTTTTAACCCTTTTCTTTAGTAATTATAGGTGGCATTACAATACCATTATGAAACATAAATGAGCATAATGAAGCCCTTTGTATCGTTTTTTATTCAAACATATTTCTCTCCATGAAGTATTTCATAATGAAAAAATGCATTAAAAATTCTTTTAATCTTTGTTACTGTACTAGAGATTAACTGTTTCTAAATATCATAAGAATTTAATTAGATTACTACTGCATTATTAAAATCAAATTATTTTCTTTTTAATACTTTATGGACTTTTTTAACCTTTCCAGACCCTTTTCCTTCCTTTTTCGTGTAGTAAAAATCTGTTCTGTATAGTAAAAACCTAAATTTTTTAAATATGATTCCAGCATAAGAATATAATTAGTTAATATCTTAAAAATTAAACTAGTGCCAGTCTGTTCAGGGAGCTTCCAGTGGCAAAGTGGTTAAGGCGCGGGTTCGAATGCCGCATAATGCAGGATGAAATATTGGGTAAAAGGCTTCTGCCTGCAACGAAGGAACCCCGTCTCAAACGAGGAGCTGCAATATATAATATAAAGTCCATCGTCTTTCTGCATGGTTTGTGAATGAATTAAATTCTTTTGTTTGTGCATGAGTCTGTTTCCTATATTATCTTCAAATGAAAATCAGATCGGGGTCTCGTCGTCAGCTCCAGAGACATCAGAAACAACAATAAAACAACAGTTAATGGAACAATTTCATACAAGTCCACAACATTATGTCCCAAAGGCATTCAGATTATCAGAATTTAAGTAACGGATACCTGACAATGTTTTGCGAGGACACGCTTCCCAAATTTCACCTGTGAATCTTCAAAAATGTCTGAAATAAAAGACTCAACAAAACTTAATGAAATGTCCAGCAGAGTGCAACTAAACTCTAGAAGCAACATGCATCCATTGACAAGGGTATGTGCACTTAAATAGCACACTTCGAATTCGGTCTTATTCAAGGAAGCAATTTAATATGCCTGAAGACGAATGAGAACGATAATTTTCCAGTTAGGTTTCGGGCTGAATTCCATCCCTGACAGATACATTGACCTTTAACTCTCACCTTTTACTTGAAATTTATTTGACATTATTCGTAAAAGGTCTTATAATAATTTCGTCTAGTAAGATTATATTTTATAGTCGCCTTTTAAATCTCGTTCATCTGTTAAATGGCTCATAATTGTTTTCGTTTAATTAATCTAGATTATTTCTCAGAGACAAATTTTCAAATTAATCTTCTTTAATTAATATTTAATACGTGATTCAGTTTTAAAATTGCCATAAACATTAAATAAGTTTAATTTCGGGGAATAAACGAGTGGTTTTGCTGTCCTTGACGTATAGTCTACTGGTGGTCAAGATTTATGGGCTGGTCTTAATTACTGGTGGTCAGAACTTAAGTTGAGTGTTTGGTCTGTAGTTTTGAAGTCTGTGCTTTGTCCGCATGAAAAAAAATAAGATTTTTTTTCCCTGATTAATCTTGTTTATAATTATCATTACATTTTTAAGCATTCACACAATTTTGCACATTGAAGAGTTGTAAGTTGAGCGTATGGTCTGTAGTTTTGAAGTCTGTGCTTTGTTCTGATGACAAAAAATAAGATTTTTCTTTCCTGACTTTTCTCCTTTATAATTACCATTACGTTTTTAAGCATTCACATAATTTTGCACATTTCTAATCGTATTTCAAACAGAATGTGTTCGTAATAAAAATGAGAGCTAAAGATTATTCACTAAATTAGGCACTAAATAAAGATTTGGCCGGCAAGTGGGTTCCCTATAAGCACTTCCCTACATCTAATAATATCCTGTTGCACAGATATTGGTACCATACTCCAAAATATTATTGAATTAAAATTGTTCGAAACGAAATAAAATTGTTTTTTTTAAAGCACTTTTACTCAGTATATCACGAACACATGTTCTAAGAACAAGTTTAATCTTTAAGGATATAATGTGATATAGAGACACAATAAAATAAATTTGTTAAGAAACTATATACAGTTTAGAAAAGGTTTTGTTGTTTAACTAAACTATTACTCGACTCATATGAACCCCTGGTTGAAAATAGTAAATATAATGGAAATATTTGTTCAATTGAGATTGTTTGACATTTCTATCGAAGAATTTCCTCTCGTGTACGTTTCAAAAGGCAGAGAAGAAAGACAGTGCATTGCAAAATTTCCAGAAAATTCGCGACAAAAGTCTAGGAAATGGGTATTGTTATCGACAGATAGAAATACTCGTCCACAGGAACAATACTCACCCAGCCATCTGATAGATGATATTTCTATTAGTAGAAAGAGAGGGATAAGGTGAATTCAAATTACCTGCTAGTCGCCCTCCTTAAATTTCCTTTCTGAGAAAGAGATCTTAAAATAGGGGATTTTAATAGCAAACAGATATGTTTACTTACTGCTGGGTTTTTTTTTTCAAAGCAAACCAAATATTCCAGAAAAAAAACATAGAATAAATTTATGTGTAGTGTGAAATAGGGATTAGATATTGGTTTCTTCTCAATTTTCGTTCACAATAACGTCATTAAACGACTTTATACCCCTTGGAAAGGCAGCTTACTTATTGGTAAAATACAGGGTGGTTATAATTAAACTTCCCCTATAAACAGCATCCTACAGTTCAAACGGGAGAACGGAATGTAACCAGATTGGGTATATTGACTATACACGTAATGCGCTGACGGAATTTCGAAAAAAAAAAATCAGTTTAAAAATGTCCACCAGATGGCGCTTTCGTGAAATAACATTAAATTTAACAAAATCAACGACCAAAACGGAATACATAAACAATTTGAACATTTAATGACTAGTTTTTGATCACCTTGTCATCGAACCATTAAATAAAGGTGCATTTAATAAAGGTAAGGAAATAAGAGTAACAGTACGCCTTTGCTGTCTCTCTATTCTACAAAAAAGTAACTCCCACTGCCGCTGTCAAAAGCTTGGCCCGCTATCTCCTCCGAAACCGATGGGGATATGGGGTCGAGAGCGATACCAATGGTTGCAGAAAAATGGGGGGGGACCAAAGTAAGACATTCTCATTTTCGTCGGACTTTCAGTTTATTTTTTATTTTATGTTTTGTGGGAAAATATTGATTTTTTCATCTTCAGATTATGATAACTCGCCAAAAAATGATAGTAGAATTTTGATCTTTTTACAGTCTAAGACTACAGACATTTCTCTTTCAAACTAGACCTCATTTGTTTAAAAATATTTTAAAACAGACTAATATTTTCATCAAAAACTGAACCACAGTTTTTCAAGAAATATCGTCCCCTATGTTGATGTAATATCGATGCTCCTCGAGTATTTATCTTACAAAGAAAATATTTACATCATCTGGAAGTTGAAAGCTTTTTTATTCATATAAACCTCATTTCAAGTCTATATCATAAATTTTCGATTTTTAATTTAATTTTAAAGCTGATAATTCAACAGTGATGAAACGCCCTTCGCATTAAGTTTGACAACAGTAAATGGATAGAAGTTGTTACATTGCCCGAGAATCACCCCTATGCATCTCGCTATTAGCCATAACAGAGGAGCTTGCGTAGCGAGCTTGAGAAAAAAAAACTGTTGAGTTTGTAGAAACAAGTACAGATTCTGACTTATAAATATTATTCTGAATTGTTAATATTGTTTACGTATTCCGTTTTGGTCTTTTATTTTGTTAAATTTAATGTTTTACCATAAGAAGCGCCATCTGGTGAACACTTTTAAACATTTTTCTTTCTGGAAATTCCGTCAACGCGCGTCTCGTGTCTAGTCTATATACCCAATGTGGTTACATTCCGTTCACTCGTTTGAGCTGTAGGATGCTGTTTTTAGGGGAAGTTTAATTATAACCACCTTGTACAAATGTCACATTTACTTGCTTATGGGTTTTAAAATGTTGATTTGAAGCCAAATAAAATTTGTAAGACTTGTTCAACAACTTCTATTTTAAAGATAATAACTCAACTAAGATGACAGCACATATGTTCTTCTGGTTTTGATGAAAATGCTTTTGAGAATTTCAAATGATCTGGTACTAGTCAGATTCTCCTAACAGGTGAAATTAGTTGAAAATTGTATCTTTAAATTCTTCTTTAAATAACCATACAGGACACCAAGATCTTTGTAGGAGACAATCAACACTTGCTTATCATGAAAAAAGAAACGCATTAATTTCACACCTACTATAGGCTATTTTTTTAATCAATAGTTCCCATGAACATCGATGCTTCTCGTGAATTAGCATGGGAAAGAAAATTGCGGAATAAGTTCTCAGAGAAAGAAATAATTCTTCCCCTTTTTAATAAATTTAGACGGCTCATTTTTGTTTGAAAAGTTGTAAAGGGGGTGCATTTTTCAATAATAACTTTATTTTTTGTTACATTTTTTCTGTTCTAATAGAGCTGTTTTAGGAATCTCACTACTTCTATAATGTACTAGTAATACACATTAAATCAATTTGATTCATGCAATTAACAGCTCTAAAAATCATTTCTTTCGTTCCGTACGTGGTCAGGTTTTGATTAAAATTAGAGGACTGCGATTAAACTGTGTACGCACTCCAACACAATTACTGTTAAAATTCAGTTGCTCAATGCATCAATGCGCAATGCATATGCAGAATCTTAGCAAATAAAAACGAATTTGTATAAACGTATTGTAAAGAAAGAAGCATATTTTTATTCGAAGACGTAAAGGAAATTATTTCCGGTACAATGAATTCAAGACTCAAAAGATTTTCTATCTAATAATACCTAGAAATGTACATTTTTACCTTCATACCCTCGGGCGCAGTGGCCCGATTGGCAATGGCATAGAGCCAGTGATCTGAACGTCCCTGGTTCGATACCGATCGCTGACAAATGCACTGCCGTGTACACTAACAACGGCTGGTGCACGAAAAATATGTCGCGGCTGCAATGTCCTCCAAGTTCTCAAATTTACCTCTGCAGGTGCGGAGTCAAGTGTTTCCGGTCTCGTCGCTTGACTCTGTTCAAAATTACGGGACCAGTACATAGGAGCAAATCTGGTCCAACATATAGTGTCCCCATAATAAAGAGGCCAGCAATACCGCGGTGATAACAGGCGAATGTCTAACGACAAGGCCTCCGCATTGAAAAATAAAATTCATCCCCTTGTACATCCTCTTTCAGAAATAGCTAAAGAAAATTACTTAGCACTTATTTAAAACTTCTTATATCAATAAATTACAGTTAAATTTCGACAAAGAATAACGTTACTTTGTTAACTAATCTGCAACAAAAATCCATACAACTCTCATATGAAACCAGGCAAAAATACCCTAAATTATTTTAATACGAATTTTATATTAAATGACTTTGAGAGAAAGTGACAAAGCCATTCCTCATATTATATATACTAGAAGTCGGAGGCCTATTTCACAGCTGTAGCAGACTTTTAATAATGAAATTTCTAAAGAAAGATTAGGAAATATATTCATTCACTGCGTCATTAGATTACATGTTCGTATATCATTGACGATATATTTTACCCTTGTTTTAATGAAAAGAGTTTATTTTTCTCATAGAATACATCTTTAATGTTCAAGAGAAACCTATAATTTAATGCTATACTTTTAGACCTCAAGATTTAAAGAAAACAATTTTTAAAACCTTTTTAAAATATATAGAATTTATGTTTCAAACTAAACCTTACAAATAAAGAAGCCTGATTATATACTATACAAGGAGACTGGGGAGAATTAAACATTAAAGACAAAGAAATAAACATTATGACTCCCTTTCATGTATAATTAAAATAATAATTTATAATGATTATGAAATTAGTTTGCATTTTATAGAACATTATTAAACCATATGTAATGTAATTATTCGCTTTTGATAAATGATCTCAACATTCGTAAGTGATCTCTAAACTACTGAGGAATTACATAGTTAAAACTCTCTTTCCATTATATCTATATTTAACGTGCAACAAAGTTTAACCAAATTACATCCACAGGCCATAAGTAATTAGTTTTCAAACTATCGATTATTCCCTACTTGAGAAATGTAATGTTATTTTAAGCCTTCCTGTAAAGATATAAAATCTTTATTTTACCCAACCCCACATTTTTGATCTGGAATTCCTGGAAGTTTCTCATCTTTAAACTATTCCAAGTTACTAGAAAACGATTTTCTTCCAGATCTATTAGTGCTCTCCCATAAAATAATTGCTTTGTGAACTTTGTCTAAATTTATTCCTCGTGTTTCTATTGATATTTGATTTTATTTTTTTCTATGACCTGAAGTTTTTCAAAAACCATCTGGTTGATTTATTTCATCTTTTATAAAATTTGTTAGGCCCTTTTTACGATCTTCAACTTATCCGAGATAATTGTATCGGTAAAATGTATAACTTTTTTCTATTTCTTTCTCTTTGCTTTCAAGAAAGAGACTTTTATTCCTAACTGTTTCTTTAACTTTATTTATATATATTTCGCATTCATGATGAATTAAAATGTGATATAACAGAGAAATGCATCGACTGGTGAATACATTTTATCAATCATTAAAAATGTAGAGAAATTCCCCATTTTGAATATTTTTCTCTCCAGCATAGTTTAAGAAAATTATATCTCTAGAAGAATACGGCTTAGGGAGCTGAAATTTCAAATAGTGTTTCCTCTTAAGCTCTTATTGCTCGCTAATAATTTTGTTTTAGAAATACAAATTTTAAGGGGTTAAAGGGGCTTAAACCCTCTAAAAAAAGGTCACTCTCACTGGAACCATAAGGCCTAGGAAGTTGAAATTTTGCATTATGGTTCCTCATAAGCTCTAGGTGCTTGCTAACAATATTTTTCAATAACAACTTTAAGGGGGTTTCAAAAGGGCTTAATGCTCCCATACACACACATACACGCGCGCGCGCAAAAACACTATATATAGGACCATAAGACTCAAAAAGATATAATTTGCATGGGGCTGCGGTAAAATAAAAATTCGGCTTTCGGTTCCTCTGAGACCTTAGGTAGGTGTTTACTAAGAAATACAGTTTAAAACTTCAAGAGTAAATACACTTGAATAACCCTTGAAGGGATTTAATCCTCCAAAATAAAATACTAACTGTATGAACACTGTGTCTCTGGAACACCATGTCTTAAGAAGCTGAAATTTGGAATGGTGGTTTCTATTAAGACCTAGTTTCTCACTCAGAAATCTTATAGAAAAATACAAATTTTAGGTAGTTTAGAAGGGCTGAAACCCCCTCCCCGCAAATAAAAAGAAGGAAAATTTACTGTCAAATTACTTTATCTCCGGAACTGTAAAGTCTAGATAGCTAAAATTATGAAACCCTGACTAAAGAGAACACTGGCTAACTGATCCTTTTATCTATGTAATCAGAAGGCCTAGAAAGCTGAATTTCTGCCATGTGGTTCCTCTAATGCTCCACATGCTCACCGAGAAAGGTTAAAACTCCTCTTGAAATGACAACTATTTACAGGTAAAGTTAATCATTAAATAAATTATTAAATTAAATTAACAAAATTCCAAAATTGATTGTAGTAATGTATTCCATCGCAAAGAACGGGTATTCAGACAGTATATATATATATATATATATATATATATATATATATATATATATATATATATATATATATATATATATATATATATATATATATATATATATATATATATATATATATATATATATATATATATATATGTGGTCACGAGGTGGCCTAGCGGTAGCGAATAGGGTTACGGTGATGAGGGTGCTAAGATCGAATCCCGACAAGCGCTGTTAAATACCTCCGTATATAGGCCGGACGTGGGCACGTTAAAGCCGTAGACCATAAAGTCCCTCTATGATGTCATATGATGTCAGAGAGAGTTGGACAGGATACGATCCCTCCCTCCCAGATTCCGCCCCTGTGGGTGCTCGGTCAAAATTGAGATGGCGATCATCGCCGCACCCCTCAGCCCAGTGACCTAGAAACAACAACATCATATATATATATATATATATATATATATATATATATATATATATATATATATATATATATATATATATATATATATATATATATATATATATATATATATATATATATATATATATATATATGTGTGTGTGTGTGTGTGTGTGTGTGTGTGTGTGTGTGTGTAGTGTATGAAGAGTTAAGCAAATGATTACAAATTCAGAAGGACAGGCCGTTTTATTAAGAAGATATGGCATGAAAAGGTTACAAATCAGTAAGTAGTAAATCCACCTCTGGCAGCTATACAAGCTAAAACACGGCGTGGCATCGAATCAGTGAGGTCACCTATATCCTCCTGCGAAAGATCCTGCCATAATCTTTGCAGCTGGGCAGTTAATTCACCAGTATTACGGGACGGCTACAGTTGCCTTCCAAGCATGTCCCAGACATGCTCTAATGGCGAGAGGTCTGGTGACCTGGCAGGCCATAGGAGCACGTCATATCCTTGAAGACATTGTTGGGAGAGTTGCGCAATATGTGGACGAGCGTTGTCTTGCTGATAAATGGCTCCTGGGTGACTTGATAGCATAGGCAGTACAACTGCATAAGCAGCATAGGCAGTTAAAATCTCGTCCACGTAACTGCGTACCGTCAAAGTGCGTTGAAGGACGACTAGAGGTGATCGTGTGTCCCAACAAATCGCTCCCCACACTGTCACACCTTGTGTAATCGCCGTATGCCTCTCGACAACAAATGCCGAAACGGGCCGGTGGCTTGGCCGCCTCCACACGCGTATGCGCTGGTCATCAGCATTGAGACTGAATCGGGATTCGTCGCTCAAGATCACACGCCTCCAGTCGCTCATACTCCAGCTTGCCCGAGGTCGACAAAAATCAAATCGACACTGCCAATGATGTGGGGTCAGTGGTAGGCGTCTTAATGGACGTAGGCTCCTTATACCTGCGTCTGCAGTCGTCTCCGAATGGTTTCCCTTGATACCACCGGATGTCTGGAAGGTGGAAAATGGTGTCGAATCGATTCTATCGACGTTGTTGGTGTGGACTCTTATAATTGCGCGATCCTCGTGTGCATTTTTTGTTTCTGGGACGTCCTGACCCTCCGCGACGCTAGACTATCCCTTCCGTGATCCATTGTTGCCAACACTGAGCACTTACCATATCACTCCGGCCGAGGTGGCGGCCGTTACCCCTGTTAGACCAACCATCTTCTCTGAGGCCTACTATACGCCCCCTCTCAAAGTCGGAGAATTGTTCATACTGTCACCGGTTACGTCTCAGAGGCAACTCTAGTTAGAATACCACCCATCCAAGTCGACAGATTTCTTTGAATAACACTATGGCACAATGCATGCTTTTAAACTCTCCTAGCAGCGCATCTCATATTCGCATAGTGCGCTTACCCTTGTCTCATTGGCGTCGAAATTTTAATCATTTGCATATGTCTTACCAGACTACATTCCTGCCAAATTTCGTGATAGCAGATCGATTTCTTCTAGGTACAAATATTTTTTGCGACAGAGTATATATATATATATATATATATATATATTATATATATATAATATGTACAAGGTAGGATTAAATGTTAGAACAAATTAGGTAGGACATATTAATTTAAAATTATAATATTCGAAATAAACTTTAAAATCAGCATATAATATTAAGCCTGATAATCTATATATATAAAACGCGTAGATATGCGGCACAAAAATCGACGATATATCTACACTCCGAATGGCAATGGCTGAAACTATCGGATGTAAACATTAGCGGTCGTCTGCAATTTAAAGCCGCATGTGTGTAGTGGTGACATTAGTTACAACCGCTAATTTTTTGACAAAATATTTTTACACTAATCAATTTCAGTGTTAATTCATGAACAGATGTATGTAGGTTTATCTAGAGTCCGTTCTTTTAATTTTGTCACTGTAGTATCTCCTACTTCTGAAATACTCAACTTTGTATATCAAGAAGTTTTATGAATATCATAGTTGTAAACCACACTATATTTTAGTACTTGCTGAATATTTGCTCCATTTTAAAAGTGAAGATATGTCCCCAGCAATTTGTTATTTGATATGATTAAATGGAGATATCTGAATTGTGAACAATAATGCATACAGAGAGTGATGTAATACACACTCTAATTTAGTACTTGCTGAATTTTTATTCCATTTATTAAGTGAAAACAATTTTCCCAACATTTTATGTTTTGATATGATTAAGTGGATATATCTGAATTGAGAACAATATTACTTACAGAGAGTGATGTAATCCACACTCTATTTTAGCACTTGCTGAATTTTTACTCCATTTTTTAAGTGAAAAATAAAATTCTCCAACAATTTCTTATTTGATGTAATGATAAAGTGTAGATATCTTAATTTTTAAAAATAATATATACAGAGAGGGATGCAATTTTCAAAATCATTGATGTTGGGTTTCTCAGTCTTATCTTTAACTCTGTTCTGAAGAAATGGAAATTCACATTTTTTAATTACGATGTTTTATAATCAGCCTTATAGTGAATTTAGCAATGATTATAAATTTTTTGGCTGAGCTCCCACTACCCCTTAACGACGTATATTTATGATGCCAAGTAATGGTAACATTCCTTACATATGCTTCTTTCAGTTGAGTTGGTTAGCAAAAGAAAATATAAAAGTAAAAGCGACCATGCTGGTCGCGCAGCGGCTAGTAGTATTAATATTTTTTGCTAGATAGCTTTTTTGTTGCGCATTCCCAAAACCCAAAATCGTTGGATTTTTAAAAGCAAGTAAAATTGAAATGGCTGGCTTTGAGAATATCCCATTTTTAACAAAGATTATCCAGAAAATTATGTATTTTACCCGGAAAGGATTTCAAAAAGCTGTAAAAAAAGAACCACTGGTCAGAATGACCAAAAATTTGACCTGAATATACGTGAAGATGGAAGAAATGGTGTGATATAAGAAAAAAAGAAATTCAAAATTTTAACAATAGATGGCGTTTTATTAGTCATTTCGTAAATGATTTCGACTTCCAGTGACATTTGAATTCCAATGCGACGGCTATAGTTTGAGTTGCAGGTTAAACCAAGTGTAATGTGCAAATATGCTGTCCACCGTTTTCTGCCACAAGTTGAAACCGGATCAATCGTGAACTCTGTGAGACTGTTTTGCGCAACCACATCATTCCAGCACTTCAACAGCGTGCATGTGTGGGTAACATAATTTTTATGCAAGATAGCAAATCCATTGCAGCAGCTGCCCAACATGCATTAAAGAAGTGATAGAATTACACAGGCCTGCAACCAAAAAAGTGTTTAGAAACCAATAGCTGATACTGATAGATTTTTGGACGCTGATTTCAGGAAAAATAGTAAAAAAATTCCATGACGTACCATTTTTTTCAAAAAATTGAAAATTGAAAAAATTGAAAATTTCACAAAATGAAAATTTTGATTTTCGTAGCCACCAATCGATTGTGTTAATTAAGGAAGGGGATGAGCATATAGTGTCATAAGTCGTCATTACTGGAAAAAACTGGAGATTTTTCTGTCTCTGGTGCGAAAAAAAAACGGAAAAAAAGAAACAATCTAAAGAATCTGCCGAACTCTTAGGCTCTAGGCTAAAGAAAAAGAATTTATTGGCTCCTGGTACCTCTTTCTCATGTTTCAGAAAAATAGAAATAGATTTCGTTCCATACTTTTATCTAGATAGTGGCTTGGTTTACTGTAGCAATATCCCTGGATTGATGGAGGATTTTAATATACAGTATGACGTGAACGAGTGGAGGCTCTTTATTGACTCCTCAAAAAGAAGCCTCAAAGCCATGCTTCTGCCTAATGGGAGCAAGTATGCTTCAGTGCCATTAGGATATTCTGTGTACTTGAAAGAATCTTACGAGAATTTATCTTTGATTCTCACCCATTTGAAATATAAAGAACATGGATGGATGATATGCGGAGATCTAAAAGTGTTTTCCATGCTTCTTGGACAACAAGCAGGAAACACCAAGTACCATTACTTCTTGTGTGAATGGGACAGTCGGGATAAAAAAATCAGTGGATCAAAAAGGAGTGACCGCAAAGGAAAGCATTTACAAATGGAAACAAAAATGTAATAAAAGAAAGTTTGGTTGATCCCAGGAATGTTCTGTCGCCTCCACTTCCCATCAAGCTTGGCTTGATGAAACAATTTGTTAAAGCTCTATCAAAAGAAGGAGAGTACTTTAAATACCTAGACAACAATTTTCCAGGACTGTCAGAAGGAAAAATAAAGGAAGGTATTTTCGTAGGTCCAGATATTCGGAAACATTTTAAAGCCAAAGTGTTTGAAAGTAAAATCCTTTCGAAGGAAGAGGACTGGAGAACTTTCAAAGAAGTCGTCTAAAAATTCCTCGGGAACGTTAAGGACCCCAACTATAAATCTATCGTGGGAAGCATGTTAATGAAATTCAAAGACTTGGGTTGTTCAATGAGTTTGAAAGTTTATTTTTTAAATTCGCAGTTGGACTACTTTCCCTTTTTGGTGCAGTTAGTAATCTTGGTGCAATTAGTGATGAACAGGGTTAAAGATTTCACCAAGATATCAAAGAGATGGAGATTAGATACCAAGGTAGATGGAAAGTCAATTTGATGGGGACTACTGTTGGATGCTACACAGAGAAGTCCCGCGTACTGTCTACAAACAGACTAAGTTCCAAAACGAGCTTTCAGGGGAAAAGGAAAAGAAAGCATTAAGTATGAATCCAGGATGTATTAAACAATGGTAACCATTAAATGTTCTAATTAATATAATTTCTAATTAATATATCTTTAGCAAATCATTTCCAATTGTTTTATATATTAATTCATTCGTAAATAAAATACTTAAAACTATTTTGAAAAGACCTTCTTCTCCCCAGAATATGTACAGTAGTCTTTGTTGTCCATATATATTTGTTGTCCATATACACACAGTCGCCAGGCGACTGTGTGTCTGCAGCCGTCTTAATCAATTATGTGCACAGTCCTCGCATTTATTGATCTTCCTGGAATTTCCACACTCAAAAAAATCGCTATTGTACGGGAGTCGTTACAAGGGTGAGGGGTGCAAATGTAATCAATTCTAATGGCACCTAAAGGTTTGGTTTTCGATTTAGCCAAGTACCACTAAGAGCAACACCCCCAACAGGGATATTTGGGGACTTGTACTCTCTCCCACCCTCTCTGACCTCATAAGGTGACTTTCCAGTCTATGGATTTAACTTGCCTAGACACGGCCTAAACACGGAAAATTTTGTTATGAAGTGTCTATACATTTTGGAAATGAAAAATATTTACTGGCACAAAAATTTTAATGCACTCATCAACAAAACACGTGGACATCAATCCACAAACAAAAATACAGTGTCGCTCGATATATTGCTAACGTTTACAGAAAGTGATGTTTATAACTGACAGATAAAATTAATATTAGTGTACACAAAAAACATACCTTTCCATACAAATAAAGGCAAGCAAATCAGTATTATGAATTTTGATCTGGTATAAGAAAATAATATCATACTCTCGCCTATATAACCGAAAATCTCTAAAACATAGAGTAACTTCAAATGAATACATTCCAAATATCATTATTTTAAAGTCTAGAAAAATGTAGTTATTTTAATTTCCTAAAACGATTTATTTCAGTGATTAAAGACAAATTACAATACAATCGTATTATCTATAATTAAAATGTTAATGGGATTAATTTGATTTTAAGATTCTATTTAATCATCCTAATGCACATTTAAATAATTGGATGCCGCGAAAATGAACGTTATTCTCAAAAATCTTACTCGGGTTATAATTTAATCCCAGCTTTGAATTTTGCGGAATGGAGATCTAAGTAAATTGCGTTTGACATTAAATATTTAATTTTCTTCCCAAACCCTTTCGGAGACGAGATGTAACGTATTAGTTATTATACAACATTTTAAATGTCTTAAGGTGATATTATGCCTCCCGAAATCACGGTGTTTTCAAACATTATTCAGCTTATGAATTTCTAGCTACATTATTTTAACAGGATGAAATTTTTAAAATGAAAATTATGCACAGAAGGAATGGAATTTTTAAAACCCTGTTAAATCATTTGTTGTGAGAAAACATTATTCCGAGGAGAAATCATTTTTGAAAAAGCTGTTTCGCTCGCTTTTCGTTTTCGAAGCTTTAAATTCGAATGACTTTTCATAGAACAGTTTTAAGACAGCTAGAAATATATTACAAGAATCATTTTGTTAAGACCGTCACGGCATTTTTACACGTTCTTTTCACTAAAATTTCGGCATTTTTGTAATTAATATGTTCATTTAATGAATGTTTGTGATAAAACCCATCCTAGAACTGCAACATTTATTTAGGCAGTTGTATAAATACTTGCAATGACCAACTGCCTGTAAATTTTTCAGTCTTGGTCACTTAACCTTATTCCTTGGAAACTTCATCGGCTCATACACTTAAAAACTGGTGTATTCTAGTGATTTCTGAATATTTCTTAATCCTGTTTGACTCCTTTTTTCGTATTGCAATTCGACTTGTTTCTAACATACATTTCACCAGTCCCGCACCTATGCTAATTTTAATCCAAACATACCTAATTCATTAGTACTCCGTTAGTACCGGTTAGTACCGCAAAAATTTTCGTTAGTACCGAATTTAAAATAAATTTATTGCAATTTTTTATTGTTGGGCTGGTGAAATGCGAGCCCCGCACCTACGCAGTTCAGGAATTTCATTAGTGTCATTCGTTAGTACTTCGTTAGTACCGGTTAGTACCACAAAAATTTTCGTTAGTACCGAATTTAAAATAATTTTATTGCAATTTTTTATTACGTTGCTAGTATTTCACCTGTCCCACAACCACGCAATTCTGGAACTCCATGGCTGACGCTACGAGGAAGACCGCTTGTTTACGAGTGGTGGGAGAAGTTGAGTTGACGGAGAATCCCCTTATCCCCCCCCCTGCAGGAATGACACTTTGAAATATTGTAACGACCCTCTACAAACAGGGCTGAAGACAGTCCCCTTTCGTAAGAAGACACTCAAGTAATTTAGCTGGGTTTCGGACACCGATGTTTTTTCAACTGTTTATGTACAGCTCTAGGGCCCAATAATCCAAACGTTCTGTTGTCTCATTGGGATCGAAGGTTCGGGCTTCGAGTTAAATGCATCCTCTAAGGTCCGTTGCACACACGGCGATTTTATCTGTGGTGGAAATTTTCCATCGGACGTCGTTCCAACAGTAGACCACAGAAGTCAATTGGAGCTTGCACACTGGGCGGAAAATTAAATTTTTCTTCGACGGTAGCTTGTGCAGCTGTCGAGAGCCACTGTGCGCTGGCGGATTTTTCGACGCCAGATTGAACTAGTTATCCATGTGACCCTATGCACGCGGAGGCCTGGACTCTACTTCACCAGAAAACGCGATAGAAACAGAAAACAGAATCGGAAAATCTACGCACTTCCGGTTTTTTCCGTTTCTGCCCAGCAGAATGACGGCGGAAAACAGAGTTGAAAATGTTGAACTTTTCTGTTTCCGTCCGCGGATTCCGCGTGTATGACAGCCAATAGGAATGTGTCTTGATCCACGAAACACAAAACAGCAATGGCGTCTCGGTTTGACATGGAAGCGTTTATTTATGAAGTTGGGGCTTACCCATTTCTATTTGATATCTTCAAAATATTATAAGAATATACAGATGAAAAGAGCAGTGTGGGAGATTATTGCTCAGAAATTCCAAATTATTAGTTGATTTAGTGCAAACTGATCTGTAATCCTAAGATGTCACTTTGTAAAAGTCTGATATTTTTAACTATCCAAATGTTATAGAGATGATATACACTAAACATGACAAATAAAACCCTCAGTAATATTTTGTCGAAATTTCTATTACATACTATTTGTTATGCACTACTGTTTTTTCAACAAGACTGTTTTTTCAGAACTCCTGATCGGTAGTTTGAAGATCTCTAATTAAGGTGTTGTGAATACCATGTTTTTCCCTTTCTTGGAAAATCTTTCAAACCCAGAATCGATGTTTTCTTTTTTTTTTTTTTTTTGCTTCAGAGTTTCTAATTAAAGACAGCAGACTTAGGAAGTGCAAACTCGCCATAGCAAAATCTGTGTCGTTTTCCATACTTTCTTGAGCTTAAGTATTTTATGTCCGAATCACAGCCAATGTAAAACAATAAACAAAAAAAATCAAAAAACGACGACAGATGGCGCCAGCTGAGCGGAATCTGGTGAAGTGGAGTACAGAAAGAACGGAATCTCAGCAGAAACGGAAAACAGAAAAAAAATCCTTTTTCTGTTCTGTTTTCTGTTTCTGGTGAAGTGGAGTCCTGGCTGGATTCTACCGTCGTAGGGTCATTTTCGAGAGGGGTGTTTGGGGGTTTTCTGCGGGGAGGGCGCGCTGGTTTTCTTCAAATCGTAAAGGGGATTCGAAAAGGAGGGCTCCTCCGATCCCGGCTGGGGGGAGGGGGGGGCGTAGGTGCGACCCCTCTGGTTTTCTTGGACACGTGCAGGATTCGAAAAGGAGGGATGGGCCGTTTCCCCGGCGACGGATTCTTCCGCTGTGTGTGTAAGCTCTACTTTTAGAACGACATCCCATGGAAAATTTCCGCCACGGGTAAAAACGCTGTGTGTGCAACGGGCCTAAAGCAGGGTTCCACATTCTTTTTTTGGATCCGGGCGAAATTCAATCAAAATGTGTGTATTAAAAAGATGTTTGGGGTTATGGTATCATTTTAAAAGTCTTTATTGGTGAATAATAAGATAAATTTTATTGAGAAGATAAGGACAATACGCTTTAAACTTTAAACATAAAAAGCTTTAGCAGCATTATTTTGAATCATTTTTATCAAAACATAGTAAGAACTAATTTTATTTTAAAAATTTTGCAACATAAATTAGTTTGTATGTACTAAATTAATCACAAGTTTCTTTTTAAAACTCATTTGCATTCAGGAACATAAAAGGGTTCTGATATACGAGTAGATGTATTACAATTTAAGTTGTGGATTTAAATAAATTTAATATTTGAAAAGGTATTAAAGTATTATGTTCTGTCTACTCCGGAAATAAATACTTATAACTCTATATTTTCTTACCAAATAAAGAAAAAAAATGTGTAGGAATTATTAACTTAGGAAATAACTAAAAGTATTGTCCAGTCGCAAAGAAATACTTAAAATCAGGCCAGCAATCACCCTGTGGCCCTCCAATTCCTTTTTAAAGTCGCATAATATTATAAATCTAAATAATATGGTACATTGTTTGTAGAATTATTATATTACTAAAGAAATATATAAGCAATGAATATAAATATTTATTTAATTTTTGAAAGAATCAGTAATTTAATTTTTGTTGAAAAAAATATATTTCGCTTTCACATCTATCCTATTTTCTTTCGGCCTGCAGCAGCCTTCCATAGCGTAATACGGCCTTAATAACATTTCTAGTTGGCCAGCCCTGATTTACAGCTGATACGGATGTCTGATTTTTATGTATTCTTTCGACAATGAGTTAATAGGGATTTACAGAACATTTCATAAAGTTCAAGGAAATTTGGAATTTCATAGATTGTTTTCATTTTATCTACTCAATTTTTAAACTTTACAAGTATATCTAAGAATGTGATTATCATAGTCATACATTTGAACAACTAATATTATAATGCTGCAAATTTATTTTCGCGCAAGTGATGAAATATTTTTTCAACAAATTTTCAATTAAATTTTTTCAAATTGTATAATATTAGATTATTTGCCCAATTCAACAGAAAGTCACTATTAATCAGGTTAAACCAAATAAACACAAATTAAGCTTTTTATAAAGTAACATAAAAAGTATAATATTAAAAAAAAATTATTTTATAAATTCAGTTTCTTGTAGTCATGAAATATTTACATTCAGTGAGAAAAAAATTTGTATAGTTATACAATTACATGTATATAATGCAACAAGTATTACAAAGAACGGGAAATATTAAAATATACGAAAAAAAATTGACTGAAGCAAAAATGGCAAGAAAATAATAGCTTATGAATATAAACTTAACACTGTCAAAAAAATTGGTTAAATGCATCAAATACAGAGTTAAGAAAGCTCAAGCAAACAATAAAATGCGTTTTAGGAATACATTTAAGGGATTTTCTCTAAGAAAGATGTTAAATATGAACTATATATTATATTCTCAGATCACGCTGCTACCATTGAGGTTATTTTTTGCAAAGCATAAAATATCCGTATGCAAACTAAATCTGTAAGGACAAAACTTAAGAATCCCGAACACTTTCTCAGATATTTTAAGAAACAACTCAATAAAGAAGTATAAAAAAATATAAAGAACTAAAACAATGCTACACAGAATATATAAACACTATCAGAAAAAAATTGATTAAATGCAACAAATACAGAGTTAAGAAATCTCAAGCAAACAACAAAATACGTTTTAGGAACACATTTAAAGGATTTTCTCTAAGCACAGTGTTAAATATGACAATTCATTCATATAAAAATACATACGTATACAGTGAAACTTCTGTATGACGGTCAACCATGGTTCAGAAAAAAAAGAAGAAAAAAAAGCCATTTTGAGGTGTGGCAACCGAATAGGGGTGGCCGGTGACAGAAGTTTCACTCTATGTATATATATATATATATATATATATATAAATAATTTCCGTGGTAGCTAACGACACCACTTAATTCGAATTCCTGATTTGAAATATTTATTTTCACAGGAATTTCCTGCAATGACAATTTTCTGGCAGTATGTCACTACTGCTGTTTGATACTGTATCTACTAATTCAATCAATAGATGATTAATATTTATTTCAAATTTCCTTTCGTTTACGCCTTTGCAAACTTCTCCGTCATTCGAGAACTCTGTGCAGTGTATTTCTATGTCCTTTAGTTCTCCATTTATGATGTTATGTAGATATTTCATCTGATCTCTAGAAATAAGTATCGAGATGACTGGGAGATTTAAATTATAAATTTTTTTTACATGTGACTGCTACACTGCACGTTGATTGTTCTTGAACAGTTGGGTAAAGAGAAAAATATTTTCAGCTGATTTCTTCAGAATTGTATCACATTCTAATTTATAAATACCGTTTGGTAATTTTGTTCCAGGACAAAAGCTTTTAAATAATATCGCACGGATGTAATATGTCCGTTTTGTAATGCGTCCTCTTGCTATATCTCAAAGCAGGTAAACAATCATATTGGATTAAGGAATTCCTTGGATTTAACGGGTTTAAGAATTAAGTTCCCGTTGCGTAATAAGCCAATTTCTGTCGAAGCTTTTTTGGACGATACGTCTACATTTCCAAATTCTGTTTGTGACTCTAGGTAAGTCCTGCTGCGTTCTTTTTGGAGGAAGTGCAAGGCCTTTCCAATTTTCGAATACACTGTCTTCGTTAGTTTGAAATTTCCTTTGTGGCATTTCGTGCATATTATTTTCTGCTCATAACCATCCTCGGCTGGGTAAGAACACCCCGGACGTAAATGTACAAAAGTTCCGCATATGCAACACTGGTGGACTCCCAAAGGATCATGCCCATTTTTGGGGATAAATCTGAATGCTTTAGGTTTTCATATTCATTCATAATCGGTTCATTTCATATTCGGTTTTTTTAATTCTCCACGTCTTTAGTGTTATTCAAAATTTCATCGTGTTTCTCAAATTTCCTACTTTGCTCTGCCGCCACTAATTTCAAACGGCCTTCGTTATACACTTATGTCCATAAATTAAGGATAATTCAGAATCACACGGAAATCAAACGGAAAGTAAAAATTTCACCTGTAGAATTATCACACACATCTTCAAGAATAATTTGCAAATTTCAGGAAGCAACCAGATGACGTCGATAGTACGTCACAATGACGAGAGTGTAAGACAGGGGTATATAAGGAATGGTGGCAAAGAAGTAAAATTGTTCACAAGCGTTCTGTAAGCCGCTCAGTGCCATAAACGAATAGTTATGACACAGAAGACGCATGTGGGTGATTTTTTACGTGGTACAATTGTCGGCCACCTGGACTGTGGGCATACTCAGATGGAAGTATCCGAGGAACTTGGAATTGCCCAAAGTGTCATCTCTAGACTTTGGCAACGATTCCAAGATGATGGAAATGCCAGAAGAAGTTACAGGACAGGTCGCCCCCGAGTTACTATGCCGAATGAAGACCGGTATTTGGCAGCAACTGCCAAAAGAAGCAGACGGAGCACAGCATTCGACCTGTCTCCTCATCTATCTGCAGCCACGAGTACCACAGTTTCAAGGCAAACCGTGACAGACGTTTGGGAAATATTTGTATATATGCTCGCAGGCCTGTCAGATGTGTTCCGCTCACGGCAACTCACTGGCGGCAACGATTATCCTGGAGTAGAGAACATGCAATGTGGACATCACCACAGTGGCCTTGCGTAATATTTTCCGAAGAGGCCAGGTTTAGCTTGCAGTCTGATTCACGTCGGACTTTCATATGGAGAACACCAGGTACCCGTTACCACCAAGACACCATCATTGAACGACACCGTTACGGTGGTGCAGGATTGCTCGTTTGGGGTGGAATTATACTTGGCTCCAGAACAGCTCTGCATGTTCAGATTGGAACTATGAACGGCCACATTTATCGGGACATCATTCTGGAACATGTGAGTTTTTTTAGGGGTGCCATGGGCGCAGAATTTGTGTTTATGGATGACAGCGCCCGTCCTCACCCGAACAAACATCGTAACGAATGCCTTCAATCTGAGGATATCACCCGTATGGTATGGCCAGCATTCTCACCTGACTTGAATCCGATAGAGCATGTGTGGAACATGCTTGGCCGACTAGTTGCAGCCCGTCAACCACTTCCTACATGTGTACCGAAACTTGTAAGAGCATTACTTGCTGAGTGGAGTAATCTTCCTCCAGATCAGCTCGATAATTTGATACTCAGCATGCCTAGGCGTTGTAAAACTGTATTTCATCGCATGGGAGACATACAATGTATTAACTCTCATACCAACCATATAATACAGGTAGCCCTCCTACAGCACGATATCTTACAACACGGTTTCACTCTAACATGATAGGATAAATTGCGGGAACCGTCGTATAACACTGCAACCAGCAATACGGTTTCGCTCTAACACGGTAAAAAATTGCGAAAACCTTTCTACAACGCTCAATACAGCAACCTTTCTACAACCTTTCTACAACCTTTCTACATACTTATACAGCACCAGATAGCAATTTTTGTGTAACACATTTAAAAACTAAATTATCTTAAAATAATGACGGGAAGGAATAATGAACTGTAGTGGCTTTACTTGAAAATGTATAAACAAATTATAATTTATTCATTTATAACTCTATTGTGATGTCATAGCAGAAAGCGTCATGCACAAATTCATTACATAAGAAGTGCATTACAGTGAATTTTAGACGTAACCGATCGGAAATCAATTAATGTAATGGAAGTAATTTTCAATTAAGCACGTCATCATGACTTTGTCGCCGATAGAACTAAAATCATCAACATAATATGCATGTTGAAAGAAGATATGGCCATCTTCAGTTGAAAAAGAATCGTCAAAAAATGAAATTGGTGGCATATTAGAACTTGCTAAATCGATCGGAGGCGAAGGTTTTGTGGATATGGTTATTGAGGACGTTCAAAATTTATTAGTGGGAGAAGTTGTTGACGAAGCGGATTTGATGGAAATGGTATCCAAAGCTGTAAATCAAATCAATTCTGAGGACAATAGCATTAATGAAGATTGTAAAGTTCGTAATTTAACACTAAAAAAATTACAAGAAGGTCTAAGTATAGCAGAAAATCTTAAATCATTTTTCTTGAATGCAGACCCATCCGCTGAAAGAAGCCGAAAATTCAAACGGGAGCTGCAAAATTGTCTATCGCCATACCGTGAAATCTACAATGACCTTGTAAGAACCAGCAAACAAACCAAAATTACAGATTTTTTAAAGAAGATAGAAGGTGCAAAAAATCTAAATGAAGAGAAAGGTTCTGAAAGTGAAGGTGATATCGTTCAACCGAAACAACGTTCTTGTTTGTACTGAGCAGTGATGAGGAAGAAATTTATTAAATTAAGGTCGCATTAAATGAAAATATTTTTTGTTTCTTTTCATTTTGTATTTTGCATACATTTATATTTTTGATAAAAATTAAGTTGCTTATATGGAATTTATAAAAAAAAAGTTTATTTTTAATAAGTTTTCGGAACGTAACCCTCTTTTTGTACTGACTCTGGGTCTCATAACACGGTTTCTCACAAATAGTGTTTTCTAGGAACCTATCTACCGTGTTATAGGAGGGTTACCTGTATTAAGTTTTTGTAAAGGAGATATTTTTTACAATTGCTCCAGAGAGCAAAAATCGTAGTTTTTATGAATGGTATCATACATACACCATCTTTTTTGTTCTTAATCTTTTGTTTAATAAATGGGCTTTATGAATAAGTGACGTTTGTATTGTTTCTGAACCTTTATTTGCCGGAGCTGGTATCATCCTTAATTTATGAACATGAGTGTATTTTAGATGATTATCAATAAATATGTCAACTCTTTGGGGAAGTTTTTTAGTAGAAAATAGATGGTTTTTTAGAATGTTGAAATGTCCCTCAACGGGGGCACAACTGCTAGATTTGGAGCCATAACCAAAAGTAGGAAGCACTACGGCGGACCACAAAGGCAATCTTTTCAAAAATTCTTTAAGTGCTTCAGTAAGCATGACATAAACTGTAGATTGTCGTGGTCTCCTTCTTCACCAGAAATTTCTTTTCGCAAGAGTTAATTTATTTTATCGACCCATTCATCAATGCATTGGCATTTGCGTGTTGACTTAATAGAGTTTGCATAATCATCCTCCTGATCTTCACTTTGGAATATTGTGAACATGTATTTGTGATGGCAACCAGTAAAATACGTGAAATGGCTCATAACCCAAAGCTCTAATGGCACCTTGATACTACACTGAAGTGAAACTGAATTAGGGATACCTACCTAGTAACGAGTTGGGCCTCCTCTGGCCTTGATAACGGCTGCCACACGACGAGGCATAGATTCAACAAGTTTCTGGAAACGTTCCACAGGAATGGCTTGCCAAATATTGGCTAAAGCTGTCCATAATTCAGTAAGGTTCTTTGGTGCTGTGTGATGGCCTTTCACGTCTTGTTCCAAAACATCCCAAAGATGCTCAATAGGAATTAAGTCTGGGCTTCTAGGTGCCCAATTCATGACAGAGAAGTCTGAGGAATGCTCGTCCAACCAGCCAGTAGCCAACCGGGACTTGTGAGAGGTACAGTTGTCTTGCTGGAAAACTCCATTACCATGCGGATAACAGAACAGCATAAACGGATGGAGGTGATCCCCCAGCAACTCTACGTACCGAATTGCATTGAGGGAGGTTGGTACACGCACCAAAGATCCCAAACTGTGCCACGAAAAGACACCCCAGACCATGATTGAGCCACCATGCCCTTGTACAGTTCCAGCCAGGCATGCAGGATCCATGGCTTCATGAGCCTGACGCCATATTCTCAGCCTCCCGTCGTCGTTAAGTAGTCGGCATCGAGACTCATCACTCCATGCTACTCGTTTCCAGTCCTCTACACTCCAGTCTCTGTGCTCTCTTGCCCAGGCAAGACGTGCAGCCCGATGGCGAGTATAGAGCAATGGTATTCTCGTAGGTCGATTGCTCCCGAAACCCATACGGTGAAGCCAGCGTTGCACAGTCCGTTCACTGACTGTACGACTGGCACCGTCATTAAACTGGGTGGTAATTTGAGCTAACGTTTGGCTTCGCTGGCTACGTACAATACACCTGAGCCGTCTGTCACCACGCACTGTCAAGGCTAATTGTCCTTTGCAGTTTGCCTGATCTCTAGTTTTTTTTCCACCATCCATGTATTCTTGGTATACTCTTGACAGTGTCGACCTTGGAAATCCTAGCTGTCTGACGATTTCGGAAATTGAATGGCCCATGCGTCGCGCACCTACGATTTGTCCGCGATCGAAGGCGTCTAAATCAGGCAGTTTACCCATACTGTCAATTCCACTTCATTATACGGATTTCTTCTGACGACACTTCATTATACGGAGAGCATTTGACGATGGTAAATGCGACGACTCAAGATCTCCAAATTTCATAAGTCTTCGGGCTTTTAAGTTCCTATAAAGCGTAGGAGACGCACCCATTTGGCATACTTCAGTACATGCCGAGTATTTAGCGGTACCAATCATTCGACGTCTGGACCAGGCCCTGATTTTCCATTAGGCCCAGTAGGCCTTGGCCTAGGGCCCCCCAGCAAAAAAAAAATTCTTTTAAAAGAAAAAATTCCCAATTAATTTTTTTTTTATTTTACCTTTTTTTGAAACGGTTTTTTCTAATTTCCTTACAAATTTGATTGATTGGTTCATCATATGTACAGTTATATGTATAGTTCATAGTATATATGTTAGAGTGCATATAAGGGATTAATAAGTTTTTCTGGTTGCATTGTATTGGTGTTATAATGGTGAAGTTAATATGTTCTATTGCTTTTTGTTATATGATAATGTTCTAGGCTTCTACACTTCAAATAACCAATTCTTGGTAAAATCATACTTTCACATTATTTTTTGTGTGTGTCAATTTTGGAAATTTTTCGCCCACATCAGTGTTAGGGCGCTCCCTTCTCGAGTTGTGCCTATAGTCCAGAATTTTCTAAATCGGGCCCTGGTTTGGACGTTGTTTTGCAGTTCCTAAAATTCTCGGCATAGGAACATTTGAAAATTGCTCCATCCAATGAACCCAATAAATTTTGAATTGCACCTCGTGCATCTGGCGGTAATGTGAATAAATGGAAATGAATTCTGATTTACTCGAGCATGCTTGAATGCAAGGCAACAAGAAAAACAACTAACATCCCAGAAATGTTCGTTTATGACAAATTTGGTGGTAAAGCCGTATAATTTCGACAATTATGAGAACATTTGTAATATACGGTTATAGACTTTATCAGTTTCCATTCTTCGGATGACAAGGTTAGGCTGAAATTTATTTTCTCTGTTTTGTCGTCCTCATTATCGCTTATGACATCACTCGATTGGTCGCTTTGATTTCCTGCCGTTTTTTGTATAGTACTATCATTAAATCCTGGAAATTCTGATTCAGCAGTCACAACCTTCTATATTCCTAATTTTTCCCAAATATTTCCTCTGTTTTGTTTTACATAAACATATAGGTATTTTGGAGTATATATACAGTTCAAGTATTTACTTATTTCATTCCAAGTACTGCATGAGGGCGGTTTCACATTGCCTTTAACGTCCGTTAAATCATCCTTGTGTGCTAATAAAGAATTTTCAAGGTCACTTTTGTCCACAAGAGCTGTTTTCGGCATTGTTGAGTAGGTAATTTGTACAGAGTAAAGATAAAAGAAAAAAATCCTTCAACACATATAGGTGAGCATAACTTTCCAACACGTATATAGTAGAGATGATGGAGCAATCTTTCCTTTGGATCCAAGAGTGGACCGTTGTGGTTTTGAAGTCTTTGACTTACGAAGCTATCAACGTGTTCTATTCTGAGCCTCAATTAATGCATGTTTATACAGATGGCGCTTGTGTGGAAAATTGTGTCTATGCAAGGGCAGAGCTCTTCTGTCAGCGTTTCTCATTGACCAACTAGAAAACACTGTTCCCCCTTTCCGGTGGGTGAGGGGGGTGGGTAAAGTTGGAATATGAACTCCAGAAAAGGGGAAAGTTAAGGCTGCTATTTAAAAATATAAATAAAAAAATCGCTGTTCGAACCTTGTTTCTTAATCTGGTAGTGGGCGGAAAAGAATTGACAGTTGGAGAATCCCCCCCCCCCATTTGTATAGATTGTAATGACTCTCACCACAGGGGCTGAAGATGCTCCGACCATTTTCCCTGTCAACTGATAACGTTTGAGAATATCTAGTAGCGGCGAAAATTCAAAGCGCGCCCTGCTCATAGTCTGATGAGAAATTTTTACAAGACTCTAGTCGCAGCCTACGATCGGTCCTGCTCGAAGTTTAAAAGTAAAATTTAGGCAGATTTTCACAAAATTATCGATAAATTTATATATATATATATATATATATATATATATATATATATATATATATATATATATATATATATATAATTGAACTTAAAAGGTTTTTTGTTCCAACAGGAATGCATAACTATTAACAGTCATTTAAATGGGCATTTAATAAACATTACACTATAAGATGCTGATTTTAAAAAAAATTCATTCTATAATAAAACCCATCACTTTTCCATTTCTCAATTTTATTCTAAGAGTTTAAAAATAACATTTTGGTAAGATATTTGGATCAGATAGGAATCACGGAATGAAGCATTTTAACACGACTTATCTGTTTTTATGTGTGTTTTTTGACTGGTTTGCAGGGTAAACTAGAAATACTACTGTGATCAAAAAGTATCCGGAATGCTTCATTTAAAATACATCTGTAGTAGATATGGTCTGCAAACTTTTATCAAACATTTTTTAGACTTCTATAAACATCTGGCAATAGTCACTAATTTATTTCATTTTATCGTAAAAAATATTGTTTTTAATTGTGGTAATAACGAAAATTTTTGTGGTACTAATCGGTACTAACGACGTACTAACGAATGGCACTAGTGAAGTTCCAGAATTGCATAGGTGCGGGGCTGGTGAAATGCTGGCCCCGCAATAAAAAATTGCAATAAATTTATTTTAAATGTGGTACTAACGAAAATTGTTGCGGTACTAACCGGTACTAACGAAGTACTAACGAATGGCACTAGTGAAATTCCAGAATTGCGTAGGTGCGGGGCTCGCATTTCACCAGCCCCGCAATAAAAAATTGCAATAATTTTATTTTAAATTCGGTACTAACGAAAATTTTTGCGGTACTAACCGGTACTAACGAAGTACTAACGAATGATATATGTTTGGATTAAAGTTCGCTTAGGTGCGGGGCTGGTGAAATGTACGTGTTTTTCTATTAATTTTATTCATTTAATTTTTTCGCTTCTACTTTTTTTTAAAATAAACATTGTTCTGCAGGTTATTTAACCTGCTATCTATAAATTTAAGTTGCTAAGCCGGCTTTTGGAGCTGTCCGTAAAGGAAAACTACTTGGTCTTAGTAAAAGATTGTAATCTGTAGATTTGTCGAATTTGGTTTTTGTAACCGCAATTTCTATTAACCCTTCAATACTCGCGCGGTTGACATATGTCACCCACCTGCTTTCATCTTCCCTAATGGTGGCCATCGGAAGATTGGAAATCTCCCCTTTTCCTTCTACCTTCAAATGAGCCTTCCGTCTTGCCCCCTTTCTTTTCACTTTAGTCAGTCTTTAACTGTTCTTCGATTAAATCGCGCCAAAGTTCACTGGTTGACACCTGTCCCTCACGCGACCATCTACGTAACTTTTCATAGAAAGTGAATTAATTTTTTTCTGTGTAAAATTTAGATTTTAGATCCTTTTTTTTATGATTAAAAATCTAATAAGAGAGAGTCAATCTCTAATAGTTTCTTTACATCAAACTTTTTTTATGACATTTTTGAATATGATAAAAAAAAAAGTTTGTTAGAAATGTCATAACAAGGCAGGAAAACATTTTAACACATCTTCCAGGGCCAAAAGGCATAGCAGCATTTTTTTTTTCACCAGAAAAAATATTAGACTTGTTTATTGGCGAACGAGGCACCCAGGATTTATTTTATTTTATTTATTTTTTTTTTTTTTGGGGGGGGCGAGTTGTTGAACGGATAAAAATATTTATAATGCAAATTCAATATTCATAATGCGATTTCTATTTCTTTGGGGGTGGGGCAGGGACCCTTCGTCCACCCCCTGGGTGCGCCACTGACACTGTTACTCTTGTGGACGACAGAGAGACAGAATAACGTGAAAGTGGTACGAGAAATGCGGCAAGTGGATATGTAATGACCATTATGTGCAGAATGTTTTAATTTTTGGTATTTTGAATGTATGGTTGATTTGTAATATTCAATGTTTCTTTTTCGAAAATTTAATTGTGTTTTATTTGTAGTATATACTCCGAAAAAACTATAGAAATAATTATGTTACAAAAATATTAGATACATATGGATATAACAAGACATAAAAGTGGGTGACACCTGTCACCCACGCGACTATTCGTGTTACAGCTAGTGACGCGAGTACTGAAGGGTTAATTAGTGATAATTTACAATAAAAATTAATTTCTGCGCATTCTCAGTGACGTGTTTTAATGATAAACACGTTTATTCAGAGGAGTCTCTCTCTGCCATTTTAATTTTCACGATAATTATATTTGCGAAATATAAGATTAAACCTCGTGGAAATTGTTTATTTCGCTCTGTTTAATCAGCGAAAATTTAGAATTAAAATAATTTCTTTCTGCGCATGCTCAATGCCTTTTTTTAAATCTGGCTTTAAATATTCACTATAAGCACGAAGCGGCTTAAACATATTAATTCGTTTCTGAGCATTATTAGGATTTTCAACAGTTCGCAAGAATGTGTTGAATATAATTTGTGCATTAGTACATTTATTTACTATCTATCCATTATGTTTTGACGGGTACCAACTAGTTTATATTAAAATTTTCTGAAAGAGGCCATCTTCCGGTACTGGAATAGACCGGGCTACCAACCTCGTGTCGATATCTTACCAACTGAATTATCTGGGCGAAACAAAGAACTCCCATTTTTTGAATGCCACTCTTCATTTCTATGGTTGAATTATAAGAAATATCAAGTGAATCAAACAAGAAATAGCAAGTAACGTAAATCTGAGAGTTTTAAAAGCCCATAATAGCATTCAAACCTTTAAAACGAAAAACTTGAATTTATTCATATAAGAAATGCGTCTTTTATACACGCAACATTAAGGTACACCTAATTCTGATTTACACGATAGATACGTTTCAGAAGAATACGTGTAAAAAATTTCGTGTAAAAAGAGATATTGTATATATGGAAGAAAAGAACATTGGTACGGGGTCTAAAAAATCAGTAAAAATAACTTTAAAAAACCGTATGAACATATTCGTTTTAAGCTTATTATTTTATTTCAACAAAATACACATGTAATAATATATAATGAACATTTTATTAAAATCGTCATGATCCAAAAAACAAATCTGATTTACACATAATTTTTTTTTTCATTTTCACTTTCTGACAATAAACGGCGCATATGTTTCCGTAAGACATCAATATCACTGCTATCACTAGAAATGTTGTGGACATCATCTTCTTCCTCTATTGATGGAATTCTTCCTGTGATCTCTTGAGCAAAATCAGCACGAGTCTCTTCTGGTGCTAACGATTCACCGGTTTTGCAAACGAATTCTGTTATTAACCGTTGTGTTCGTGTTTTGGTTAGGGCGTTCTCTGTAAGAGTCTGTCAACAACTGCAGTTCACGTTGAAACTTCCCACCACGTTCCTCATTAGGGTCACGTTTGTCAAAATGATTACCCAATTTTTTGGGCAGTTCCAGACTTTCTTTTATTAAATCTGCATTTAGAACAGGATTATTTTCTCCCTTTTATGATAGAATAAAAGAAGAAAATGTTTTTACGGACTGAATTCTTGAATCAAAACAGAACTGGATACGCTATCGTCGAAAATAATACGCCACAAATAAAATTTTGTTTTCTTAGAATGTAGACAAAAATAAAGCTGAGAAATTGGATTGAACCGCTCGTGTTAAATCAAAATGACTCGTGTAAAAAGAGAATGAAATAGTTTTTTGAATTCGTGTTAAATCAAATTCGTGTAAAAAAGGTTCGTGCAAAAACAGAATTAGGTGTAGGGGAAAGTAGGGTAAGATGACGAACTCGGTATTTCTCCGACGCAATCATAGATAGCAGCACCTGACCAGGCAATTATTAAGACTCTAGTATTGGGTTATGACGCCTACTACAAGTAATATAAGTTGAGATCATTTTGTGAGTAGTGGCGACTCAAATGTATTTCTTTAATCTGTGTTTGTAAATTTTGGACTTCCCAGCGCAAGGAATTACCCGACTACGGTAAGTTATTTTTTCTCCTCCATTTTTCTCTCTCAAAATACAACTCGTAACGTTAAAAATCATGTATGTTATAGTTTATTTACGATAAGCTTGGATACTGATAAACAAGTTGAAATCGAAAATGGCGTTGTGGCAGTGGCGTAGCTACATACTGAGTGCCCTGGAGCAAGAAAAATCGAAGCACCCACTTGTTTCTCGGAAGAGTCCTGGTTGAATTTGTTTTCTATCTAATCTTAATTGGATTTAAAACCTTACTTAATAAGAATTTATTTGAAAATCAAGACATTTCAATAATAAGAAAATCAATTGAATAAATATAAATATAATAATAAAACAAATTATAATTCTTTAAGTATGGAGTGCCCACTAATATAACTACATATTTTATAAACTGTATTGACAAAATGTACTTATGCATGTTCAGTTTCCATTTTAAAAAAAGTGTTTACCAGACTCTAGTCGTAGCCTTCGGTCCGGCTCGAAGTATAAAAGTAAAATTTGACAGACTTTCACAAGATTATTGATAAATTAAAGATATATAAATACGAGCCCGCTTAATGGAATAGCCAATTTGCCACGAAAAATTATTCTAATAAGCGGGATATTCCATTATCCGGGATCACATTGACACACCCACAATGTTTCAAGTTACAGTTAAACCAAGAAAACTTTAAAAATTACATAAACCATAGGCATATTTAAACTATTATAATTAACAAATAATTTATTAATTAAAATTAAGAAATACCTTAAACACATTAAAATTTAGAAATTCGATGAAAAAGAGCTAATTTTATTGTAAAATATACATATTTCCCTTAATTTATGGAAAATAATTATAATGTTACTTACTTATTTGTTGCTAAAAAAGCGGAAATTTCAAACTGTTTACTGTTCTGTGAATGCAGAAAATCTGTTATTTGATTTTCTAGTAAAGTAAGTGAAAGTCTGCATTTGGCTTCGTTTCCAAGAAACGTCTTATAATATCACAACCGTTATTAACTTCAACATGTGACGGAACCTTTTCAACGATACATTCTTCATAAAATGCTTCTTCATTGGCTTTGCTTTGATTAAGTTGAGGGTCTAAAGTTTCACCACATTCTACCAAGTCACTGTCGGAGTTTACAAAATTGGAAAAATTTGTTGCATTTCCAGTCGTTCAAGACTTTTTCCTTAGTTTTTAACAATTATGGAACTTGAGCTTGGGATATCTCAAACTTTTTTGAGAGTTGTAATTGCGTAAACTAATTTATTTTTCCAAACTCAAAAACTTTTACTTTTTCCTTTAAAGTAAGATATTTTCGTCTCGAAGACAATGTGGTAGAGCACAAGAGAGATGACTGATTTCACGAAAGGGAACTGTTGAACTAATCGCCGTAGAAAATGTACAGTTAAATGTCCAAGGCTAGAGACCCCACGTTAAATGTTGCGCTTCTCCGAAGAGATTCGTTACAGCTGATCATCCCCGTCCCCTTCAAGATAAAGACCTGTTGATATTTCATACTTCCTTCACACCTCCCCCACAATATCTAGCTCTCATCTGGGGGTGAAGCTTATTGTTCATTCTCTGAATAGGGAAACCTAGGCTGAGCGGCCGAGCAATACGGGGAATGGGGGGGGGGGCTAGTAAAAGAAAACAACAACAGTGAATTGCCCTTCAAATCCAAGAAATCGCCATTTCCTGCTATTGCAAACTTTCTGTGAAGTGACAAAATTGCTTTGAAAGGCATTCTATTACTGCACATTCATTATTGTACTTTACAGAAAAAAATTCTAAAAAGAAGTGTGGGAAATTGAAAAAGAATGATATCGCCATGGCTAAAAATTATTCCTTTAAGCGGGATAGCTTCAAAACATAATATTCCTTTAACCGGGAAATTTAACACAGAAACAAATTACTACGGTTTGGTACATTGAAAATTTATTACATTAACCGGGATATTCTTTTAACCGATATTCCATTAAGCGGGTTCGACTATTTGAACTTTGATTGATATATATATTTGAACTTTAAAGGGGTATTTTTTGTTCCAACGGGAATACAAAACTCTCAAGAGTCATTTAAATGAGCATTTACACTAAATGAACATTACACTATAAAATGCTAATAAAAAAAAATTAAATTTAAAAATAAAACCCATCATTTTTCTATTTATCATTTTTATGTTACAGAAAATGTTTAAAACTATTTTTTGTGTAATATATTTGGATCAGCCTCCATTCAGTTGCCTCCATTTTTGCCCGAATGCAACTATTTTTTTTTCAATCGTTTTCCTAACTAAAACTTATTTTATCGACAAAACTAGAAAAGTTTAGGGTAAAACTAAAAACTTTTATTACAATTTAGTTTAATTTATATTTATTATGATTACATTTTCGAATTTGGGTGCACGTTGGACCCGAGTAAACACGTTATTGATTTCGATGGTGTTTACGGGATTCAAATTCAATGAATTACGATAGTTATGCTAATAACAACACAAATACACAATTACATCTGTTCCTTTACAATATTAGTGCATCTGATTTACACTAATATTGCAAGTATAACATTACAGTTTGAAAGTCAATCACAAATGTTATATTTGCTCATATGTTTTTGTACTTTGCCGCTTTTTCAAACTTTTTCGGTTAATTCAGGTAAAGTTTAACTAATTATTCATATTATTGAACACTGCTTTGTCTAAAAATATTATTTATAACATTACTCTTCCGTTTAAAAGCTGAATAGTGAATTCGGAAGTACTTTTATCTGTCTTAAGGAATACTAGTTTTAATATTTGAAAGTTGATTTCTTTCCTAAATAATTTGTTACATTCTGCTTACATTTATCATTCAGTAGATGTAATTGAAATGTATTCAACCGTGCAAAATTCTCCGAAGCAAGGGGAGTTTTTCCAACAAAAATGTTGAATGCATTTATACTCCAGGTATTTTGACAAATGAAATAGCAGTGCTGAAATGCGTTTTCCAACGAAATATTTTTTCTCTTCACTTTTTACGAGAAATTAGCGAGAAATTAGTTTTAAAAGGGCTAATCTCAGAAAACCTCGAATCACAGATAATTCCAATAAATTTTGGGACCATATTGCAAATATTTTGAATTCTAATTTCGATTTCAGTCGGATTAGTTATTTGCCCAAGCAAGCGCAGAATCACCCTAACATAATGGACAGAGTGATCTTATGTTATCCCTCACACTAGTAGAACCGGATATAAAAAAGTTCATATTTGGTGCTCGTGGGATTCACCGTGTACATGTAACTTCTTTGCAGTAACACACAACTTATAATACGTATAGTAAGTACCTATAGTAGTCCTTTTAAACATTCTTAACAATCATCATACATTTTTACAGGTTTATTAGAGGTATATAAAGTGTTAAATTTATAATGAAAATTTTCTGACATCAAAATTATAATCAAGTACATTCGAATATATTTAGGTGCTTATAGTTTTATTTACTTAAAAAATATTTCCTTTATTTTTTGTATATTTTATAGAAAATCTGAAAAATCGAAAATTTTTTATACAAAAGTTTTCACAAATTTTTATTTCACTCTTTCAAATTTTTCGCCCCTATGAGTTGTACGCCTGGAGCAGTTCGCTACAACTTCTCCACGGTAGCTACGCTCCTGCGTTGTGGGGTAAGATGACGAGGAGACTACCTTAGAATTAGTACTGTCCAGATTGCTGTGAACGGATTCAGAGCTACTGGCATTGAGCCTCTAGACAGCAATATTTTCCCAGACGAAGATTTTCACGCTTCATACACCACTTATGTTGTTGAAAACAACCAATTAGATTATCCTACCATTTGTCAGCAGCACATTTCATCGGCCTTTCCTCCTGAACCTACCATTTCAACAACCCTATATCCACAGCCATCAACTTCCTCAGGTCTTCCTAAACTTCCGAGGGCCAGTAAGAAAACAACCCGAAAACAAAGGAAGAAACTTCCTTTTACCATATTTCTGGATCTCCTCTAAAACAAGCTCTTGAAAAAAAGAAGAAAAAAAATTGATGGAATTGAAACGAAAGGAAAGATTGAAAAGGAAAGCTGAAACATTAGCTTCGAAGAAACCTAAATGGTTACCGAAAACACCTAGAAAAAGATGAATATAAAAAGATGACGCAATAGAATGCGTCAACGGGATTACTGGTCATCTGATGAGTCATCACAAGAAGTTCCACATGTGGAGGACGACGACTGTGATACTGAAACATTATTGGAAAAAGACTGCATTATTTGCGGGGAGGAGGGAAATGATAAATTATGGTATCAGTGCTTTAGGTGCAAACCTTGGGCACAGGCTAAATTTTTGGGCTGGGATGATAATGAAGCGAAAGACAGACCCTGGAAATGCGATTTTTGTATATGAACTTTATTACCTTTTCTTAATTTTTGTATTTAATTCTTTAAGTTTTTGTTTCCTTGTGGGTAATCTGTCATTGTATTTTTAGTGTTATCTGTGCCTTTTTCACTAAGTACCTAAGTGAAATTGTTTATCGGCATTTTTGAAAATAAATCTTTATATCTTGATTTATATAGTGTAAGGTATACATAAAATTCGATTCACAAGAATCGAACTTTTGAGTGAATGAATTAAAGAAGCCGTTTGAGATATGCTAATTTCGGCATACTTGCTTGGTATAAATACCAAGCAGCTTGATTACGTTAAAAGGTTGTTAAGGTTGATAGATAAGCAAGTTAAGGGACCTACGAAGTAAGCAGCTCCAGGTGTTAGCCGGCGCTTGTGCTTAGGGGGCCCAAAGTTTACGGGGCAGAAATGCTGGTTTGACTCTCAAGTTTGTGTGTATTGCAAAGTGTATTTTTATTGAATGCTAATATATATTCCATACAAGTAGTACGTATGCTTATTGCTGTAAAAGCAAATTCTATATGTGCAATGAATTCAAAAAACATTGTTTCATGTATAAACTGTGTTTGTATCAAATTCATTTAGAGTGCGACTTCAAATTATATACACCCAAGTGCGGGTAGAAGGGATCTATACTCTATACTCTGTGTTTGTATCAAATTCATTTAGAGTGCCACTTCAAATTATATACATCCAAGTGCGGATAGAAGTGAGCTAATACTCTATACTGGCAACCGAAAGTTTATATATTCCCTGGTTGTTCTCGTTACATTTATAACTAAGAACATAATTGAAGTTAAACTGTTTACTATGTACTTATATTGATAAAATTGTTGCAAGTACTTATATACTATTTGAAAATAAGTGTTGTAGAACAAAACCCTGCTGGAAATTTTCCTCGTGTAATTATGGTTCATCATTTTGCGCCATTCGAAGACACCTTCAGTGGCGGCCCCTCAAGTCAATTTCTAAAGAAAATTGACTATTACTTTCAGCAACAATGCACCCCATAGGGGGAGAAACTTAAAATTGATCTAGCTGCTTTAAGACGTAGTGCATTTCAGTGATACACGTGCATGTAAAGCAATAATCTGATTTTTGACTATTCTTCATTCAAGCAACAGTTTCTTAGCGTTGTTCCCAAGACCTTTAATCAAAGTCAAATTGAAGCGGAAATTTATTCGCTAAGGCAACGTGAAGGTCAGTCTAGATTTTGCTATGGAAAAGATTTCCAAGTGTAAGGAATATTTAAAAGGGATGATGGAAGCGGTAATCTTAAAAATAGTTATCCAACGTTTGAATCCAAGTGTTCAATATTTTTTGGACAATCAAAATATTACAAGAAGGGCTGCACTCCTTCAAGCTTTTTCTAAACACGTAAATAGGCATTTCTTCGCTACTCCTTACCCTCACTCAGGTACAAGAAGTTTTATTACCCTTCGCCAAAATTTTTTGCGAGTTTCAAACCAACAGCGAAACCAGTATCGCGGGCGAAATAATAGAAGCTCACGGCTTTTCAATGAAATTAATGCACTTAAAGTAAATAATATGCAAGCACCTTACGTGCACTGGCAAGTTGTTTCACATGATATGGTTCAACCTGTTGAAACTGTGTGGTCAAATGTATTAACTTGTCCGATCAGTAATCATTATTTTGAGAATAGTGGAAGTCGGGGTATTTTTGTGGCTTATAATGAAAATGAGCCTAGCTGGAATAATGCGGTAATTCCAGTACAAATTTCTGAAAGTAGTGCCGATACTAATGCTAATGGTTTAGAATATAAACCATGGGAACTTCTATTAATGTTATACCTGATATTTTAGATGATATTCACACATCTTTTAATGAAGGAAATTTAATAGATAACGAAGTTTGTGTTACGGAAGTTAGTAAATACTTAGTTGACTACAATAAAAATTCTTTAAACGATATTAGGAACTCGCTAGGTAATGATGATATTATTTCAAGTTCCCAGCCGAATGGGGATGCTGTCGGCCAGGTTGATATGGTCTTAAATAAAGTACATGTAAACCAGACTGAGAATCAGGATGAAAAGTTGACACAGAGTTATACTGTAAGTAGTTCAGCTGATGTTTCGGAAGTTGTAGAAGTAGTTAGCATTAAAACGCACGAATACGGAAAGCTTAATCTTCCTAAAACTGAAGCAGTATTAAAGAATTTAAATGATAACGATTCTGATGTCGCAAGTTTCAAAGAGACTTTTTCGTCAAAAGAGGATAAAACTAAAGTTAAGGGGGATAAAAAACGTGAAAAAGCGCTTTCAGGTTCCAGCATTAAAACTACTAATACTGAAGTAATTAAGGCGGTAAACAAGAAGTCGTATAAACACAAATACGAAACACAGAGTCAGGTTGTTGAAAAACATGAAACAAGCGGCGAACTAAATTGTAAACGTATCATAAATGGCGAGATAAAGTCAGTAACTGAACACATAGGTGCGGCGTATAAGTTTGAAAAAATAGAATCTGCATTAAAATCTAATACCGATGCAAGCAAAAGTACGAAGAAAAGTAAAGTGTGTACTGCAAAACCTCCATCAAAGGATGAATGTGTCGCTGATAAGGTACACATGGTTATCAAAAGGAAGAATTACAATTCTAAAGGTCCTTTGCATAAGTACAGGAAGCGGAAGATATCAGCCGCCCAGCAAGGTTGGCCTCCCGTCCCTCGTCAAGCCAGATCAGCACCACAGGACCAACGCCCTGCTGCACGAAGGATGCCCACACGGTCAACGAACCCCTTTACTAGGACTGCGACCATCAAGAGAGGTTCCATGGAATGGACAGACTGGTGCAACGAAGTTGCTGCAATCATGAACAAATCTTGTATAGATTCTATTATATCCCACCCCCTTCAATAAAATCGAACCAAACTTGTTTGAAATTCCCCATTGTATATACTGTGTAAACATTTTGAGGGGAAGGGGTGAGCAACTGAAAAAAAAAAACGGCATACTGTTTTATAAATTTTTGAAGGGGATATGTAGTGATTAGGAAAAAAATTCATACTAACTACAGATAACAACTAACTAACTAATGTACTAACTTCGCAAAATATAACACATGTGCATTATGAATTGGGGGAGAGCAGCTACAAACAGTCAAGAAATGCCATGCTGTGCAATTGTGTTGACACTTTTAACTAAAATAGATTTTCTAGGGCGCAGTTGGCCAGCCCAGTATCCGCAACTCTGCAAATCCACTGTTTGATGGTGTCACCTGGACCCTTCGGGGTTAGTTTTGTAAAATGGGAGTGGCGTTTTCCCCCACATACAATGTGTGGAAGGTTTTTTTTGGCTTTGCCACCCATTATGTAAAAAGTCAGACCAGCACGCGTTTTCAATTAGTTAACTGAAGCCGTTCAGACCTCAGTTACCTAATTTGTTTTCGAGGGAGGCCAGTGTAAGGTATACATAAGATTCGATTCACAAGAATCGAACTTTTGAGTGAATGAATTAAAGACGCCGCTTCAGATATGCTAATTTTGGCATACGCGCTTGGTATAAATACCAAGCAGCTTGATTAAGTTAAAAGGTTGTTAAGGTTGATAGATAAGCAAGTTAAGGGAGATACGAGGTAAGCAGCTCCAGGTGTTAACCGGCGCTTGTGCTTAGTGGGCCCAAAGTTTACGTGGCAGAACTGCTGGTTTGACTCTCTAGTTTCTGAGTATTGCAAAGTGTATTTTTATTGAATGCTAATATATATTCCGTACAAGTAGTACGTATGCTTAATGCTGTAAAAGCAAATTCTATATGTGCAACGAATTCAATAAATATTGTTTCATGTATAAACTGTGTATGTATCAAATTCATTTAGAGTGCCACTTCAAATTATATACACCCAAGTGCGGTTAGAAGTGAGCTATACTCTATAAATGATATGGATTCGTCATCTTACCCACCGCCCTTAGTTATGTTTTCCACCTAATGGGTAAGATGACGAAAATTACTTTCTTTGGGGAAAGGGAATTTTTTGCCATCTTCCAGGAGGAGATGAAATCGTTTCAATTTTTTTTTATAAAACACAAAGGTTGAAAGAAGTCTTTCTGTAAATTTCAGGTTTTTAAACTACTTATTGAATTCAGGAAAAATATTTGAAGCTTAAGTTCGTCATCTTAACCCACATTCCCCTACTTCCCTTGCTCCCTAAAAATATCCATCCGGTAGGATATCCATTGTAAAAACATAAACTGATCCTTAAATTACGGTAGTAAATACACAAACTATATTTCTGTGGCATTATAGCAGATGTTGATACGTTCGAAAAATTAAATTTTATGTTTTAAGTTGATATGGCAAGCTGAAAATTGCTACTTTAATGTGGCAACAGCTGATAGAGGAAGTATGAAATTATACTAAGTTATTCACATTGGCAAATTCTATTATGTATGAAAGCGGTACTACTTGGTCACTAATTGAATATTTTAGTCCCTAATTGAAAATTTTCACTGAAGATCAGCCATATGTTTGAGGTTGAATATGAGTATTAACTAAAGAATATTTGGATTGAAAAACTTAATTGAGCGATTTTATATTTCACAGCAAAAGTAAATTTTTTCAATTTGCCGAAGACATGAAAAATGACATATAAACATCTGTCATAATGCCACATTTTTTTTTTGTAAATAACAATATATTCCCAAATGGGTGTCTACTGCGTTCAGAATAACAGTTATGACCCTTCATAAGTCCGCAGAGCATAAGGTACGTTTGCCTCTAGAAGACAAATCACACGTGGGGAGACAAAACTGTCTTCTCTCATGCACAGATATGCATCTCCAGGGTACTTATTCGCTGGGTGTATATATCTGGGACGAATCCCAGGACATGTAATTCTTTCCTTATGAGACCCCTCTTACAACGTTATGTTCCATGCATTTTTTTCATTTCTCTTTTCCCATTCATCTGTATCATACTTTTTGAGTCTTCAGCCCTGCTAACACACACGGGAATCTGGTAGAGAATTCTAATCATTCTTCTTTTTTCTATAAAAATGCTTAATTTGCTTATCACTTCTAATTTGTTTATATAGACAATTGTGCCTAATATGCGTACAGACTGTAAAGCCCGAAACTTCTTCACATTTTTTTCACTCTCGTGTAAACTTGAAAATTTTGTTATCTACACTGCTCAAAATAATTAGGGGAGCACATGGTTTTAATGAAATAAAGCAAATACTTGCACCGATAAGTAGCATAAAATAAATCATCCATAATTTAAAGCGTAGCAGGAAACAGAAGAAGAAAACTTCATATGCAAATCAAAGTTCATGACATCAAAAACCAGAAAAAGAACATAAGGGTGGAAATCGGGATGTTACAGAAACGTCTGTTTCACTGCCTTAACTGTGAAATTCGATTGGTTAGTTATTCTTTTTGAGAAAGGTGACTTGAAAATGTCTCAACAACGTGATTTACCGGAATCCATGGCATGGCGTATTATAGGCAGACTTGAATCCGGGCAAACACAACGTAGTGTAGCGGACGCTGTTAGAGTCGCCAGAAGTGTCGTCGCAAGGCTGTGGAATCGATTCCAAGAAACAGGGAATGTTAGACGTCGACCAGGGCAAGGTCGGCCACGCGACACTACAGCAACTGATGACCGGTATATACTGTTAACAGCTCGTCGAAACAGAACATACAATGCTACTCAGCTGCAAATACAGTTGCTCTTGGCAACAGGACGAAGGGTGTCCAGCCAAACAGTCCGTAATAGGCTTCATCAGGGAGGTCTCTATGCACGTAGGCCAATGGTCTGCATTCCGTTGACCTCACGCCACCGTGCGAAATGAAGAAGATGGGCTGCTGAACAACAAGATTGGGAGAAACATGATTGGAGCCAAGTGCTGTTTACAGACGAGTCCCGATTCAGTCTGCTGTGTGACACCCGACGTGTTTTGGTATGGAGGGAAAGGGGCACTCGAAATAACCCCACATTCGCTCGTGAAAGGTCGAAATACAGACGAGCTGGTTTTATGGTATGAGGTGGAATCAGCATAGGTGGACGTACGGACCTGCATATCATTCGGAATGGTACTTTGACGGCCCGAAGGTATGCAGACGAGATACTGAGACCTTATGTCATACCTTACGCTGCAGCTATTGGAGATTCCTTTATTTTCCAGAATGATAATGCCAGACCGCATACAGCTCGTCTTGTGGAGAACATGCTTGAAGCTGAAACAATACATTGTATGGAATGGCCAGCGTGCTCTCCCGACCTGAATCCAATCGAGCATGTTTGGGACATGCTCGGACGACGCATCGTTGCGAGAACAAGGCCTTCTTTTACTCTCCGAGACTTGGAGATTGCACTTCTTGAGGAGTGGAACAGTATTCCCCAAAGTCTTATCGATAACATCATCGCATCCATGGAAAACAGGTGTGCAGCAGTCTTAGCTGTTCGAGGAGACCACACGCCACATTAAAAATCTTGCATAATTTCTAAACAATACTTTTTTTTATCGTTTACATGTTACCAAATTGTTGCCCTAAATCATCTTTTCATGTTTTTTCCATATTTTCAAAGAATTAAAGCTTAATTACAAATTTTTTTACGTCTTTTTTTCTGTATTGCGCATTGATACGAGTGTAAATTAAATTTATGTCATGACGAAGAAAAAAAATTAATAAAAATAAATAAATAAATAAATATTTAAATTGGGACTCTTAAAGGTAAGACGAATTGTCTATAAAATTGCATAACTTTTCACATATTTGTTTTTATGATTACTTGATTATCCTTAAGAAAAAGTTATAATGCTAAAATTTTATGAAAGTGTGTAAGTTATGTATGTAAAATTATAATAAATGTTTTGAAATATGTTGTTATAATTGCAGTTATAATTGTAATATGTTGTTGTTGATAATAAAAAGTAAAGAATTTAGTTTATTTGTGTTATTTTACAAAATAGTATTTTTGTGGATATTGTTTTGGATATTGAGTATTGAACATTAAAATTTAAATTATTGCAAATAATAGGAAATATTGAAGTTGAATTTTGTGGAATGAAGATTCTTGACACATGATGAAGATAACCTAACTTTGATGGATTTAGATACCTACTTAAATTTCGTAGTTAATTATATTTATTTAGAGAACGTTTGATGCTAGTTTGCCTTCCACAAATTAACATCTGAATTATTTTAAAAGAATATTAAAAGGAATATTTATTAAAAAGAATGTTGATGTGCTAAGTTAAAGAAAAATTTTGTCAATGTTGGGGCTAACATGACCTGTCACAGGTTACCTCTAATTTTGTCAAGTGTGTTGATGATCTGAGTTATATTATTTTTCTTGAAACCGGAGAACCCTTTTGCCAGCACAAGGGGTAGTTTCTCCCGCAGAGGGATGAGCCTCTTGCTGTCTTTGCATCACAGCACCCTCGTGATCACTAACAATCTTTCAGTTTGGAATCACAGAGGATAGTCCATTTCACCTCCAGGTTTGTCACTTATGTCATGTTAGGTACCAATGATTTTAGAATTTAAATATTTTGAATTGAAACTAGTGACGATGTTAAAGCACATAATGTTTCTGAATATTACCTAATATGCAAATGATGCCCATTTACTTAATTAAGGGTTATAACAAGTTATTTTGAGTTGTTTAATTTATGATCATATGTATTGTTAGAAAACTTGACAGGTATCTAAATTCCATGTTATAATTGAAATGAAACTTTTAGAATAATATAACAAATCAATTTAGTAATAATATTGTTTAAAGTAATGTTGTCTTGAACTTATTGAAATATCTTCTGAATTATACGTTGTGATAATAAAGTTGTGTACAATACGTTGTATTAACGAGATGTAATGTATACATTACACACACACACATATATATATATATATATATATATATATATATATATATATATATATATATATATATATAACTGATATAAAATTCTACTCAAAAGAAATTAAAGGACAAAACCTTAACTACACAGATATAAGAAAATAGGAAGGAAAAGCAAATCAGATATGGAAGTCTTGTAGATGATGACCGGGAGGAGTTGTGACCTCCCTCTCCGGTTTAACTCAGTTTTATGCCGGGCAACACTCCCGTAGGTCAGGTACAAGACTAAAACCTTAAAATGATATAAAAGAACAAAATAGACTAAAGAACAGAAATAAGAATTGAAAATCAAACCTATAACATCAAAAAAAGCAACACGACACAAAGAAACCAGCCTATCCCACACCCGCATCACAGCCATTTGCGTTATTTAACATACACTCATTCAACCAAGTAGAGAAGCGCATAATGCGGTTACAGTCATTTAGGTTAAAAAATCCGGTTAAAATAGAGTTTAAAAAATAAAATGGAAAACCTTGTTCACTTGCCACTAGCATGAATTTGTTAATTTTTATGTCCATTTCAGTTTGTTTTGAATGTAATCTATAACATCTTAATAAATAATTTATAATGACATTACGCTTGATGTTTTTGTGGACGTCACTATTCCAGGACATAATGCGTACGGTTTTAAATGAATAGTGATCGCGTTTATCGTATAGCCTATAAATAATGTTTTGTTTTTCGTCAATTGACAGTGTTAAATCTAAGAAAGCTTGTCCCCCCGAGTTATCACGCTCAGTTTCCACAATTTCTAAACATTTTGGGTAAAAATATATATTCAAAGCAGTTATATTATTATTAAAACAAATAAGAATGTCGTCCACGTATCTAAAAAACAATAGCTCATTCAGCAACATTACTCCACGCTCATAATGGTGTAAGTATATGTCTGCCAAAGCTGACGAGCAGCCACCTCCCATTGGAACTCCATGAATTTGTTTGTAAAAGTTAGCACCATTAAATAAAACTGTCTCTCGCAGCACTAAATTTATAAGAGCTCGATATTTACCTATAGAAATAAACTCATTTAAATCGTAAGGCTCGTAAAGGCCAACAATAATATCGTAAAGATCGTTTAGATTAATTAAATTAAAAAGATCGGTAAAGTCATAACTCTTTAAGTCAGTTACATCTCCCATACCCTTCAATTGTTGGACTACAGAATAACTGTTTTTGATGAAATATGCACTTTCTGCAATAAGCTTCAAAATAACTGCATTAAGAATTTTTAATAATTTATCATTAGCCATTTTTAAGTACGTATTACAACCTATTGTAACAGAACGAAATTTTAAAGGTGATTTATGAAATTTTGGAATTAAAACCAGATAAGGAAATTTAAATTTATGATTTATTTGTAAGCCTGCTTTACGATACAAGGCCTTTATTCGGTTTTCTATAGCACGTCGTGGAATATCGAGTTTGAGGTAGATCTTATCATTTTTATATTGACTTAGTAAATACTCGCAATAAAAATATTTGCAGATAAAAGCATAGTTGGATGCTACTTTATCAACGTATGTTATTACAAATTCACTCTGTAACTTACGAATAGCATATCTCAAGTTTTTTATATGGCCATATTCATTCCTACACTCAGTAGCACTATATGCGTCTGTAAATTCCCTCAAATAATGGTATTTCCATTCTGCAAAAGCAACATCCGGCATGTTAAATTTAATTGCCATTCGATATATAAAGTCCTCCAAATTATTTCTAAATTTAGGTATGACATTGTGCAAATAACCAACTTGAAAGCCCGTACCCTTTTTCATGACGTTGATCAGATCTGGACAATCAGAAATATTAACATTACCCGTGATGATGTGTCCGTAGTGTGTATTAAAACCTATCCTATTATCCTCACAATTACATTTACATGGAATTTCAGTATTTAAATTATTGGATATTTTATTATAGTT